>WBMV01016876.1:1631586-1879239 GCA_013396655.1 Campylorhamphus procurvoides | reverse complement strand
CGGAGGGAGCGGGCGCCGGCCCCCGGCCCTGCCGCTGCTGCGCATGCGCCGCGCACCGCCCCGCCGCGTGGGCACCGCGGGAAAGGGTTGGGGGTGTACCTGGTTCGTGTCCCTGTCCATGTTCCTGTTCCATATCCATGTCCCTGTTCATCTCCCTGTTCCCTGTCCGTGTCCCTGGTCCCTGTCCCTGTTCCGTGTCCATGTCCATATCCCTGTTCCCTGTCCATGTCCCCTGTCCATGTCCCTGTTCCATGTCCCTGTTTATGACTCTGGTCCATGTCCATATCCCTGTTCCTGTCCCCTGTTCCCCGTCCCTGTCCATGTTCCCTGTTCTCCGTTCCTGTTCCCTGTCCATGACTCTGTTCCATGTCCGTGTCCCTGTTCTCGTTCCTGACCCTCCTGACACACCAAAATGCAGCTCTGTGTGTGTGTGTGTGTTTCTTCTCGCTTTTAGTTACTGTGTCCAGCTGTGGGCTCCTCAGTACAAGAAAGGCAAGGCAGTACTGGAGAGGGTCCAGCAGAGGTCCCAAAGATGATGAGGGGTCTGGAGCATCTCTCTTATGAGGAGAGACTGCAGGAGCTGAGCCTGTTCTGTCTAGAGAACAGGGGATGTCATTAATGCATATAAATATCTCAAAGGGGATGTCATTAATGCATATAAATATCTCAAAGGCAGGTGCCAAGATGATCAGAGGATCATGGGATATGCTGAATTGGAAGGGACCCATCAGGATCCTCAAGCCCAACTCCTGGCCCTGCTCAGGACAGTGCACCACATGCCTGAGAGTGTTATCCAAACACTTAGGGAACTCTGTCAGGCTTCGTGCTGTCACCACTGCCCTGGGGAGCCCGTTCCAGTGTCTGGCCACCTTCTGGGTGAAAATCCTTGTCCTGATACCCAAACTAACCCTGACTCAGCTTCATGCCATTTCCTCAAGTCCTGCCGTTGGTCATGAGGGTGAAGAGGTCGGTACCTGCCCCTCTGCTTCCCCTCATGGGGATGTTGAAGTCTCAGTGAGGTCTCCCCTCAGTTTCCTTAGGATGAAGTCCCTGTCTCCAGGATGGTGCCAGACTCTTTTCAGTCATGCCCAGCAATAGGATGAGAAGCAGTGGCCATAAACAAAAATATAAGAAGTTTCACCTCATCATGAGGAAAAACTTCATCATGTCCAGTGTGTCAGAGCACTGGAACAGGCTGCCCAGGGACACCTTCCTGTGTCACCTGCTCCAGGTGACCCTGCCTTGGCAGGGGGTTTGGACTGGGGATCTCCAGGGATCCCTTCCAACCCTAGCAGTTCTGTGTTTCAGTGATTTTAGGCCTTTGGGGAGGGCTGGAGATGGAAGGCAATGCTTGGCCAAAGGTCTGGAAGACAAAGGGTAGGAGAGGCCTGGTTGAGGGGTCCCTGGTGATCCCCAGTGGTTCCCAAGGGCCCCATGCCCATCACTGCCTGCAGGGGTTTTGTGTGTGCATGTGTGTGCATGTGTGTGTGTTACCATGTTATTACAATAAACAGAAAAACATCTACATGGTTACTAATTAACTACCATGCCAATAGTTACTGAGTGGAGATCTTGGGCAAAGAGTCAATTATTCGCTTCCCTTGAGAGCCTTAAAGATGGGATCGCTGGTGCAGCTGGGTAGTGCTGTTGGTAAGCACGGTTCTGGTGCTGGTAAACACTGCCAGCATGGCTCTTGATAACCTCACTCAATATGAGGATAAATTCTGCTTATTCATCAGCCCCTAAAATTAGAGGGTTCTCTGCTTGCCAGCCACATCTTAAAATACTAATTTCACAAGAAAATCCCCTATTTTGCCTTTTTACCCATTCTTCAAGAGCTTAGTTAGAGGGTGCTCCATTGCAGAAAATAGCACACAGATGCCATCCTCAGATCAAACCTTCAGATAAAACTTGGCTCTCTGTCCTGTGGCCACTGCTCCCAGCTGCCAACCCCTTGTTCTGTAGGCAGACAGGAGTCAGGCTCTGCCTGTCCCAGTGATTCCTTCTGGGTATGGCAGGGCGAGAGCAGGCGAGCTGCAGTGCAGGAATAGCACCTGTACTGGTGCTACTGCTGGCACAGCAGTTGTGGGGATGAGATGTCTGTGACTACCAACTGTGTTCTTAAAAATAGAGATGTCTCAAAGAAGAAAATCCTCACTGTTTTCAGTATTTATAGACATGGTTAAAAACATGAAAGTTCCCAGCTCCTGATAAAGATAGAAACATTTCTGTAAGAAATGGAAATGATTTCTTCAATCTAATATTAGTCAGCTAAATACCCAGATTTCAGCCAAATACCCTGCTGCTGCTTGCATGGCTAATCCCTGTGATCCCCAGCTCCTGGTCCCATTGCCACCTCAGTGCTGTCTCCAGAGTGGCTGCAGGGCTGAAAAGCTAATTCCTTTGCTTACTGAGGAGGGCAGGTCTTTAAGTCACAGCCTCCAAGCCAGCCCTTCCCTCTGTGCAGACCAGTTGGGACTGAAGAAAACCCTGTTATAATCTTGGCATCCCAGACACTTAGAGCAGCTGGTCTATATTACACCAGCTCTCCAGCTCTGACTCTTCTGGGAGCCCTATTTGCCCTCAATAATTCTAATTAGTGTTCATATAAAGCATCAAATGATCAGGAAGAACTCAACATGCATTTGATAAGCATAATTAGCTCAGTTGGTTAGAGCATGCTCATGCCAAGGTCATGGGTTTGATTGCTGTATGGACCATTCACTTACGAGCTGGATTCCATGATCCTCGTGGGTTCCTTGCAACTCAGAATATTCTGTCATTCTGTGAGCATAAACTTGAGCAACTTCTACACCAGTCTGCATCTCACTACTGAAAAACCCAATCTGATTATGAGCTAGAAAAATGTTTAAGTGCAATCAGCTTGGGATTTGATCTGATAAATACAATAACTAAGGTATTTTCTAAAGTTTTTTCCTTAAAAAAGGAAAAAAATTAAAACAACAACAAAAAAAAACCCACCACCACACACCTCACTGTTTAATAATGGCACCAAAGTTTTTAGCTCACACTAAAATAGTTCAAGAAAAGTCTTTCTCTCTTACCTTTGTTCTCAGTGGAAACTTTCAAAGTGCTTAATACTTCAGATAGTTTTACTTAGTATCACTCCATTACAAAATGCTTCTCTTAGCTATTCCTTTTTTTAAGGAGGTGTTAACAGCTGACTAGGCTCTGCTCACACTCCAGAAGCTTCAAATAAACTTCCTTAACACAGTTATGCTTTGTTTTTTTCTGGGAATAAGCATCCTCAATGAAAAATACTAAAAATATACAGTCTACAGTTTAAAAAAGTAGCCAAGGATGTGAAAAGCCCGGATGCTGTTGCTGTCCTCCAGTCTTCCCATTAGAGCTTGGGCAAGATACTTAACTGAAAGCTGCAACCCAAACCACCCGCACTCAAATAGTTGGTGATCCTGAAGAAGTCTACATTTTCTAGAGCCATGAACGTCAGGACCTAAAACTCTGTACCTAAATAAAATTTATCCTGCTGCGCCATGACACTCATGTCACCCAGCAGTTTTGACAGATCAAATAGTTAACTGGTATTAATTGAAAATAAAGTATTCCTCAGTGAAAATCAAACAACTAGATGTGGTAGACCTTCTCCAATATTATTCACAAAATATGCATGTCCCTACAAATTCTTGCACTCTTTTAAAACAAAGTGTGCAATACCCTTCACTCCTAGGAGTGGGGAGCACCCAGATTTGATTCCTTTGCTCAAGATTCACTAGTCTGACTTCATTGGAGAAAGTCCCCCTAATCAGCAGCCTACTTGGAAGGCCCTTTGCTGCAGCTGAGCTGTTCTGCAGGGAAGAATTCAACATCTTCATCTCAGATCTTCTGCTTAAAGGCCTTGCTGGCCTTGCAGTCATAGAAGTATGGAATGTTTTTGGGTCGGAAGGGATTTAATGATCCTCCCAAGTCTAACTACTCTCAGTCTAAGCCCCAGTCTAGCTGTCATACTACAGTTTAAGAACAGCAGTCATAAATGTATGAGTCTCTCAGTTCTCTGAAATAACCGCTGCAGTTCACTACCTACCACCTTCAGAGAGGGACAGCACTGCAGCTCAGAAGCCATTGGAGCTATGTGTCCATTTTCCAGAATAAGGCCCTGGAATGGGGTTTTGTATCCTTAGCATATCCCTCGTGAGCTGCATCTTGATATGATACGCTATTTCATGCATTTGCAGGAGCAGATCATGTTCTGAAGTTATTAATTTTACCACATCACCACTGCATAACAAATCTAGGCATCAAATGTACAGTTCTGCATTCCATTTTGTCAACAGACATTCAATTAATTAATTAATTTTAAAACCCAATGAATCTGAAATACAACATACACAAGACTTGCTGCTAAATTCATTGCTATAGGAACCTGTCAGTATTTCATAGTTTAGGACAGCAGTGGCCATAGCATATAGGAGAGTTTACTGAGATAAGAACTCTGTCCCAGTGGGCCAAGACTCGCTTTCAGCTAATCTGTCCCCAGGGCCTCAGAGAAATGTGGTTAAGAGCTGCAGGCTCTTTGTACAGACTGACTTTTCCATCTATGCATCCTTTTGCCCTACCATTGCTTCACAAACACAGCCTTCCCTGCCACAACCTTTCACTGTGCTATCTCAGGGATGATCTTCTGTTCTATTGCTTTTGACCATGTTAGGTGTTTGTTAACTCACCTCCTGCTGAGTACTGGTGCTGTTTGAATTCCCTCAGTTTTCACAGCCTATTCCTGTCTCAACTCTCCCTTCTGATACAGAAACATTTGACTCATGTTATGCAACTATGCATCCACTGTCCAGTTTTAATGTTGAAAGCTACACATTTTAAGATTTTTAACCCATGTGTGGGAAGAACTCTTCTCAGTTAGCATCCTTCAAGTGTCCCTTTTAAGACAAAACTGGTACAAAATGGCCTTCCTTTAGTATGATTCCCATAAACCCATTCAACAACCTCCAGGCTCTCAGTGCACTGAAAATCCCAGTCTGCTCTATTGCTCAAAATTGTGGTAATATTTCTACTTGTTCCTACCTGTCAGTGCAACTCTAAGTTTCTCCAAGGAAGACCATCTATTCTGGGTTTTCTAGGGACTAGGTAGCCACTGAGGTAACATATTGAGCTAGTGAATATGAGAACACTTCAATTTAGGACCATCAGAAAGTTCACATAGAATTATAGTAAATTTTGTCACTAATCCCATTTTTGGAAATACTCATTCCTATACTACTGTTCTAAAATGCTGACTTGCCATTTAGTTACACATGGTCATTGCTCCTGTAGACAATTTCAGCTTTTCCAAAAAAGCTGTTCTACAAGGGGTTTAAAGGAAATGCATGAGAGGAGATGTCAGCAAGTGGACTGCACAGATCATGATGAACTTGTCCCAGAAAAGAAATTACTCTCGTGGAAGTGCTTTGCTAAGTAAGTCTATGCTAAAATGGTCAAGAGGGTGTCAGCTGAATACTCATTTCACCAGCAGGACAGCTTTGGACCTCAAGTCATTCACCCCCTCATAACAGGCTGAGGTCGAAACGAACTTCGTAAACATACTTCAGAGTCACAACCACCAGACTGTCATTGTAACACAAGACTAACTGGCATCACTTCATGTACCTGAATGTGAATAGCTGTGGAGTGGCAAAGCCAGAGATAGTGCCAGCTGGTTTTTAGATTTATATTCACTTTGTTCAAAACAGAGTGGCTACCAGTGCTTATCCTGAGCAAAAGCCTGTGTGTCTCAATAGAAGTATATTCCAAGAGAGAATTAAGTTCCAGGAACTCTTCATGTTGAAAGCAGACTGTGGCCCTTAATGCTGAAGATTGTATATGATACTCAGTACAAAGAACAAAACCTCAAAGAGGAACATTAAATAAATTGTCACTTATTTAATATATTAAGCAGTAATGAGTAAACACTCTAATTTCTAGAAAGAGAAAAAAATTCAGAGAAATATCCCAGGCAACAGAAACAAACACAGGAGCTCTTAATAGGAAGAAGTAATTTTTTTATTTTTTTTTTTTTATAATTCAGATGAGCTAGTTCATCCATAGCAAAACAAGGAAGAGTGGGAAGAATGCATGGGGGTTTTTTTCTGTCCTCAGAAAATACATTCTAAGGACCCTAAAAGCATATCCATAAGTTTTAATTTTTTTATGTAAAGTCTCAACAACTTAACTTTCATCAATTAGAAATTCTTTGTATCTTCAAAAATGAGAAGCCATAGTGCAGAGGATAAACTAGAAGAAAGATCTGCAATAGTATTTTGACTTACATAATTTCATGTCTTAGGTTCATTAACACCCTTCTATCTATTTCTGTATAAAATACTCATCCCCCCAGTTGCTGTAGGTTCTCCTGATAGGGTTCTGAACAAGAAGTGGACTTTGCTTAGGGTAACATTGGACATGTATGATCATCAATTTTCTTGTGGTGTAATCACCAGGCTATAAATTTTTCATCTATCTTAATCGCACCTGAAGTTCCCCAGAATTTCCTGTTTTTACACAGTCAAGAGGAACCAACCACAAGCAACAAGATGACTGGACACATAATTTAAATACCAAAATGGATCACAGCTGTATTAACTCAAAGCTAGACCTCTGTTCCGACTCATCTTTAGAGCATGAAGACATACTCACTGGCCCCCATTTCCATACAGAAAACCCAAACCTTATTCTCTGCCAAACTCAGCTTCAGAGAAATAAGGCATAGTGAATATACAATGACAGAGACAGATTGAGGAAAAAGAATCCCAGCTTGCTTCCTGAGCACAGACAAAGGGATTGAGCACTGTAATACTGAAAAGTAGGTGTCAGTGTTAAGCACATATTGCATAAAGTATTACATACATAACAACAGCGTATTCATACCTGTGTGGCCTTACCTTTAATTATAACTGCAGGTTTTACAGAGTTCTAAAGTACCTCTCCTGTTTCTGATGCATCCCTCTTCCTGTGCAGTTAGTCAAACACAGAACAAATCAAAAAATTCATTGAGTTGAAACACTGCAATTTTAAATATTGCGAAATTCATGTTCTCTTTGTGAGTCAGCTCTTTGTCCCTTGTGGTACAGGAGGACTCATGTCTTCAGCTAATCTGCTATCAGGGCTCAACAGCCATTTGTGTATCTGCACCCCCAGTGCTGGGGGCCCAGGGGTGAGACTGCATCTGGAGCAGAAAATGGAAAAGGCAGGTGGGAGGGAAGAGCAATGCTTTGTTTTTCTGCAGGAGCTGCTGGGGGAGGAACCCACCACCCACCTATACCTTTGCTGTTTCTGTGACACTGGGAGCAAAGATCTTTGCAAGTGGGAAGCAGAGGTTAGCTCTTCAGAGGGGAATAATCTATTCCCTTTTCCCTGGCAGAGGAAAAGTAGGCATGAGACCACACCCCGCAGTTTGCAGCTTGCTTTGCCTACTGGCTTGAGCTGGCTCCAGACGGAAATCCAGCTCAGCTGGAAAACTTCTTCCCTCGTAATACATCCTGTTAGTGGATTGCAAATCAGGAAGTGTATGTGTGTAAATAAGAGTGTCTTTCCACTCATTTTGGCTAAGGGCTAAGCATTAAAAGACAACATCTGTAGATGCATCCAGTTTTCCTCCAAGAGAACAAGACTACTTAGGTGAGGTTCCTGTACATCCTTGTTATGTCATGCTGACTGCGTCCCTGACAAGGGCAATTAGGGAGCTCTAGTCTAGGACCAGAAAAGTCCTCCAAGCCTTTAAGCACAGTTCTTTCCCTCATATAATCTCAAATGAAAATTTACCAAATAGAGTTAAAACCTGGTCCTCATTCTCACACATACTTCCCTTGGAAGGTTAAGATGGGTAATCCATTTCATCCTTCCTTTTATTCATATCTATTTATAACTTCAACCAAAGCATGAAGATGGGAGTAATTACACAATCTCAATACATCACTATATTCCCAAGATCACTAGTTTCTCTACTGGTAAAATTGTGCAAGGTGAAGCATTAGCTGCAGAATACATATTTGTTGCAACTTCATAAAGTACCAGCCAGAGATGCAAAAGTGTGTCATTAACTTATGCGACATTTTCAGGCAAACATTATTTTTCCTTTGTATTTGGTGAAGTCTAAGTGAGGTTAAAATTAAACAGTGTTAAAGTTAATCCCTCATCCTAGCTCTTTGAGAAGCTAGGCAGTAACTGGCACGGAGACAGGCTGAGCCCCCTTGTCCCTGGCTAAGCTTATCCCAGGAGATCAGCTTCACAGTGCTGTTAAGTATGGCCCAAGGCCCACTGTACAGCTTATAGCTACTCCACAGACAAAATGTTTTGGGCACACAGGGGCAAAGCCTGTCCCCACACTGGCCCTGGCTCTGCTGAAGCACATCCCAGCCCTGTGTGGGGGAAGAGCAGTGGAAGAGTGATCTGCCCCACGCGTGTTGACAGCAGCAGTGCCAGGCAGGGATAAAACACCCAGCCCCACCCGGCACTCCCGACTGTGACCCAGGGAAAGCAAACAGGCAGAGGAAGCCCACAAAACTTTCACAAGCCAAATGCAAGCAATGTTACCCTATTTTCCTTCCAGGCTGTTGTTCTCCCTGTGCCTTTTCTAGTCCCATAGTAGTAGAGGACGTCCTCTGCTCTGCAAGACTAACAAAGCTGGATACTTCCCCCATTTTTGTGATTAAGAAGAGGAAAAAAGAGGTGGGCAAAAAGCCTTTTGGTCTCTGGGGTTATCAGAAGGAAGATGTTGTGGCAGCAATAGGGCAGGCTGAGCAAGGAAGCTGTCTTCTGTGGGCCCTAAATGTTACTTCTGGTCCAGAGTTTCACTAAAAAAGTAGGGATCAGTTTTGGTGAAATTTTTAAGGCATTGAGTTTAGTACCTGCAGTTACTATGTCCCCCTTTCACTTAAGAAAAACTGGAATGATTTGGGTCAATGTTATTATGATGTTTCTGACAAGAATTGTACAGAGGAGATTATTTTATTATAGAATGCTACCTAACACAGTGAATATAGATTTATAGGTTAAACTCTAAGCATGTGTTGAAAAAATTTGTTTTAAAAATAATAAAACTGTTTAGTGTAAGTGAAGGTATTACTATACATCTATTCATATATGTAGAAATCCATTTCAGTGATTAAACAGAATATTGGAGCTGAAAATAGAGCCATGTTTAAATTCTATTTTTAATTCTGCTTGATAAAAAGTTTTAATGAAATCTTGATTTGCCTGTTTAGCTTCAGAATGCTATTCCAATCATATAAAAATCAGCATTATATTTTCTATTGTTATTATAAATATTTGCAATAATAATTTTATATTTCTAATAAAAATAAAATGTTTGTAAACAGAACTTTAAGTCACAACTTGACCTGTGCAAGCAGCTGTGGGATCAGTATTCCTGGAAGTTGTAATTGTTTCATCTCAGCTGTGATTTTTATTTCATGTGATTCCATCAGTATCTTCTATAGCAGTTAGAATCATAGAATCATTAAGGTTGGAAAAGATCTCCAAGATCGAGTTCAGCCTTTGAACAAACACCTCCTTGTCAGCTAAACCATAGAAGTAAGTGCCATGTTCAGTTGTTTCTTGCATTCTTCCAGGAATGGTGACTCCACTACCTCCCTGTGCAGCCCATTCCAATGCTTAACCATCCTTTCAAAAAAATGGTGGAAAAATTCTTCATGATGTCTGACCTGAACCTGCCTGATGCATCTTGAGGCCATATGCTCTCAGCCTGACTCTAGTTGCCTGGGAGGAGAGGCTGAGCCCCACCTGGCTACAACCTCCTTTCAGGTACTTGTAGAGAGCAAGAAGGTCCCCCCTGAGCCTTCTTTTCTCCAGGCTAAACACCCCCAGCTCCCTCAGCTGCTTCTCATAGGTTTTACTCTCTATACTCTTCACCAGCTTCATTGCCCTTTTATGGACCCACTTCAGCACCTCAATGTGTTTCTTGTACTGAGGCACCCAGAACTGGACACAGCACTCAAGATGTGGCCTCATCCGTGCTGAGCACAGGGGTATGGTCACTGCCCTGGTCCTGCTGGCCACACTATTGCTGATAAAGGCCAAGATGCCTTCTTGGCCACTTGGGCACAGTGTTGGCTCATGTTCAGTTGGTTGTTGACCAGCACATCCAGGTCCTTTTCCTCTGGTCAGTCAACCTCCAGTCATCTGGGACCTCTCTGGTTAGCCAGAACTGATCATAAATGATGGAGAGTGGCTAGGTGAGCTCTTCCACCAGCTTTGTCAGTACTCTTCGGAAGAATCTCTTCTGACCCCATAGACTTGTGAGCATCTAAGTGGCTCAGCAGGTCACTAACTAGTTCACTAATTCCTTTTCCCTGGATTGCAGGAGGTCTATTCTGCAACCCCACTCCAATCCACTCCCCCCACCCTGTCTACCAGCTCAGGGGTCTGATTGTTCTGAGGGAATCTGATCTTACTGTTAAAGACCGAGGGAAGGAAGGCATTAAGTACCTTAGCTTATTCCTCATCTTTAGTTACAATGTTCTCCTCTGTATCCAATAAAAGATGGAGATTTTCCTTGGCCCTCTTTTTGTTGTTAATGTATTTATAAAACCACCTCTTATTATCTTGCACAGCAGTGGCCAGATTGAGTTCTAGCCGAGCTTTCGCCTTTCTAATTTTCTCTCCTCATGACCTAACAACATCCTTGTACTCTTCCTGAGTTGCCTGCCCCTTTTTCCAAAGGTCATAAACTCTCTTTTTTTGCCTTGAGTTTCATCAAAAGCTCCCTATTCTGTCAGGCTGGTTTTCTTCCCCACTGACTCATCTTTTGGCACATAGGGACAGCCTGCTCCTGAGCCTTGGAGATTTCCCTCTTAAAGTATGTTCAGCCTACCAGGACAACTTTGTTTTTAAGGGCTGTTTCCCAAGGGTTTCTCTGAACTGTTGTCCTCGCTAAGTCTGCCCTCTGGAAGTCCAAGGTAGAGGTTTTGTTGACCCCTTCTTCCTTACTTCAGAAAGAATCAAAAACTCTTGTCTGATTTTACAGTCACTGTGCCCAAGACAGCCTCGGACCACCACATGTCCCCCCAGCCCTTCTGTGTTTGTAAGCAGCAGCTCTAGCTGTAAGAAGGCTTGCTTATCATCTGTGTCAGGAGGTTCTCTTCCACACACTCCAGAAATCTCCTAGACTGCCTCCTCTCTGCTGTGTTGAGTTTCCAACAGACATCCAGCAGGTTAAAGTTTCCCACAAGAATCAGGGCCGGCAATCGTGAAACATCAGCCAACCACTTACAGAATGCTCCATCCACCTCTTCATCCTGGTTGGGGGGTCAATAACAGACTCCCACCACGATATCTGCCTTATTGTCCTTCCTGCTGATCCTCATCCATAGACACTCAGTCTTATCATCAGTATTCTCAGCTCCATATAATCAAAACACTCCCTAACGTACAGAGCCACCCTACCACCTCTCCTTCCTTGTTCTTTTATTCCAGAGTACACCAAAGCAACGTGTAAAAGTGGGACTGTTGTTGCCCTATGCCCAGCTCAGTAGAGCAGCCTAGAGAATGTGCAGTACGGCACTAGCAGCTTCCTCTTGAACACAGTAAGATAACTAAACAAGATATTCAGTGTCTGATTGACATGTGGGATACCAAATACATTTTCATATAGAATATCTGTAAAACAAAAGTAAATCTTTCAAAGTTTAATAGTTGCAGAACCAGAATATGCTGAGCCCTTGCTGAGCAAGAATGGGGAGCCTTAAGCTCAGCATCCCTGCTGCAGGCTGTCTGCAGACCCAGACAGGGAACACTAACTCAGCTTATGGTAAATTATTGTTTTCCAGATTCACTCTCAATCCCCTGACCTCAGATCTGCTATTATAACATGACAGGGAAAGGCAGTTACTCCAAATATAAACAAGCTCAATTTTAGTGATGGCTCATGTTGTGGAGCCTAGGGCTGTCCTGCATCCTCAGAAATGTCATTTCCCTCTCCCCACCATCCTACTCCCAGTAGCCCCAGCTAGTTGGTTTGTTTGTTTTTGTTTTGTTGGTTGTTTTTTTTTTTTTTTTTTTTGCTAGCTGCTGCTCATATTGGTACTTTTAATATCCCAGCCAGAGCTTCTCTGCTGCATGGCATGCCAGGGGCACTGTTGTCTTGGGGGCTAGAGTGCATTGTTGGCCCCTGGGTGCAACATGCATAAAGTTGGTCAACTCCTGCGGGGTGGAGGCCCAAAGCTGTGCTCTTTCAAGGTTCAGATGTAAGAAGAGTCAGGATGCACTGGAGATGTAGAGCTTTAGAGTCAAACACGTCAGGCACCTCTTCCTGAGGCAGATACCTCTCGATGAGTCCTCTTTCCTTTGTCTGTTTTCACACAGGACATCTGGGCTGTGTTTTCTCTCTGCCCCAGTTTTGCTCCTGGGCTCAAGAAGTAATTCAGAGCTCCACTTTCCTGACCTTTATTTCCTCCCTGTTTTCAATCAGGCGGTTCAAAGACTGCATTTTGGAGGGGAGGGCATTCAACTTTGATTTGTGAGTTTCCATGTTCTCAAGTAGATAAGACCACCAAACCCACAGCTTATGTCCTGGATGAGTTCTCCAACCTTCATACCTCTCATATAACTTGGTTTCTGTTGTTTGGTTTGGGTTTTTTAATTAAAAAAAAAAAAGAAAGAAAAGAAAATCTTGATCCTTGCACAATTTTATAAGTATAATATTGGTGTATACCTCCAAAAAAAGTTATGAGCAATGGTTTTGGCCACTCCACCCTCAGATTATGGGTTATTTTTAATCCCCATTCTGAGATTTCTAACCCTTTTCCAAGAATGGAACTGGGAAACTAGGCCCACAAATGTGTTCCAAATACCACTCCTTGGACCTAAAATTAAATGTTGCAAAATATTTGCCCATGTGCTTTGCCTAGTTCTTACCACTGCCATTGGCCTTTACTTCTTTAAATTAGCTTTCTCCACTCCTTGTAGTTACTGCTGAGATAAAAATAGCCCTAAGGGCATTAAGGAGAGTTTTCATTCATGTCTCAGGTATAGTCTATTTGTGTTATCTTAATATTGAAGAAATAATACTTATTGTAGGGTTTCTTTTTAATCAGTAATGCAAACCAGCAAAACCAAAGGCAGACTGAGCCATACCGCATTATTGCTTAGGACCAGTAGATGGCAACCACCCATTGCAGTGCCAAAGGTAAGTGAGAGTTGTTCAGGTAGGGGATTTATGAAGTGACAGCTTGAGCAGCAAAGCACTGCTACTCCACACAAGAAGAAAACAGTACTTGTATTTTCCACTCCTTCTTACAAGTGTCTTTTGGAGCAGTAAGTTGCTCTTTTACAAAGTCAGTTTTGACAAATTGTAATCGTGGCAATCCGCTTGACTACAATAACTCATGGCTGCTCCTTACTGCTAACATCAGTAAAAAAACCCCAAGACAATGGAAAAAAATCCACAGCAATCAGACTGCCCTAGCTCCCACAGGAATGGCCTCGAGTTCTTATAATGATTCATTAGATTCATTGTTACCTCAGGTGGAAGGAGTTAGAACGGAGTAACAATAATACTGGGATTGGAAATAGACTTCCCTTTAGGAACTAAGGCTATTGACGTACCAGTTAATTGATTCTGGTTACATGAGTGGCCTTGCAGAAATTTTTTTGACACAATCAAGTTTGAAGAAAATCTAATTTTTTTCTACAACATTAGATTAAAAGTTATTCATTTCTAAGAGCAAGAACTGTAAAGATTCTTGGAAAAAAATCCCTCCAAGAACATTGCATTTACACTTCAGAGAAGATGCTCCTTCATTAAAACAGGAAGAACAGTTATGGAAATATATCTATAACCTTACTAGAAGGCCACTTGACTACTTGCAGTCATATTAAGTTTTCCTTTAGCATTGATTGAACCAGATTTTGTGCACTTGTTTTCACTAAGGATTGGTATACATAATACATATATGGATGCACACAGAAGTAGTGTGTCTACAGTGCAGAAAAAAACAGACCTTTAGACCTTTGAAGGATTCCAGCATCGTCTAACACTGTCATTAACGATTTTAAATAGAATAGACTACAAATCACTAAACCCGCTGACAAGAGCACTGTCACTTAGTAGAAGTAACCCAGAATATTCTGCATTACTGGGATACCTCCTTCCAAGTTCTCAACCACTTTGCAAACCATTAACTTGAAATGCATTCACTTGCACCCTTTCAGTACAAGGTGTATGTTTATTCTCTAACCTCACACCTTTGCTAAGAAGGGTTGAAAAACCTACTTGACAGATAAAGTATAACCTTTCCCTTTTGTTTTTAGAGCTACAGCTTGATCAGCTGTGAATTTCTATCAGTGAGTTTGAAATTAGGAGAAAACCAGCTGGGATTCCATTTCCTCGTGAATACAAGTGAGATAGTATTAGGAAAAGCTTCTAAAATTCCTTTATGAAACCCACCAAACTTTTTTCATTATTTCCTTAATCTAATAATAATATTTAAACTGTAAACCCCCTACTCTTTAGCGAGATTTGAGGGTTTTTTCTTCTTTAAAAAACTTTTAAGGCCTTCAGCCTCGTGCTAAAATTTGAGCAACTTTATTTGCCTTAGCATAAGAAATTATGTGACCTGTATATATTGCTTTTCTTGTGGATCCATGAGTTTTGTTAAGGGTCCAGGAGTTATCTTGGCTCTTCTTGCAGAGAAGTGCAAAGCCAAGGAGATAAAAAAAGAAAAAAAGACAAGAAAAGAGAATTCTAAATTATTTAGTAGGAATTTTTAGACAAACAATAAAAATACTGTTCTGTTTATAGTCATGCTTTTTTTAGCTCAAATGTTTGAGGAGGACAGATAGTTTTAAAGATTCAAGGTCTGTGGTTGCCATGGAGGGCAGAGTAAGGTCTCACTCCTGTTTTCTGGTACTTATCACAACAGAAGTTTGCAAGAGACCACCAAGGACAGTAACTCTCCAGTAAAGTTGAGTTCAAGTTCAAAGGAATCCGTGTGGAAATTCCCTCAACTCTTCATACACATCACAGATCACATAATACACCCTCATGCACTGTAACAGTAGTCAGATTTATAGCAGAATCCGCCTCAAAGTCTGGAATTTTACATGTAAGATATGTAGGTAGGGGTCAGAGGCGTCTGCAAAAGCTTCTGCTGTGTTTCTTTCGGGTGTGCATTGAAATGTGTGTATGAGCTGTGATAAAGTGCTCTGAAGACTGGTCTGGCAAGAGTGTGCACACCTCATGTACAATGGCAAAAAGGCCCTAGAAAAATGTAATTATAGCCTTTTCACTCTTCTCCTTGTGCACTTTCTAAAATTGGGGAAAAAATGTCCCCTACTACTGTGCAGAAAAACAGTATCTGGAGTGTTTTTAGCAAAACATTTCTATGTCTCTGACTGAGACACTGGAAACGTTCCTGGCTGCGCAAAGCCATAGTATGTCGGCTGGCAGACTTGTTTGTTTGATCACATTATTGTGGAGAATGAAACTGTGATTGAGCACTGAAGCAGGTGCTTGAACATTGACTTTTAAACAAAGAAGAAAGTACAGATTTGCATGGGGACTTTGCTTACCTGATCCTTATTTCAGATGCCGTATGAGGCATAATTTGAAGGAGAGATAACCAGGGACACAGTCCAGTAAGGTTCTGAGTGATTCTGAGGTGGTACTGGATGCTAACCATTACCATTGCTTGCAGAGAGATTCAGAGATAATCAAACTTGGCCGGATCTGAACCTTAATAGATAACTAAGATAAGATGGGTAATGAAAGTATGCGAAATGCAGAAGATAAGTTTATATTTCTTGACAGCATTCAGCGTGACTTTTTAATTATTAACTAAACCTTAAAGCCTGAGATAGTCCTTATTCAAATGCCTTAGTCTTTCTTCATATTCTCTCTTGACAACATCTCCTCACATTTCCACAATGAGGGAAAGGAAGACAACAGATCCACCTCATTCATCCACAGATCTGAGTGAAGGGAAGGAGAAGTTAAGACTGAAGCAAGAGGTTGGCCTGATTAGCGGAGTGTCATTAATTGCAGGGACCATGATAGGCTCTGGGATCTTTATGTCCCCTGAGTGGGTACTACATCACATGGGGAACCCAGCCAGCAGCCTGCTTATCTGGGCAGCATGTGGTCTCCTGGCTGTGTTTGGAGCCTTGTCGTACGCTGAGCTTGGAACCATAATTAAAGAGTCTGGAGGAGAATATATTTACATTTTGAGGACTTTTGGTTCTTTTCCTGCTTTCCTTTTTGCCTACACTTCTGTCATCCTGGTGAGACCAGCTGGTTTGGCAGCTGTCTGTCTGAGCTTTGCTGAATATGCTGTTGCACCGTTCTACCCAGGATGCTCACCTCCGCAGGTTGTCGTCAAATGCACAGCTGCTGCCTGCATCCTGCTTTTAACCATCATCAACTGTCTCAACGTGAGGCTGGCGACATCTGTTATGAATGTTTTTACAGCTGCCAAACTCTTGGCTTTGCTAGTGATCGTGGTGGGTGGATTGGTGCTGCTTGCCAAGGGGCAAACTGAGAGTTTTCAGAATGGCTTTCAAGGCACGACTCTGGGTATTGGGGCTGTTGGAGTGGCCTTTTACCAGGGACTCTGGTCCTATGATGGGTGGAACAACCTGAATTATGTAACTGAAGAACTGAAGAAGCCTGAGGTGAGTGAGTGAGATGGGCTCTATTTACTTAATGCTGCCATTAATATGTTTGATCCTATCTATGACTCTTTTAAGAAGCGTTATCAAGAGATTTACAGTGTCCCAAGAATTTGTGGATTCCCCATTCCTGGAAGTACTAAAGGTCAGGCTGGATGGGGCTCTGAGAAACTTGGTGTAGTGAAAGGTGTTCCTGCCCATGGTATGGGGGTTGGACCTAGATGATTTTTAAGGTCCCTTCCAATCCAAACCATCCTGTGATTCTGTGAAAGCCCTAAAATACCCCACCTACTGGAAAAAAACTATTAGGCAGCTCTTGGATTCTTTGGGGATGAAGTTTTTCCTTAGTGTTTAGAGGATTTCACTGTAGATATCTAGATTTATTCAGAAAAGCACTCCTTACTATAATGACAAAGGATTCTTAACACCACACAAAATACTTGATCCATAATGTATGCATCAGAAAACCACTTTATCTCTCCCCATTGCATGGAGGGGCAACTTCAGAGCAAGATAGTTTCACTGCAGAGGGAATCTAACTCTCGGAATGATCCTTATCTTTAAACATCTACTTTTTTGGCATTTTTCAGTCCATGCTATAGGCACTGAAGTAGGTCACATCTCACATCAGCCTTCTCTGTGTCATATTACCTGTTTTCACAGATCAGGCACTACAGCAGTGAACAATTCTTATTTTAGAAAGAACTATGTGAGCACAGAGTGTAAAGAGTGTGCTGTCTACCAGTGCAACACGTAAGATCCTACAGATCAAAAGAAAATACATGGTTAAATATTAACCTAAATGGCAGTAGAGATCCCAGGGCCGTGTTGCACTCTCTCCCACAGGATTGTGAACACTGATATTCAGGTCCTTTCAGAGTGGAGGCAACACCATTAGGATCCAATATATCTTGTCCTCTGGGACAAGATGAGAATGGAGAATTCAAAAAGTGGTATTTCAGGTTCTCAGATGCATACAGTTACCTTTTCCCAGTATTTTCAGTTGCATAAGACAGTGTTTGTTGTTTACTGAGTCTTAAAATGATTCTGTGGTGTTCTAAGATAGCATCCTGTAACTAAGAAAAAAGAAAATTCCCCCCTAGTACAAATCCCCTATGAGATTTTGAGATCAAAACCCAGCTTTGATTTAAACTCTAGAGGAGTTAAATATGATGCAACACACACTGGAACTTTGTCTATGGCAGTGCGATGTTCATGGGAAAACGCAGTACAGCAGAATGCATAATACACCAGAATAATAAATCAATATTAAAGAAGTATGTAACAGACATCTTGGGCAGCTATGAACTAAAATATTTTTAATAAGATTTGGTGGGTTCTTCCTGCTTGATTTATTTTGGTTGGTTGATTGTGGTTTTTTTTAGACTAACTTTGCAAATGTACAACCTTACAGCCTGACATCTTTGGGAGGCTGATGTAAAAACTGACATGTGAATCTGGATCTAAGTCTTGCTCTGTGGAAAAGCTTAGGGAGTGAAGGAATTTGAATGAGAGATGTGGGTGGTGGCAAAAACAAAATAAGCAAAAAAAGCCCAGTGCTGGCATAAATGTGCTGCACCTAACACTCCCTGTCATCCTTTTTCCAGGTGACCCTTCCCAGAGCTGTGATGATTGCCATTCCTTTGGTTACGTGCCTGTATTTGCTGGTGAATGTGAGCTACTTAGCAGCCATGGCTCCCTCTGAACTGCTGTCTTCAGGAGCTGTGGCCGTCACTTGGGGGTGAGCTCTGCATGTGGCAACACAGCCAGTGCAGCCTAGAGAAACACTGGTTCTCTCCTGAGTTTCAGAAGATTTAGGGCTATTCCCCAAAGAAATAGTAGCACTGCACTGATCAGGCCAGAAACAGTTGTCAGGCCAGGCTACAGGGAAGACAATGAAGAGGAAAGATAATCAGAGGGCTGGAGCAACTCTCCTGTGAAGACAGGCTGAGAGTTGGGGTTATTCAGCCTAGAGAAGAGAAGGTACTGGGGAGACCTTACAACACTTTCTGGTACCTACAGGGCCTACAAGAGAGCTGAAGAAGGACTTTTCACAAGGGCCTTTAGTGACAGGATAAGAAGAAATGGCTTTAAACTGACAGAAGGTAGATTTAGATTAGTTATTAGAAGGAAATTCTTTACTGTGAGGGTGACGAGACACTAGAACACGCTGCTCAGAGAAGTTATGGATGCCCCATCCCTGGAACTGTTCAAGGCCAGATTGGATGGGGCTTTGAGCAACCTGGTCTAGTGGAAGGTGTCCATGCACATGGCAGGGGGTTTCAAACTGGATGACCTGTAAGGTCCTTTCCAACCCAAACCATTCTATGAGTCTATGATTCTACAGTTCTATGAAGCATGCTGCTCATCTCATCTCATCTCATCTCATCTCATCTCATCTCATCTCTGTCACCTACAGACTTGTATGGCCTTCCCCCACCAAAGGCCAAGGCTGACCAGCCCCATCTGGCCAAGGTCTCCATGGTGCATCAAGGCTGCCAAGATGGCACACCCCTTACTTCCCACTCCTATTCATCTACACTGGGAACCTGTGGCTTCCACCCAGTTTGCGTTTTACCCTATGGAAAGTGTCCATAAAGAAGAGCATCTCCCCACAGGCACTGGGAATGCAGTACATATGCAGACCTGGGGACTGGGAGGTGCCCCACATCTATCTATTTCCAGAGAAATGGAGAGGGCAATGTGCTGTCCTGCTAATGCAGGGGCAGTGGGTTGGGAGTGAGACAGGAGCCAGGTGGGTGAATCCTGTCCACTTGGCACCTGGAAATTAGAGCAAAGCAGAGTCTTTTGGTTCAGTTTCTCCATATGTGGGGAAATAGAAAATGACAGAAATGATCTCTACAACACCTTTGAGAGGTGTTGCACATGGGCTGGGTAGCCTTCGGTAACTGTAACTTTGATTGGCTTGTGCTTTGCTAGAGCTGCACAGAAACTATTTGCACCTTCCATCAGCCTGAAGTGTTTGATGATATTAAACAGTCTCCATTCAAAACAAGGAGTTTAGGAAGAGAAGGAAAGGACCATTATGACAGATGTAGGCTCCATCAATGATCTTCCACCAGAACATTCAGCCGTATTCTAAATATTTCCAAAGACACAGAATTCCTGATAGGCCTAAATGAGTGGTCTGGCAGAAATGATGACATGTTATATGCACAGATTATGTTGCTGCTTATCCTCTTCCTAAAAAGTCAGCACTGGCTTTGATTCTGCACGCATTTCACAAGACTTCCAGTTTGAAGATCTGACTGAGCTCTTCCTGGATGTGTTCTATAAGAGCCTTTCATGTCACTATAAGTAGGAGCTTTTAAAGATCTAGTGCTTTGTTTGAGCATGTTACAAAGCCTCACTAAGCTGCAGTGTCATGAACTTTCCCTGCACTTCCTTTCCCATCATTCCTGATTAACAAGTTATTCGTGAGCTTCCTCCTTTTTTAAAACATCTCCTTTTCCTGCCTGATTAACCTCTTCACCCAAGAGTGCAATTCAGGAAGAATATTGAACTAGGGATCAGAAAGCTGGGCAGTCAAAAGCCTGGAGGACAGGTAGGTAGCCAGGGGCTGAGGAGGGGCTAATGGCTGTGACTTACAAGCAAGAGATGCAGGTATTCAGGCCGTTAAGAAAGAATGGGAGGAGCATAAAGAAGCCAGAGGAGGACTTGTCACATTTAAATGCATTTATGCACCGTATAAGAAGAAAACTGTCAGAGAGAAACATTTTTCTATGGTGACAAGTACAGCCACTGAAGTAGCTCAGGAAACTCTCCCCAGCTTTTCTTTGATGGCAGTGATTCAACAGCAACTGCAGGTCTCAGTTTGCTTGTAAGAAGCTGCTGGCAGTAGCCCCTGCACTTCATTTCCAGGGTCAAAACAGTAAAGCACCAATCTCAAAAATGCAAAGTACACAATTGCTAAAGATTTCATTATTAATTTTGTGATATATGTTGTTTTCCCTTGGGATCTTGTGGTTAGGGAATCACATGATCATAGGACATGGCCAGATTCCATCACTTTTAAAAAGGGAAAAATTTTAGTTCTGGTTGTTGCAAGTAGCTTAGTAAATTGAAGCCTGAAGGAGCATAACCCGGATATTAAGTTTCTAAACTACATTTTTAAAATTATTAAATTGTGGTAGATAAATTATTGTGGAAAGCTGAGCTCTTGATTTTTCAACATTTTGGAGAGGTGATACTAAAAAAGAGTACCTATGGCTTATAAACATACAGTTCAGATGAAATTATAAAGTGCTCTAAAAAACTTTTGAGTTTTGGATTTTTTCCAGTTAGACGAACAGTGTGTTTGTTTGTGTCCATATATATGTATATGTAGGTGATAATTACCCCAAACACCAGCATTTATTACTCAATTCATACTCTTCATGATGCTTCATTGCAGAAGACGATCTTCACTTTTAGGTGAGAAGATTATCATATATACCAAATGTTTACCTTGAACTCTGTAACCCTGCTACTTCTGTTATGGAGAAAGCAAACCACAAATGTCTGAATGTGTTGTAGAACCAAACTTCTGGAATTCAAACCATTGCTTTGGCTTAAGCCTGATTCACAGAGTAGCAGAAATAAGTACATATGGGATTAAAGGATTAAGTTCTCATGCATATTGGAAAGGAGGTTATAATGCAGAATAATTCTTCTGGCGTGATGGGAACAGTTTTCCCGTGATTTCCAAGCTAATATTGTTGGGTTTCATAGCACTATCTCCAGGCTTTTTGCCACAGCACCAGTACACAAAAAATGGGGCTTTACCTGTTGTGACAGCTTTGTCCACCATTGCACTGTGGACAGACATAGATATATATATACACCGGCAGGAAGAAAAGCTGTCTTTCCTGGACAAGACAAACTTACTAGTCACGAAATACCATGGGAACTGGAAGGAGACTTTAAATTATTAGAAAGACTTGGGGAAAAAAGTAAGAATAATGGAGAGAAGAAACCAGTCTCATTCTACAGTGAGTATTTGATATGTCTATGAACTGCATCTTACACTGTGAACTCTTTCCCACCTCAGGGACAAAGTCCTGGGCAGCTGGGCATGGCTGATCTCCCTGTCAGTGGCACTGTCGACATTCGGTTCATCGAACGGCACGTTCTTCAGTGGAGGCCGCGTGTGCTACATCGCTGCGAGGGAAGGCCATATGGTAAGCACAAAACAAAGGGGTCTGCCTTGCTTTGAGCAACTTTACCTTCCTGTGACACTACAGCAGAAAGGAAAACACTGTGTATGTTCAACTGTGGAAGTGATAACTCTTCAGAGTTTATTCCTTGCTCAAAGACTTCCACCCCCATCTTTTTCAAGTGTAATGTATATGTTGTCTCTGGGCTTTTTCTTCCAGCCAGATATTTACAAAAGGTACATATTCACATCTATCCTGAATTTTAAGAATAGCTTTAAAATAAACCACTGAAATACTGCTGCCTTGGAGGACCAGGCACAGGCTGGGGGTGACCTAGACAGTGTACTTGCCAGGGAGGGGGAACCTGGCCATGCTTGCGTGTTGTAAGGCACTCTTGCTCACACTGGGAAGGTAGCCCAGCACTGGCCAGCTGCCTTTGCATGCTATACTGACTGCACAGGCTGGTCTTAGGGGTGTTTCAGCTTTTTCAGGGGTAGTCCAGCTCAGATGCAACACAGGATATCTGCTCTTCAAGCTTCATAGCAATTACGAGGTGACACCAAGCCTTTTATCTCCCCTAGTTGGAGTTTATCATTGGTTTTGGTAGGTGGGGCCAAATTTAGCAGCCTAGCAGAGATCTGGCTGCTGCAGCTCCCTTCTCCCTGGTCCAGCCAGTAAGTTCAGCATGTATTCCCAGTAGGCACACACACCCAAACACAGGTATAAAACCTCTATACACACCCACACACACATGTATATCTATATATATACATACTTAGACAGCAAGGTGCACGGATCTGCACATACAGACACACTCAGTGCTCACACAAGCAATAGCAGCACCGAGGGCCCCATCTTGTTCCCCTCTCTGCCTGATCAGAGATCTGTTAGCGGGAAATACGTAGAGAAACATATGTACAATATGGTCCCTCCAGCAGCTGGGCTCAGACATTCATTCTCCCCAGTAGCTGCCCTTGCATCCCAGTCTCCCAGCTGCTGGTACCTGGGTATACAAGCCCCTGAGGTTGCTCCCCCATTCCAGCTGCTGATATGGACCCCCTCATGGGTACACCACCCACAACTACCCACACACTTCTCTAAAGAGAGGAGAAAAAAGGCCGAGCTGCATTTGTCCTCCTCTGTTTTGAGCAGGTATATTGTGTTCCTCCCAGACCTCTCTGCTATTTTGGTCCTTCCTACCCACATCATCTGGCATTTCTGCTCTCAAGTATGAAGGCACTGGAATAAGTTTCCCGAAGAAGCTGTGGATGCCCCATCCCTGGAAGTGTTCAAGGCCAGGCTCAATGGGGCTCTGAGCAACCTGGTCTAGTGAAAAGTGTCCCTGCCCATGGCAGGGGAGCTGGAATTGGGTGGCCTTCAAGGTCTCTTCCAACCCAAACCATTCTATAAGTCTATGTATCTACACCAGCTCCCCTTCTGGTTCATAGCAGGGAATATTTTATGTATATGAATGACCAGTTTGGTGTAGATGACTGGACTGGTGGTTACTGGTTTCAGTGGTTACTGGTTTCAGTGGTTACTGGTTTCAGTGGTTACTGGTTCCACAGCCTGTCTCACTGAGGATGGGGCCTGTGGTATCATGGCAAGTTCTGTGCTAAGCAATTCACAGATGGTCTGAATTTGACCATACCAGACTAAGAGCTGAATGTCTATGCCATTTCTCAGATACTCAGGTCTAGTAGAACTTGTTGCATGATATTTTAGCTAGGAATTAAAAATTAAATTTAAAAAAAGGCAGCCTTTCTCATTAAATTTTCCAGTGAAGCAAACAATAAAGAGGCTACTAGTCCTCTCAGTATTCTGAAACAAAGCCGAGTTTAATTTGTAGTTAGTTGCATAAATGTTTCAGGAGCAGCTCTTGTCTCATTTTCCAGTCATGCCCAGGAAAGCCAAGTCCCAGAGAGATGTGACAGAGGGCAGAAGAGTGGGACCATGTACAAGGTCCTGATGATGGCCAGGAGAGCTCTGATTTGACTCAGCCTTAGTCTGTCACATTAGTAGTTTGAAAAACTCATGTTGCCTGCCCAAACTGAGCATATTCGGTATGAAATCAGTGAGACACAATAAAAACACCCTTGAGGGAGGTTTCTGTGTTTACAATCCTTGGAGTTGAACTGCCTTTATATGAAGCTTATTTGCTGATTACCGAGTGGCTCTGGTTGTGGGCAGAGCTCCCACCAGCAGCTGAGGGGATGAGTAAGGACCTCTGAGTACATGAGATGATGATACACTGTTTTGCTTTGACTTTCAGCCAGACATTCTGTCTATGGCTCATGTGCGACGCCTCACGCCCTCCCCTGCGCTGATGTTTACATCTATGATGTCTTTAATAATGATAATATCAGGAAACTTTACCAGTATTGTGAACTTTTTCAGGTATGTGTGTGTGACCTTTCTGTTTGCATTCCCTGTGCTCCTGGGTTTTATGTTGTTTCATAAGTATTTTCTTTCAATATTTTTTTAAGCCTGGGCTATTGCTTTCTTACCAATATTGGGGAGAGGAGGAGGAAAGGAAGGAAAGAATGAAAGAAAAGAGCAAGCTTGGGAACCAGCATCTTTGCAATGCGTGAATGCTTCTGTCACTATAGACTTAACTATGACTGTTATTCATACTCATACTGAAATGAATCTGTAATATTTAGATCATTTTAAAGTTCTAATTGTTTGTGTTGGAAATGAAATGAAGAGAAGAATTACTAAATTTATATCAATATTCTACTTTTTAACTGGAGATATGAACATCTGGAATCTGCAAGGCAGGCCTGATCTCATCCCAAATGAAATGCTTTCTATTTTTTTTCCTTTTTCTTCCAGTTTTATAGCATGGCTTTTCTATGGCATGACTATTTCTGGACTCCTGTATTTAAAAATCAAGAAACCAGAACTTCCAAGATCTTACAAGGTGAAGTATATAACAAAAAACCCTCAAACCCTTTTCCTATATTGCCTAAATGACCAAGAGGACATTATGAGAAAAGAGTGAGGACTGGATGCTTACAGATTTAATGGGGTTATCCTTTCTTTCTTATTTTCAAGTTTTTTCTCAGCCCAGTCACCAAAGGGCAATATAGTGTGGATATATAAGCATAAGTCAAGACTGAATTCTTCGTCTTGATAATAATGCATTGCCCCCTCACTATGGAAAATATATCTACCATATCCTCTTTTTTTCTAAAAGTTTTAAAAGGTAAATGAAGGATTATTCTTATCAGCAATGCAATCATCTGCTTATGCTCTCAGACCTTGGTCACACTTCTCAGAGGGTAGCCCAGATCTAAGAACCTTGAAGAGGAAAAAATAACTCATCCAGAATGCCCCAAATTCTTTGAAATGGCCAGAAGACAGGTTTTTTCCCCACAAAACCAAGAGGAAAAGAAATCAGGAGTTATGTGTTTTTCCCCCTGATGCCATGAGTCAGCTGAGCTGCAGTGTTTCCTCAGTGACCGAGGGAAGTATTTTTACAGAAAAGATCCCAGGAACAGATGATCCATGAGACCATGAATGCAAGACAATGACTTTTCCCTGTGACAAGCTGACTGAATATCCTGGTTTCCATGGGGTTCCTCCAGGAACTGAAGGACAGGCTGTGCAAAGCAATATTGAGTGTCCTTTGGTGTTTAGCTCAAAGGAGAGCAGCAGCGCTCCATTAAGGCTTCCAATCACTGGTTTTTGCTGCTCTCTTCTGAAATTAGGATGCTGGACGAAGTCATTCACCCAACTTGTTGTCTGAATGGGATTTAGGAAGTTCTGTGTCTGCAGTAGTGTTTCATACACTGTACAGAACTTCCACAGTCCTCCCAGCTAGTCCAGCAAGGATGTCAGCATGGTCAGCCTTTGGCTTGATGACCTGGCTCTTTCCTTATTTAGAAGCAGCTCATACCTGAAGGTTCCAGGTCAACTCACAATGTATGTCTGATGTCAGCTGGCAACGCATGGTTTATGTCCTGCAGAATCTGTACACATGTTGCAGATTTATATTTAAAGATATTAAAGTGATATTAAGCTGTAAGCCTGTATAGGCAAGCACACAGGTTCCATTTTGACCAGTCACATTGTATTTATCAACTGCACAACTTAGGGGTGATGGTGGTTTGAAAGCGATAATTTTTATTAGCATTTTGCCAGAAGTGTTAGAACACAGTGGGGAGGGAGCAGAGTAGAGCATCCCACTAAGCTAGATGAAGCCAGCAGCAGTTTTCTTCATGCTCTCATATATATCTGTGAACAATATTTCCTTCAGCCTATACAGTACTCTTCTGTTGCACAAAAGGCACAAAACTAAAAAATGGAAAAATCTCAGCATAAACATTCCTTTTTTCAACTTGCAAAATAATTTTTTTCTTGTGCATTCACTAGCTTTTGAGGGAGGGTGGCTTCAAATTCAGGTTTAAATGCTTTCTGGCCAGGCTTACAGAAATTGCCTCTGAGGTTGCCTGTCCTCCTGTCTGTCAACACATGGCCAAACCTTTTTGCCCAAGAGTGTTAAGGTACAGTTGACCTGTACACAGTTGCTCTGTGTTTTGCCTACAGCTTGGCTTTTATGCAAGGTAGTAGGGGGAACATGAACAGACCTGGTACTGAGGCCAGTACTGTGCATTTTCAGGTCTAGGAGGGCAGGGAAGACCAGGGATTGAGGTGTGTGGGGTGGTGTAGCTCTTGTAGAGCCTTGGAGCGGGGGTGGGCTGGGATAGAGGATATCTGGATTAATTGGGATTTCTAGGTAATACCTCAGGTTGCATAAGGGTTTCATCTAAAAAACCTTCTACAGAAGTATCAGGGTTGTCCACACCTACAGTGGCCCAGAAATGAGTCTTTTTGCTGATGTTTTGCTTTCACAGGTCCCAATTATCATTCCCATAATCGTGCTGATTGCAGCTGTGTACCTGGTGTTAGCTCCCATCATTGATCAACCCCAAATTGAGATCCTCTACATCATCCCATTCATTGGCAGTGGTGTCATACTTTATTTCCCTCTGGTTCACTTCAAGTGCCACCCTCGCTTTCTTCAGAGCATCACTTTACACCTCCAGTTGTTCCTGGAAGTTGCTCCAACCACCAGAGATGCAAACTGAAATATCTTCCCATCATATGGCTGCCTGCACCTCATGGTTTATCCCTGCACCTTGGTTTTCAAGGGTCAGAAGGTATTCTTCTGTAAAGAGGAATGAGTAGAATGAATGTGACACCAAACTGTCCAGGTGAGATGGACTACAGCCATGACTCCTCAGATTTCCTTAAAATTGTAGGGACATCTTTTTCTCCTTTTCAGCTCTGCCTTGGCAGATTACATACAAATTCCAAAGGAATATGTGCTTTTGTATTTTCCATTCCAAGAGGGGCTGTTCACCAAAATCTCAGATCTTATATTTCAAGGTAAAAGGCAAGAAAAGACAGACAATGAAATATTATTCCTATAGCAGGCTGGGACCCTGAGCCCTTCCTGGCAATGCCTTTAATTATTTCCACCTAGTTCTGCCCACTGTGACCACAGAGCTTCTCAAATCAATAGAGTGAGGGCAAAAAACCCATTTTTCACTCAGGTATTGGCTCTGGGAAGACCTTGCTTATTCCAGTTCCACAAGTACAGTCAGTCTTTTCTCTGTCCCAAATCATCCTACATCTCCCATAGGAAAATCTCTGGTATGAGACAAGAACTGCCTTAAAGTTCTGTCAGTTTACTTGGTTGAGAATGCACTTGTCACCTGGGATCCATCTATTGTTGGTGAGGACACAAGCAGCATCACTCAAGTACCGACAGCCACCCAATATTCTTCCTGTAATTCCCCTCAAGACAAATAACTTACCTTGTGACAAAGTCAGCAAAAAAATAAATCTAGAGAATATATGCCAGCAAGTTACTCTCATTAGTGTTATAGTTTCAAAATCTTTCATGGAATTTTTCTCTCCCTTAACAACACAGATTTGGGAGCTAACCTGTAACCCCAACTATCAGCTAACAAAAAGATGGCTGATAGCTTTGTGTTCCGACTTGATGGCTGGGGAGGTGGGGTGGAGGGTAGGGGGCAGAGAGGTTTACCCAGGTTTTTGCCCCACTTTTCTGGGCTGTGAGTGCACTGTGGGGTGAGTCACCATTTGCTGGGCTGCTGGAAATGCTTGGAGGGAGCTGCCCTGGTTCAGACCCCAACTCTGCATACTCTGTGCTGCCTGTCGAAGAAAGAGAGAGAGAGAGAGCAGTCACCAATACCTGGATTTGCTACAGACTCCCATCTGCAGGGAGTCACTAAACTCCCCCACTGCCTTCGGACAAGAGGAGGATCTTTACACTGCCCGTGGGAAAGGTTCCATCCTGTCCCTTTTGACCACCATTTCTCCGTGTGAGTTCTCTTTTTGGAATCACCACCTCTCCCTGGTCACCTCTGCCTCGCTGGAGTCCAGGAGGGAATTTTGTGGCCGCTGTCCTCCGAAGTGTGGCATTGTCCCCCACTGTCTGTAAATAGAAGTTCCCCGAAAGGGCAGAGAGGGGACTTGATTCTTTTGAAGGTTTTGGTTATGGTGCTGTTTGTTCTGTTCCGGTTTTTGTTATGTATATATTTGTAGTTAAGAACTGTTATCCTTTTCTATACATTTTCTGATTAAAGTCTCTTAATTTCAAAGGTTGTGGTGGTTTGTGGGAAAAGGCCCCCTTCCTAGCCCAGATAGGTATCTTAGCTTTCTTTTAAACTGAGACAAAAGGGAATTAAAGAAAGCACATGCTGGCCTACATTAGGAGAAGGGTGGCCAGCAGATCAAGAAAACACTCTGTCTCTTTGGACTCAGCACCTGAAATCATGCATCCAGTATCGGGCCCTGCTGTTCAAGTTGAGGTTGTGAAGGCCACCGAGCCAGGCTTTTCTTGGTAGTGGCAACTAAGGGCAACAGCCACCAGTTGTGTCTTGACTTAAGGCTGGACTTAAGGAAAGTTTCTTCACCATGAAGACAATGCAACCTTGGATCAGTGTGCAGGAAGGTGGTGAGATCTCAGTTCTCTTATTTTCCACCACAGCCACTTCCACCAATTTCTTTGATTCTAAAGGCACAGCACAAAAGTCATGGGCTGTGCTCTCACCCACACCTAACACACTGAAGTCTCTGTTGTTTCCCACTACCCTGAGGCTCAATTGCTTTTCTTCTGTTCTATAGGAAAGAGACATATTATATGCAGTTTTCTTTCCATTTGTCTAGTTTCTTCATGGATGAGACCTGGCCTGTCATAGACTAAAAAGGTCTAGAAGTTAGTCCCTAAAATGCCTTGTTATATCTTAAAGTACTGAAAGTTATTCAGGTAGACTTCCTGTCAGCATTTTTCTTCTACAGATCTGTACCTAACTGCTGCTGGGATCCTGGAACAGAGTCACTTGATCCTCCAGGCCTCTTCCAGCCCGTCTCAGAGCAGTGTATCTGATTACAATCTCATTCTGCAATGCCACTTCTTCTGTTCCTCTGGGTGGTGATATCAGCAGCTAGAGGGATGCAACAACAGTCTGTTTTTCCAAGTGTTAGGTATGATAATGGGATAGGCCAGTTGACATTCATTCAAATCCTTAGCTTAAACAGTGTTTAGGAGGATTTCCTTCCATTAATTTTTATTGGCGTTGTCAACAAAGGCCAATGAAGGAATAGTTTTCCCTCCCGAATCCTGTGAGGAAGCAGAATTCTTGGGATGCCTAGAAGGACTGATGAGCTCAGGAATTCTAGATTACCTTTTCACCACTGTCCCAGGCTCTTCATGTCAGGCAAGCTTCTTAATAGAGATGCATCTCAGCTACTTATCTAAAAATGAGATTAATATTATTTCTCTAACTATATTTTTTTGGAAACAATGTCTGTTTCCTACACCTATTTATGGAGCCTGCCACACAGGGCTGTGCTCTTCAGAAGTGATCCCTTCCAGTCCAAACCTTTCTATGATTCCATCTGCAGTCCATATCTAAAAAGTGAGAATTTAAAAGCTTATTTAAAAGCTAAACATGCACAGTAGTTGGGGCTTTAGCCACCTATTCTTGCATGCCAAGTACAATCAGGATTGGCATTATCTGCATCCAATTCTTGTGGAACAGGAGTCATTCCCACTGTTTGATATTATTAGCGTAGTATACCATAGACGATAAAATGGAAGGTTTAAGTGGTTTGCTCAGTCACACAGGAAATGTGTGGAAAATATAACTGTTTCTTTAAGGTCTCCAGTCCAGCATGTTACCATGTAGCCCATCCTTTCCCCCTGTGCACCTGTGACATATGAACACTAATAAAGAACACAAAAAGACTTAGCCTTTTGGATAAATAGCCTTTATATGCTATTGGTGTATGGATATAGGGGAGCTGGAAAGCTGCAAGTACCATATTTGGCCCCAATCTTATTTTCTATAGATATTATTGTAACAAGATGTTCTTTTTATTTGTGTTGCCTAGGATTTGCAAGCACAGGTGTTTATGATGCTGGAACAAAATGCTGAAAGCTTAGAGAATTGCAAGATAATTACCATAAAATGGGCATTACAATGAAGTGAGTTAATGTGGCTGTTTCTGTTTTTCATCCAAGAAAAACAATTCCATAGAAATTTTACTGCTTGATCATAAACAATCAGCATCATGCTTATCTCTCCTTGGTCAGAAGGTTTAACTACATGCATGGGCACTTACATGTGCATAGACTCATTTTTCAAAATGATTGCTTATCTATTCAATCCCAGCATATGCAAATCAGAATCTCTTTTTCCTCCATGAGAGATTTACCATAGAAGTGTCAGGAAGAGTGACACAGCAGCACAGTGACAACGTGACAGCAGACAGAGCTCTGTATCTGCTGCTTGTACAGGTTGTACTGTAAGATCCTGTTGGCTCTGTCTGCCTCCAAACCTCCACATTCCTGTGACCTGCACTTAACCCCTTTCTTCATGAGCTCAGAGGAAAGCTGTACTATCAGCATTGCCCTCAAGATAATCATAAAATCTATACTTCACCTCAAGACTCTGAGTATAATTGAATCCCATTCTTCAGATGGCAACTTGCAACGACCAGTCACGGATTTTACCTTGGTGCACAAAGCTGAATGTATTCTGGGCCTTTTCTGACCTCCTCAGAAGCATCAGAGGTGGACTACACCTGGGAACAGTCAAGCATGGTCCAGTGTGTGAGAGAGTACAGAAAATCCTTCTCTGGTAATTTTCTGGTAAGCCTTGCTCATATGCCCAAGTTAAAGTGCCATAGTTTGTGGTTGAAGAGAAATTTCCCCTTGGGCGGGTCAGAGCTGAATTCATAATGACTTAATCTTCCTCTGTTGCAGAAGCACAGTTCACCCGCTTATATTGACTGGGTGTGTCTGATCAGTTCTCAGCCAGGGCAGAGGGTTTGGTGTTCAGTCTCTTCTGCTCTTTCTTGGGACATGAGGAGTAAGCAAGGCCTTCCTGCTTTGAGCAGGACTATCACCATGCCAGATTAGGTCACCTGTGACTCTCTCTTCATGTTTTGGAAAACACTGAGGCTAGAAAGCCTAACATCTTTCTGCACTGCTCTCCTGATAAAGAAATTTTCCTGAAGTTCAACGTGAACATCTCAAGCTGCAGTTCGGGACTGTTGCCCTTCCCTATATCATCTGCTACTGCCAAAGAGGTTGGCTCCATCCTTTTTGTTAGTCTTCTTCAGGGAGCTGTAGGTTGCTCTTACATTGCCTCCTCCTCTTTTTGCCAAACTCAGCAAGCCCAACTCAACAATCTTCTTCATGTACGTAATGTGCTCTGTGCCTCTGTCTTGGGAGCTCTCTCCTGGATCCTCCCCAGTTTCTCTGCTTTCTTTCTGAACTGGAGAGGGGTCAGAAAACTGGATACAACATTCCAAACATGCCCTCATGTGTGTGAAGTCTACAGAGACTCTTGCATCCCTTGGTCTTCTGACTGCACCTCTTCCAATGAAGGCCAATATGTGCAACCCCAGTTTCTTTCAGCCAGTCTGTCACTTCTAAGAGCTCCGGTTGAAGGCAAACCCTTATTTTATACAGTTAGTGTTCATAATAGAAACTTTGCCTTGGTTCTGATAAATCTAGCATCAGGATGACTCAATCCAGCAGTGCAGAGGGGTCTGCATCTTGCACTTTGCCATTTATTGAGTAGTTAGTTGGATTCCATCAGGGTCTTTGTGTATGTGACTCATTCCTCATGAAGGAGTGATTTTTGCTAAAAAAAGATGCAGATCCAGGGTCATACAATAAATGGGTGGTCTTAAGGTTTGTGAACTATCAGTGAGCCTAATGGGTAGTGAAAGAGCCCATCTGGTTTTAGAATCAAGCTACCATGTCAGATTTGTCCTCAGCCTTATGGCTTGAGTGTCTGGCAGATAAACGATCATCTTTTCTTTTTGAAGGTTGGTCATTAGTTCTTACTGTTTAATTTCATGGACTGTGCCCTGCTTTCCATGCAGTGAGTTGATAGGCAGCAGGGGGGCTGAAAACAGGGAAATTGAGTAGATTGAAAAAGAATTCCTATATGTGCAAGTCTTGGCTTTTGTGTCTGAACTACCTAAGTAAAATCCATACATGGACAACACCTAAACACAGCAAAAAACATGTGCCCAGAAGTCCTGAAATGCCAGAATAAAATTTCTTTGCTCATCAGTGATTCCTTTCCTTTCTGATTCTATGTTCTGGGCTATTCTTTAGTTCAAAATCCATTTTTCCCACAGCATATCCGTGTCACTAACAAAGTAGAGCAACAGTTCAGTATTCTCCTCACCTCGCTACAACTCCTCTCAAGTAACTGTAGAGAGCAGTAAGGTCTCCCCTAAGCACAGACAAGTCCCCTGGTCTGTTGTCCCTGAGATAAGTGAGAGGGTCCTGAGTGCCGAGGGCCAAGGAGGTGACTTTGCAGCGAACAGTGGTGCTGGCAGGTGTCAGTGGCATCACTGGGTGATGAAGAGCTTGGCAGCATCAGCTTCTCCCTTACCTGTGGTAGGGCAGGATGAACAGGTGAGCTGCCCTTGGGTGTGCAGTCAAGGCCGAGGAAGGGATCTGTCATGCAATCACGTGCAGCCCCTGCCCACCCAGAGCTGCCCTATTGTACTACCCTTCAGCTTCATCCACTGACATCACAGAAAAACTCATTTTGGGGCAGGAGAATGAGATCAATCTTCTTTGGTTGTGTGTCAGCTGTAGAGCAAGGGAGAAGGCAGTCCTGTGGCTGGAAGTGAAACGGAGAAGGGGAGCAAGTCCTGCCCTCTGCAACAGTGGACCCCTGGTCCTTGCATCCATCTGTCCCTGTGACCATACCCCAAGCACCTACGATCCAGGACTCACCAGAGCCACCCTCTGAACAGCACTGGGAACACTTCTCTTGTGCTGCAGCAACCACTCCTGCCCTGGGACAGGAGATTCTCACAAGGGCCATGGCTTTTTTGCTTGAAGCAGTAGTGGTTAGAACGGAAAGCAGCTTACCAGGCTAAAATCAGCATGAGTCCTTGTAAAGTCAGGCAAATTCATGAAAACTGAATTATTCATGGCTGTATTCAAAACATATCCATCCCTCTGCCATGTTGGAAATCCAGATGAAATGATTTTGTGCTGGAGTTGGATCCCCCCAGAGGTACTTTTGTAGTGCACATTTTAAAAACTTGGTGCTCTGTCTTGTCTTGAGGTCAAAGCTTGCTGGGAAGCAGGAGCCACCTTGCAGAGCAGGGAGGATCTTGTCCAGCTGAGCTCAGGGCTTGCTGGAAATCCATAGAGAAAAACTCAAAGCTCAAGTTGTGTAACTGAGCACAAAGTGACTCTGACTTTTTCATTTAATTGTCCCAGGTGAGTGCAAACAGATAAACATGCGGGATAATGGCAAAGGGTCAGTAAAATGTGTTTTTTCTGTAGCTTGGAGCTTTGGTGGAAGAAAGTTAGCATTTATTTATGATATGTTGGTCTCTAACACAGAGAAGTTAAGAGTTGTGAGTTAGGTGCTGTGCATATACAGAAACCCCCTCAAAAATGAAACCATTTACCAGAGAACATCTCAATATAACTGCACTGTTCAATGCCTGAACTACGCAGAAGAAACACACTTGTGTTTTCAGTGGATGCAGTTTATGGGCTGGAGCCTCAGTTGTTGTGTGCAGTTCAACGGGCTTTGCAAACGGTGACTCATGGAAATGTTTTGTGGGACAGTGTTGCCTCCAGAACTGTTTTTTTAAGAAGAAGTGGGACTGGCAAATGAACTCAGTTTTCCATTTCTAGCATTCCCTCAGGTAGGATAGTGGGGGAGTGCATTACTCCTGGGACAGAAATAAAACAGAGCTATCAGTCCACCAGCTTGGTTTGTCCACAAGGATGCACCTCCTTCCCCTGCATCCCTTGTAAGAGTACCTGGATGCATGCTCATGACATGTCAGCAGCCACAGAGATGTTTTGTATTGCTCCAGGCAGAAATGAAGATTCCCATATCATAAAACTTGCAAAGCAAACAATAATGTAAAGCACTCTACCTGCTCTAGTTTGTAAGAGATTATAGAAAATAAAGTTCAGAAAGGGAAAAAACTTCAGCTTTGTCAGGTCTGACAATGTCCTGGGCAGATACAGTGAGAGTCATAAAAGGCATCAGCTACAGCTAATTAATTTCCCAACAGTGCTTTGAATATCAGCAGATTGCTTCAACCCAGTAAACATGTTGTCTCTTTGTTACTCCTCCAAGTAGCAAATTCTCAAGGATTATGTTGCATTATCTGGCTTTTCCCAAGCCATTGTCCTGGGACCCATGTTGCCCTTGGGATACTGACCATTCTTTCCATGGGAGGATCTGTACTATCCAGGACATTCTCTTAGCATTTCGTGTGGGTGGCTTTGGCTTAGACTGGTTGGGGGACATAAGGGATGAACAGGCACAGCCACCAGTAAAGCAAGAAAATCAAACCTGATATAAAACCTGCATAATTTTAATCACAAATCTTTAAACCCACTTGCCCCTCTGCTGCAGCAGATTTTGTGGGCAGATGTGTCCAAACTGCCCCTCACATCCTGCTGAGTTTTTCCAAAGGCCAATGCAGCTACCTCTGGGGGACACACACTCTGAATTTCTTTCCCCAAGTGAATTTCAGCTCCTTGTCACGTTCCAGACTTCAGTCTATGAACACACAGACAGATCCAGCTCCTGTCTCTCCTGGGCTGGGTGGGTCATAGGAGCTTTCAAACAGTCTGATACATCTCCACAGATGATGGACTGCAAATGGGATCCAGATGTGCCCTCCAGCAAAAGGCTTTTCTTTTGGAAAGACTTTTCCCAGACCTTTCCCCGAATTTTGCTGTCGGGGTTTCTCTCACAATATACAGCCATCTGGTTTTCCTCCATCTCCTGGTCACCAGCATTGTCTCCCCAGGGGGAGAAGGCACAGTCAAAATACTGCCCGCTCCTTTCCATTGCCATGGTCTACTGCCTGTCCATCCCCTACGTGAAGGAGGTAGAGTACCCTGAGCTGCCCTGAACACCCCACTGTTGTGGGTTTCTCTGTTAAGGTTTATTTTTATAAGAGGAAGATTGGCTTCTGTTGGAAGCCTCTGGAAGTTTCCCTCCATCCTGTAGAGCAGGGCCAGTGAGGACCAGCTCCAAGGAAAACTTCCTGCTTTTGAACCATTAAGTTACGCCCCTGTGTGAAAACATATTTAAGAAGTTGTGCAGTTAGAAATGGGCAGCCATTGGTTAACAGACATCAAGGTCAGTGCAGGAGGGAGAACCAGGGGGAGGGACCCCACAGATCAGGGAGAGGACTTAAAACTATTACTCCCTGAATACGTGGTGATGACCATGGTGATTACGAGTTGTCCCCTCAAAGCCTATGGGATCCATCGGGGTGCAAAAACCCCCCTGTCGGAGCAGGGGGAGGCATGAAAGAAGCTGTTACCTCATGGGAGGCCCCCAAGGTGGAGCAGAGGTCTTGCAAAGATTTGCAGCCGAGACCCATGGAGGGAGAAGCCCACGTTTAGCAGGTACAGTCAGCTTTTCATGAGACACTGCACCCCATGGAATGACCCACGAGAGAGCAGAGGATCTCTGTCTTGGGGGGACCCCACGAAGGGCAGGGGAAGGACTGAGAGTTGTGATCCCCCTGTGACCATGGTGACAACTGTGGTGAAACAAACTGTCCCCTTTGCAGCCCAGAGAAAAGCCCCCTGAGACAGAACTGCCGCTTAAGTTCTGGACTTACATCTGCGAATGGCTGACACAACAACTGACTGTAAACCTTCCTTTTCCCTGTCCCCCACACCACTGGGGGAAGGGGAGGGCATGGACAGACCAAGGGGTGGTGGTGGAAAGGTGTTTCCAACCTGTTTCTATTTCTTATTTTTAGTTTTTAGTTTGTTAGTAATAAATTTAAGCATTATTCTAAGTTCTGCTTTGCTGTGGTATTAATCAAAGCTCCTCTTTTAGTTGCTATCTCTAGCCGTAAATTCCTAGCTATTTGTTTTTTTTTTCCTTCCCTCTGGAAGGCAAAAAGGGAGGGGAGAGAAAGTCCTTGAAACAGTTTTGCTGGACACCAGGCATTTATCCAGGGTCAAACCACCACACCCACCCCACTTCAGAGAGGCAACCATATCATGGTCTGCATCCAAAGCAGTGTGACTAGCAGGTCCAAGGAGGCAATCCTGCCCCTCTACTCTGCTCTTGAGAGACCCCACTTGCAGTGCTGCATCCAGCTCTGGGGTCTCCAGCGTAGGAAGGACATCGACTTGTTGGGGTGAGGCCCAAGGAGGCCACAAAGATGATCAGAGGGCTGCAGCACCCCTCCTATGAAGACAAGCTGAGAGAGTTGGGGTTGCTCAGCTTGGAGAAGAGAAGGTTCTGGGGAGACCTTATAGCACCTTCCAGTACCTGAAAAAAAGGTACTGGAAGATGGAGACTTTTAGTAGGGCCTGATGCAATAGGACAAAGGGCAATGGTTTTTAACTGAAAGATGGTAGATTCAGACTAGCTATCAGGAAAAAAGTTTCCATGGTGAGGGTGCTGAGAAACACTGGTACATGTTGCCCATGGAAGTGGTGGATGCCCCATCCTTGGAAACATTCAAGGTCAGGTAGGATGGGGCTCTGAGCAACCTGATCTAGCTGAAGGTGTCCCTGCTCACTGCAGGGGTGCTGGACTAGATGACCCTTAAAGATCTGTTCCAGCCCAAACTACTCTGATTCTATGATTCTTCCTTGGGAGTCCTCAGCATACAGTGTGCCTGTTGTGAAGACAACAGGGCACTAAGTCCTGCTGTATTGGCCTGAAATGATGCTTAAAGCACACAGAGAGCAGACAATAGAGCCAAGAACTGAGCCTGGGCTCCTGACAGCCTCTCTGCCTTGCGCCAGAAATGATGATGAAACATTTATTGATTGCAATGAAGCATTGCTGCACTGAGAGAACTAAGGCAGAAATCCACATGGCTCGGCATTTCAAATCCTTTGCCTCAGTGTTTTTCCAGCTACAAAAATATATGTATTTTTTCTTGCAGGCAGACATTTGGCAGCAGAGTTAAGTGAACCATAGGGGCTACTATAACTTAGACCCATCTTTGGGAGCTCAGTGATTCATGAGAAAGAGCTCTGTCTTTACAAACTCCTAAAAGCACATATGACTCCTTCATACTGCTTTTCCACTGAGACTTACAGACAAATTCCAGCAGGATCATGGGGTAGGTTGTGGGTAACCTAACAGCAGTGCTGTGTCATCTTGTCTGTTTATTTGGTGAATTCAGACTTTTGTACATTAATGAAATGGGGAAATTCAACAGAGAATTCTCTTTGAGGAAAAATTATGCCTGGGACTCCGAGGTTGAGGAATTTAAATCAAATTCTCTTTCAATAAATGCAACCCTTCAAGGGCCTCTTGATTGTCTATTTGAATATTTAATTTTAAAATGCGAGTTAGAAAGAGTAAATAAAATATGCTTCAGTTCTGCAAATTAAGTTTATCCTCTGTTAAAGTGCATTAAGAGATACCCCCAGGGTGAACTTTCTTTACCTCTCATTTCTGCCCTGGGGTGTTTTCATAGCAGTCTGAGTCATCCAAAGTGCCCAAGCTGAATTAATTTCTGAATCTCAGAGTTGATATCCCACAGACAGAGCCATGTCTGTGACTCAGAAACGTGCTGATTAATATGGAGCAGGGGGAAGCCAAGCACTGCCGTTTGCTCCTTGTCCATTTCCCCAGCCCACTGGAGCCAGCCTGGCTTTCTGCAGGTCCTGCAGGATGCTGGCTGGCACTGGGGGAAGGCAGAGATCTGGCAAATGGGATGGGGAAACCTCATGCATGAGGCTTGAGGGTCCTTTCTCTTTCATTTCGCCATCCCAGCACCCAGCAAGAGCTGCACATTGAGCCCATCTCCCGAGGCAGCAGCCAGGGCTTCTGCTGCAGCAATGCCCCTGTAAGCCTGGGCAGTGCTCCTCTGTATGTGACACAGACTGTCACCAGCTTCATCCTTTCCTGGGGTTTGGCTCCACGCCCTCCAGCCTGTCCTGGCCCTACACAGAAGGTTTCTCCACAGTGTGCTGCTTCTGTGTGCTAGAGCATGACTGAGCTGGGTTAGGAGGAGGAGACCCTTCCTGTAGGGTGGGTGGGGCACTGACACCAGAGCCTCGTAGGGTGACAAGTGATGGATGGTTCATAGCCAGCAAGCTCTGCTTCGGGATTTCTTCATCCTCTCTATGCTAGTGAGGTGCCGAGTAGCTGCACACACCAGGAGTGATGCCTCAGGCAGCTGGAATTTTCATCCCTTTTGACTCCTCTGCATTTCCTGTGAAATTTCAGTGGTTTTTTGGGCACTAGGCAGAGGCACTGCCCCTGTTCAGAGAATAGAAGTACTGGTGGAGACACAGAGACAACAGTGGAGATGAGCTCTGCACTTCCAATCCCCATATTCTCCTGCACCTTCACCTGGGCTTGTAAATGTTTCAGTGGGAGGTGCAAACCCAGTTATGCCAGGGCTCTGCAGCTGCTGAGCAGGGACTGTGGCAGAATCCTCAGATGGGCAGCAGGGTGGTCCTCCTGCTGCGGTTTGGGACATGGGCAGATGGTGCCATCAGAATGATTAACAGCACCAAAGCCGGTTTGCCAAGAGCCTATTGATCTTCCAGAAGGGTGACAAATCTTCTCCTTATGTATCAACACTGAGCCTGAAGTAATCTGCTTACAGCAGGAGGGAAGTCAGCTTTCAGTGTGATTTAGGGAGGGCTGTGTTGCATCCAGACACACATCAATATGATCTTTCCTGAGTATTGTTACAGATTGCCTTAATAATTAATTAGTGATAACTAACATTTTTGCTTAACACTAATTTGTAGATGAGTTAGGGCAGCAGATTGAGTACCAAGAGAAGATCCTGCTCTGGGTGGATGGCTTCCTGATGAGTCAAAGTGAGTAAGGATTGACCCTGAGCTCTTCTCCCCAAGGATCTTGGTAGATGACTACACAGGGAAGCGACCGTGGTGCTAGCACTGTATTAAGCTCCTTTCTTGACAGATTAAGAATCTGGAAAGATCTCCAGTCAACAGAGTTTACCAGACATGATGGTTTGATGTGGTCTTAAAGCAATTGGGTTGTGGCCAGGCAGGCACAAGGGATGTCACAAAACAGTCACCACCAGGAGCTCCTCCTTCTCCTCTGGGGAGGTACAGCCCTTCATGTTGATGGCACTGTATGAACATGCAACAAAAAGACAGTGCTGAGTTTGCAGTCTCATCTCTTGATGCACATGGCTGTCATCACAGAAATCTGTCAAAAAAGTCTGATAGGTGTTACCACGAGGCTTTTCCATATCTGTCTAATTATGAAGCCAAGTCTTACAATGGGAATCCAGTTGTCTGGGCAGTAGTGGAAGAAAACAAGTTCATTTTTGTGATGTTAGATCCTGCTCATTGCCAACACATCAGCCTTCCCTCTGTGGGTCCTGCTTGAGACTGAAACACTGGATTAGTGAAGAGGACCATGTGATGCCCTGACAACCATGGCAGAGGCTGACCAAGTCCTGTGGGCCTTGATCTCCAGTTGTTGCAGAAGAAGCCAATGTGTCCTTTCCCAGGATGAAGAGAATCAAAAGTTGGAGCTGCCTGCACCATATTTTCAGAGCAGCATCATCTGTTGGCAATTTACTACTGATGCAGCATGTACAGCAGGTCACTGAAAACATACCTGGGCCCATTCATCATTTTTAATAGCAAAGCAGTGCTTAAGTGCAACATTAATTTAAATTTACCTTTCTGCAGAAAACTGGTGGACAGGGAGCCTTCCAAAAGATACATTTTTATTATCTCTCTTTACTACCTTTGGCTGTTGATAAATATTTATTTAGGCTTACCCTGCCAAAGGATTTAAACGCAGCCACATTTCACTTTGCTCCAGGGTAAGTGCTGGCAGGCACCTGTCCACAATGGGCAGAGCCAAAAGGGGTTTCCCATGGTGGCTGGGGAGTGTGACTAAAGCCTGGCCACAGGAACATGGAGGTGGGGGGAGGAACCCCAAAAACCCCAGTGGGGATCATGAGCACCCAGTGTGGCCCCTCTCAGGGCTGTCCTGGGGACTCTCATCCCAGGGGATATCCAGCACCCCAAGCTAAAGGGAAAGGCTCTTAGGGACTGAGAGGGATAAGTTACTGGCTCACGGGTATGGGACGCATAATGGGATGCAGAGAAGGAGCACCTTGGAATTGCATAAGATTTACTATGAGATGTTTAGAGGAGGAATAAAGCATGTAGAAAAGGACAAGGAATGAACAAGGGTGGGAAAACACAACAATAAGGGTATAAAAGGGGGCCCTTGGCATGTCAAGGGTTGACTGGTTGGTTTGTCTGCCTAGCCATATTCTCCGCTTGGCCAACAGGGCCTGTCTGCTCATTGAACTCTGCTTCAGAGTCTTTTCCTGTGTGAGGAACTCTCTACTCTCTGTGTGTACATTTGTTTTGGGATCTAGGTGAATCAGTGGTGAATGTCAAGCTGGACTAACTGGTGAGTAGGATAAGAGGTTTTTGGAAGACAAATAGGAAAGCAACCATAAGCCTGGTCTGGATGCTGGAGGCACCAGAGGTCTGTGTGTTGACTACTGGAGGTCGCGGCCACCTACTGAGAAGATAATGGGGTTTGGAAGTCAGCTGAGAGACCTTATGTATGTGTTTGTGCATGAGCCAACGGGGGATGAGAGGATTCAAGGAGCAGCTACTGTGTAGACATGAGTGTTTCAGGCTAGTGGTAGAGGGATCCATGTTGTATATATGTCCTCTTAACAGGCTTTCATCATGATCAGCCAGAGAGCAGAACAGGATGAAGCCCTTGGAGCTGATTGTGTGTGTTGAGCGTTTCTGTGGAGCTGGCCATGTACATGACTCGGTATGTGTGCTTGTGCTCCTGTGCCTGCTGGGAGTACATGCTGAGCCCCACTGCCAGCTGCACCTGGGGCAGGGAGCTGCATCAGCCTTGCCTCTATGGGCCACTGGCTTTGGCAGCCTGTGACAGTGACCTGTTCACTTGGGCTAGCAGTTGGGTTGGAACCAAGGATATCCTAGTGCCTGAGCAAAAGGATTGAAAGGCAGAAGATGCTCTTTTAGTGCCTTCAAGCTTGCAAACTCCCTCTCAAAGCTGGATGATGACAGGCAGCTAAAACCCTCACTCCCAGCAGCCAGGCATAGCCACCTTGCAACACTGCTTGGTTCAGCCACACCTGAGCTGACAAAGTTGGTCCCAATGTTATTGAACTGCTCCCAAATCAGTCACTGGTGTAATTCATGACTGGGATGTTCCTCTACCAATCTGTCCCCTCCACAGGCACAGCCCAAGGGATGTTATGAGACAAGTCTCTCCAAAAGCTGCCTCACCTCGACACAGGACATAGCTGGCATAAAGCATGTGTTGGGGAGCTGAGCAGACTGAAATGTGAACACATCCACAGTGTGGAGGAACTTTCAGTGATGGACAAGCCCACTAGCAGAGATGAAGCTTTCAAGGCCTTAGGGACAGATAAAATTTAGTTTTGGCAAATAAATTATAGTCCTTCTGCCTTTTCATATGCTACTCTGAGCTGCTGTGGAGGAGTACTGTGATCCAACCCTGTGTTTCCATCAAAACATAATAACAAATTACAGGCTCTTGTATCACTTTGACATTCTCCGAGTGATTGCGGAGATACACTCTAAACTGATGAATTATTTAAAACAGATGCAGTACATTTGAAAGGGAATTTGATTAACTGGCGAGATATTATGAAGAAAACTGAGACAAAAGCCTAAGAGAATCCATTTTCATAAAATATAACATGCTTCCTGTCTGATGATAATTTTGAGTAAACAGATGAATTAGTAGGTAGACTGATAGATTGTTCACTATAAAGACATATTTACACAGGAAACCAATACAAAATCGAGAATGGTCTTGCTAAGCAAGACATATTACCCTCTCTCCACTGCATCTGTAAAACAAGCAATGAAAAAGAAAGAACACGTGAGGCTATTTTAGTTCCAAACTGCTCTTCCTTCCACAGCCCTGTACTGGGTGCTGTGTGGGAACGGGTGCTGGTACATCACTTTGTAGATGTCCCTGAAGCTTACAGGGAGGGTACATCTCTCTGCAAAACACATTTGAGACTGTCATGGCTTTTGGGGCTTATCACAGCATGTAGAGCTCTATGGGGAGAAGTCAGGACCTTTGTCAGATGGAAACTGGAGAAGGTGTTTGAAGCCATGAGTGTCCAGGAGCTTGTCTGTTTTTTTCCCCAACAAAGTCAGTTTGTCTACAAACCTTTTCTTGATGACATTCTTAGGCATGCAGACTACTACAACATTCTACAACTACTACAACTATTTCATTGAATAGATAAACTGTCTTTGAAATGAAAATGGAAAATAGCACTCACATATGGCTTTATTATTATGTACTGACTTTATTTAGTTATTTTTATTTCTACTGAAATACATCAATATCATTTATTTGCATATTTTCTTCACTGAATTTTCAAATTGTACTCTATATCATCATATTCACTTAATATAGTATAAATTCCCCTGCTATTTCAATTGGACATCTGTCTTAAACTGTGGTGGTGGGGAGTAAACAGCGTATTTCATCTTAAAAATGGCCCTCTTGAATGATACATGAATCTTCATTTAATTTCCATCTTATCTTTTTCAGTACTTCTTTCCTTTGCTTTTTATTTTCCTTAATAAACAGTCATGTTTAATATTTAAATCCACACAAGTAAAAAAATAAAAAGGTTAATGAAACAGTTTCCATTCCTTCTCCTTCTTCTCCTCTCCCTCCCTTCCTCTCCCCTCCATCACTGGAAGAATGACTTATGTAAGAGGAGAGCACTTCTGGCTCAAGTCTAGCCTGGATATTGACTGCTGGCAGTTTGCTTCTGTATGGATTCATCAGTATTGATTTTTCTTCCCAGTTTAAGATGTGGACATGTATCACTTTCCAAGCATCAGTCTCCTACAGATGTTCCAGCTCTTCCTCAACTCGTATCTGAGCTCTTCATGTGCATGAGGACCAACCTTAACCCAACAGGCCTGGGGGTCTGAGACAGGTAAAGAGGAAGGGTTTGTATTTTTTGACAAAAACGACAAAATCTAAATCATGTTTCTAGTGAAACATGATGAAAAACCTCCCAGGAGTTTCTCTTTTCCACTTGCAGAGGAGTATAGAGTGGAAACAGATTGCCAACTTTCTATTTTTCATAAAATCAATAAAAAGGTTAAAGTTAAGAAACAGGAACTAAGATCAGTGTAACAACAATTCAGAGATACATAAAAAGAATACTGGGAGTGAAACCAGTTACTTATCTTGAACGAAACAACCTTCTGGAGGAAAGCACTTGTCTATTTAGACTGAAAACAGACAGCAAACAATATGCTGACCAGTGTCCTACTAAACATGAGGCAGTGTGAGCTCCAACTCACAAAAGTGGTCTGAACTTTCCAAGTAGTGGGAGCAGTACAACCTCCTCTCTCCAATTCAATACCCTACATCAGAGGCACCTGAGACACCTGTGCTCTTTAACTTATCTGCAAACTAATCCTGCCCACCCACGTATGCACATGCAAAATGGAAATAACAATTAAACCTACCTACATAAATACAGCTCTTTGAAATGTGCAATGATGCTACTGCCTGAATCAGGAGAGCACTTATAAACAGCACACACTCACATCCAAGTTGCATAGGGAAAAGAGTTATAAAGTTTGGGTACAATATCAGGTAGCATTGAGAGGAGTTGAGAGGAGTATTACAGACAGAGAGAAGAAACGGAGGTTAAGGATGGTCCAGGAGACGAACAGGAAAGGGCATGGAAAACTAGAAAAAGAAAGCTCTGAGAAGTAGATGGTTCTTAGGCACCAGTTTGAGTTTCTCAGTTTGAAAATCGAAATAACACCTACTTATCACCAAGAGGTGGGCTGGTAATTCATGCTGAAAAGCGCTCAAGGATTCTTGGAAGCAAGGTACTTTTGGAAACTGTAAAGTGTCATCCTTGAAGTGTTTGTTATTATGGCACATAGTGATTATGGACTACAAAACTGCTACCATAAAGTGATGTAGAAGGAAAGAATCAACCTATCCAATACTGAATATTTGGCTAACCCCAGCACTTCTGCCCATGATACTACCAATCAAAAGTGGTGGGCAGAGTCCATAAGAAAAAAAACTGAAGTGTGCATTTTACTAGATCTCTCACCTGGAAAAGGTCATTTGCTAAGTGTACAGTGCCAGGTGCACAATAAGTTTAGAAATTTGTTTTTATTGTCATTTTATGTGCCCTTGGGAAACTTTAACCATGCTGCCAGAATGATGAAACTGGCACGGAAGAAGTCAGCAAAAGTAAGTGATAGACTTCCAAGTTCTGGGTCATGAGAGTTATGCTCAATGAGCCCTGTACCTTTCCTTCAGGATCAGAAGGGGTTTACCTTATAACATTTCTCTGTCCACTTACTGTGTTACAGCATGTGCCTTCAAAGCCTGCAGTCACATTGTTTGACTGCTTCCAGGATTGTGCCTTTAATGTCAGTGTGTAACTCAGCTCCTTGGGCTGCCAGCACTCAGTGCTTCACAGAAGGAGGGAGTGTGGAGTTGCACCCGAAGTCTTTCCATTTTGGTCCATCTCTGTGCCTCCCTGAGATGTTCTGCTTAGGTTGACAGCATGTCTCAATCTCCTTCCAGATTGTTAATGACTTGCAAAGTAGAGAGCGTGGTTGTTGGCATTCCCTTTTCTTCATGTCTCCTGCTTGCAAGTGCTACAGAAAACCAGAAAAAATTAAAATACATTCAGACCATAAGGACAAAGAGGTTTAGAAAGTGAAATCTAGTATTTTTCTCTAGTTTTAAGATAGGAATTCTATCAAGGACTGATCCTACCCCAGATCCAGGCTGGTTTACTCCAGTTTATTCATCTGTGCCCGAAGATAAGGGGGAGATAGCGCACAGCACTGCATTGTACCCTATGTTATACACTGCGGTCCTGATGCACTTATGGCACGAAGCCCGGGCCAGCTCTACAAATGAATCCTAGAGAAAGTCAGACCTGTTCTGCCAGTTAGAAATCCACTGCTACTAGCACAGCAGACTGTTGGATACCTGTGTGGTGACACCCTTCCCTAGGGACATTCTTCAAGGAAGTGTATGGAAGGGAGTGCATACTGAGAAACCTTGTCAGCACAGCTGCTTGCCACCAAGTCTTGCTACCAGGAACCTGGGATTAGAGTTACTAAAACATGCTTTTATGCTCGTGTCAGTAGTGCTGGTTTATGTTCCTGTCCTAATCTGTGTGTACCTCCACTGACCAAAAACTTCTGTGGAGAATGGTAGTTTGGTAATTTCTGTTTCTCAAGACTAGTACTCATCCCAAATCTAGAATTGTGCTCTTCAGACTGTGTTGGAGGTGGAGAAGGAAATAAATCCAACCTTTCAAGTGTGATGTTTTGCAGATATAATGGATGTTTTCCTCCTATAACATAAAAGCAGCCTTTGTAGCACAAACACAGGAACAAATACAGTAATGAAACCAGTAACAAATACATCTACTTACCTTTCCACGTGATTAAATCCAACAACAAAATAATATTCACTTCCCACAAAATTCGACAGTGTCTGTGGTGTCTTTCTCCTTCTTTTCTCATTTAATACACACAGGCTAATGATCTCCAAGCCTCTATCATCACCTTCTTTTGTCTTGGCAGAACACTCCAGGTAAGCATATGCCCCAATGCTGGCAGCTAAAGCCTTTCCTTCTGTAGTGTTAATTGGCTCTCTGCCTGGTGTAGTTAGTTTCTTCTTAATACCTTCATCTCCCCTTAGTTCTATCTTGACAACCACAGGAATAATAGATACTGTGGGGCAGAACACTGATTTCTGGATCCCAAAAATCAAGGATGTTTTGCTGTGAGTCAGGCCTGTCCACGAAGAAGCTTATTAAAACATCAGTGTCCTTGTGGAACACTGATTGGAGATTTCAGTGACTGACTTAATTCTTCCTTGCCATGTCCAAGAGAATCGGTTTGACCTCTTTCCCATCTAACTCTGTTTCAGTAGTGTAAGCATCAGAGTTAGCTCGTAGGACTTGGGGAGCTGTTCATGACACAGAGCAAAGAAAGAAGAGGCATATCTTGTCACAGGGATGGTATCCAAGTACATTTAGCTTTCTCCTAAGACCAGTCATTCTTTGAAAATCAAGGTGAAGTACAAAATGGGTTATTCTCATGACTTGCTGGTTTTTGGTTTTGTTTTAAGTTTGAGAACAGAAATCCCATTAGTTTGGAATTCTTTCCCTTACCTTCTTTTTCTTCTCTCCTCACTCCTTTCTTACCTTTGTTCCCTATTTTTTCCCTTTTAATTTCTCTGGTATCAGAATCTTCTGAAATTGTGAGTACCTTGCTCTTGCCTGTTATTATAGATCAAAAAATGAAGGTATAAGACAAGTCTGGATATAACCAAGACTCCTGCAGTGCCCTATATTTCTGTTTTATCATCTCAGACATTGTTTATGGTCAGTGAGTGTTCAGTCCATAACAGATTTAATTTTCTAAACTGAATGACTTTGTGATGAGATGGAATATAAAACACTGCAGTGAACAACTTTCCAAATCAGTTTTATTGACATTTTTCCTGTGATGACCTACTAGTGGAATTCTACCAATGGCAATAGCTATCCTGTGTAGAGCCTTTTGCTCATAGTCTATTGTAATGTGGGAGTTACGAAAGTTGTTAAGAAAGTCACAGTTAATTTATATGATAGAAGTTTATTATAATCTTTTACAGTATAGTAATTTCCAGCATCAACCACCTTCTCTTTCTCAATGTTCAGTATTAGATTTGTTTCTTCTAATATTGTTTCTGCCTCAGTTTCCTCAGGTCACTGGTTCCCTTGCAGAGACAACTAACCACCACACTTCCAAGACCACCATGAAGACCACAGTAGTTAAAGGAATAGGTTAATATATCTTAATACATCCAACCAATCCACAAGGAGAACTATATGACATCATTGTTTTTTAAAGAAACTTACTTAACTGGCAATAAAGTGGAAGTTACACAAATCATTAACAAATCACAACATGTTTACTTCAGAAATTTCCTCATTCCTATTGTGAAAGACTCATCCTGCCTGAGCATTTCAGTAGTGTGCCAAACTACTTGATGGAGCAGGGAGCTCACAATGCTGGAGCATGAAACAGTACTAGACCTGCCAGGGAGACCCTCAAAGACATCACTTTCCAGATCTGCTGAGGCATCATAAATAAATGAATTGCAGAATCAAAGAATCGACAAGGTGAGAAGGGATTATCCAGTCCACTGTGCCTTGCTCAGAGCAGAATCAACTACAGTAGGTTGCTCAGGACTATGTCCAGTTGAATTTTGAATATGTCCAAGGATGTCCACAGCCTCTCTGGGCAACCTTGTCCAGTGTCTGACCATCCTGAGTAGTGAAACGAAGTCTATCCACTTGAGTCTGAAGAGAAAGAGCTTCCCCATGTTAAGGATACTATCTTGAACTCCAGAGATGGAGACTGAACTGCCTGCTAGAGACATGAAGACACTTTAATTTATTGTGGTGGTCTAATTTTACTCTGCCAGACCATATTTCCTGAGTCTTATTCAAGTATGGGTCTGAGAGTCTTGTCATAGGAACCTGAGAAAATTAAAGATATCAGCTTCTGCCTTTCCTCTCTTATTCCCTGGAAGAGCAATGGCAGTGGGTCCCACAGAGTTCTTTAGGATCATGAAGGCATTTTCTTTTTGGGATTACATGCTTTCATGTGCACTGTATTCAGCCTAAACCTCTGTATGAAAATTCACAGGTCTTTTCACCTTCTCTTGTTGTGCCTTGGCATTCCAGTTCTAGGCAGATCAGTCTGGCTTCTCTGCTGACAGCACTGATCCAAGGAGGATCTGAGAGTTATACACTGGTTTTCTTCAGGGATGCTGGAAAGCAACAGACAAGTGGTCTGGTTCCTATATGTGCCGGAAGATCTTAGCAGTTTAGAGACACAGATACTTACCATTTCTGCCTGTCCTCCCACATCCATTCAGAGCTTTTTCACACTAGCTCCTGAACTGCTCATATTTAGCTACCTCTTGCTTTCCTTGCTTTTCTGAGAAGCGTTGCCTGCATGAGGACTGCAGGATGCCTGATGCTTATGCTACAAGTCAGCGTGCAGGACTCAATATGCCATTATGGCACATATGGCTCCCTCAGCATGCTATGCCACAGCAGGCAATGTACTTACTTGCCTACTTATTGACAAAAAGGAGAAATAGTACCTTCCCCACTGTGCTTTCATACTTTTGGTACAGATTTATGCTTGCACACAAATTATCTGAGTTACAGAAGACACGCCCTTTAGAAATTCTGTTTAGCAAAAAGAGCAAGGGGGGAATATAATTTGGAAACAATCTCCAGTAATTGAATAGAATTGTCTTCTCTGCAACAAAAAAATGCCAACTGGATTAAATCAAGGAAAAAAACCTCAAAAGCTGAGTTTTAATCTCAAAACCATCAGCACAAGCAAGGAAGACAAACAAGTGGTATCTTCCTTCTCCTACTTCATAGTTTATCAATCAATCACATGATGCAGCAGAAGTAACATTCTTCTTAGTTTAGGGATAACTGGAAGTGAAGATTCAACCTGCTTAAAGAACTATAGTTTAGCATATCATGCAAATTTGATCAGAAAATATAAAAGTTACAACATAAAGTTCAAATTCAACCCTAAAATACATGAGCTGACTACACTCACTGGTGCTTTCCAGACCATGACCATGCCCTGTACAGAAAACCCAGAACAGGTCCTGTACAAAACTCCCTGAGAAGAATGAAACATCTCATTCCAGAGCCTCTTTTCATTGTTTTCTTTCCAGGTTTTCCACTTCTGCTCTCAGGCGCCACCCCAAGAAGGAAGCCTAAGTGCTTTCACAGATTATTATCCAAAAATGCTCATTTACAGTACCTCTGCTGTGCCTCTTTCTGTGGCACCCACAGCCCAGCCATGTTTGCCTGGTCCACATCTTCCCCAGTGCATCAGTCCAAGACAAGAAAAGGATTTCTATGTACAACTCTATCCCTGATTTCCACTATTCTTGAAACTGATTCAGTTCATATTTTCATGTATGGCCTAAAGAAAGAAGCAAATATATGTAACTGAAACCAAAATATAAATTAAGGACCTCCTCACTTCCTCTTAGCTCAGGGCAGGTACCATACAGCACACTGATATTTATAGGTGAAACCCACTGCAGGAGAAAGGTGGCAGGTAGCAGATTTACAGTAAGTATGAAATCCAGGCCACAACAAAGTCCCAGGAATTACACATTTCAGCATAAATGTGTGATAACCACAGTGGCTTAGATGTTCCCCATAGAGGCTGCTGCTGGAGTGTACCCCAGGACAGTGAAAGGAGTGTGATCGCAGTCTGAGTCAGTCACAGGGCTGAGTCCCACGATATAAGGCCTCTGGGAAAAAAAAAGTAAAAAAAACATTTGAAACTCTAGGTCAAGGAATTACATAGACTTTGCTGAAGTCTTTCTTGCAAAGTGAGAGTGAAACATCAGGCCCTTTGCCTCCAGCATAACTGTGTGGAAGGTTCCAGATGTGAGACTCCACTAGAAAATGAGGCAGCTACATCTCAGATCATAACTGGGTGATGGAAACACATACGCTTAGTTCAGCTACAAGAAGAGTCCCTGCTATAGGTTTGACTGGACATTTCGGAAGGATTTCTTTAGCACTGGCATTTCCCTTTTCCTGGGGTTAGCAGACAGTTCTGGATGAGGCCACTCTGCTTTGAAGTCTAAGAGTTAAGTAATATGTATGTGGGACACTCTGTTTCCTTTCTCTGCATCGAGGCACACGGGCAATTGCCAGCAGCACTCCGGGGTGAACAACTGAGCCGTGTGCTTCGAAATGAGTAAGCTGCTTATTTCCCTGCCTTCAATGGCACACCACAGGCGAGATGATCAGCACAATTGCTTATTTGGACAAGTCTTTTTTTTTAATTTAACGAAACGTTTTGCTATATGAAAAGACAAAAAAACCCAAACATCCAGGCATGATTCAAAAGTCAAACAAAATGGGAATCAGACCTATATTTAAGCAGCACCTCTCAGGATCCATGAGGCTTGCAGCCTCTCCTGCTGCTGCCCCAGAGGTGGATTTTTCCAGGAACAGGGATGTGCTGGTGCCTAAATGTTTGGTGTGCATTTTGTAGATTTTTAGAGTTTTAGAAGCATAGGTTTTCTTGCTCACATATTAAGTGGTGTTAGAAATTACTAAAGTGATTTTCTCACACATTTCTCCAGCTTTCTGAAGGTCATGATGTTTTTCAGAGACACCTGCAAGATAACTTGAAGTCAAAACAATAGAAGAGCCCAGAAACCCTTGAAGGTGGTCCAGGGGGCATGCCCTAGGACCCTGATGGGTGGACCACTGAGAGAATTAGAGATGATGATTGATTATAGATTTCTGTTGTTAGAAGAGTATAAAAACTGTAACCTTACTGAGGGCGGGATTCTTCGCGGATTATTGGACGTAGAGATCCTTGTGGGCCCGGCGGAGGCCCAGAGCCTTCGAACTCGCAATATAAGTGTTGCCTATCTTTCTCCATTAATGTTTTCTCAGAGCGCCTATCTTCCAGGATTTCAGGCATCAGTGCAGTGCTCGGTGCGGCCGCGAGAGGGCGCCGGGAACACACCGTGAGCACCGGGCTGCTGGGACGGCGGGTTTGGATTTAATTTGGATTTACACTACTCACAGAAATAAATACACGGAGAATTAACTCTGCCCGCCCAGCTCAGCGGCGTTAGAAAGAAAATCACCCACAGGCTGCCGGTGCTCCGTCCTCGGGAGTGACTTCCACACACTTTCGTGAGGAATTCAGACCTGTGACAATAAATGTACGGGGGCGATGCAAACCAGGAATGTAGCCCTTCCAAAGCCCACAGGTGCAGAGCACCTCTGCCCACGGCTGCACTTTGTTCCTGGGTTCTTTCAAACCTCAGCTTGAACGTATCATGCTCACTTCGCGTAAAACACGCTGTACAAACGCGGTAAAACAAGGCACAGCTCCGGCCGTGCCCACCCAGGGACGCCGCTTCAGGCCCAGCCTGCCCCTTCTCCCGGCTCACAGTTCCCCGGCTCCCCCTCGGCCGAGACAGGCACACTCGAACATGATGTATTTTTTTAAAGGGAGGATGAGTCGACTCCAGCTTTTGTTTTATTTAACCGCCTGCAACACTCTCAGTTCACTTTGTCTGGGCTTTAAAGCACCGCCGGGCACCCAAGCGGCGTTCCCCCTGTTTCTCTCAGCCCAGGCTCTCCCACACGGCCATCCCGAGCGCTGGGACCGCGGCGGGGCCGACCCTGCCCTGCCCGGCCCTGCCGCAAAGCCGCGGGGCCGCGGGGCCGGGAGGGCACACACCCGCTGGGTATGCATGTGGGTGTGTGGTTCTTTCGGCCCGGCGACCCCCGCCCCGCTGACCCTCCATGGCCCGGCCCTGCCCTTCCCGGCCCGGCCCCGGTGCCCCTCACAGCCCCTCACAGTCCCTCACAGCTGTGCTCGGCCCGGCCGGGGCGGTGCCCCCTCCCGGCCTCGGCCCCGCCCCCAGAGCGCGGGCTCCCGCCAATCGTGACGCTCCCCGCCGGGGATGACCTCACTCCCTGCCTTCCCATTGGCCGGCTATATTAAGAAAGTCGCGAGCGCCTTTAAATAGCGGCGCAGGGCCGCAGCTTGCGGCAGTGGCGGCGTGGTCCGGTCCGGGCGGTGCGCTGAGGGCAGTACCGGCAGTACGGGCGGTACCAGCGGTAACAGCGCTTCCCGCACGGGGCTCCGGGGCCGACGGCGCTGCCCTGCGGCCGTAGCGCTCCCCCGAGGCAGGGTGCCGAGGCGCGGTGCCGGTGCGCGGAGAGGAGGGCGCGCCCGCCTGCCTGCGCGGGTCGGCTCGCCACGGTGCCTTGTGAGAAGCGAGAGGGAGCGGGAGGCGGCGGCCGCGGGGAGGAGGGCGCTGCCATCGTCCTGCTGCACGGCAAGGCCAGCTTGGCGAGCCTGGCCATGGCCGCCATCCGCAAGAAGCTGGTGGTGGTGGGGGACGGTGCCTGTGGCAAGACTTGCCTCCTCATCGTCTTCAGCAAGGACGAGTTCCCCGAGGTGTACGTGCCCACCGTCTTCGAAAACTACGTGGCGGACATCGAGGTGGACGGCAAGCAGGTGGAGCTGGCCCTGTGGGACACGGCCGGCCAGGAGGACTATGACCGCCTGCGCCCCCTTTCCTACCCGGACACCGACGTGATCCTCATGTGCTTCTCCGTGGACAGCCCGGACTCGCTGGAGAACATCCCGGAGAAGTGGGTGCCCGAAGTCAAACACTTCTGCCCCAACGTGCCCATCATCCTGGTGGCCAACAAGAAGGACCTGCGGAACGACGAGCACGTGCGGAACGAGCTGGCCCGCATGAAGCAGGAGCCGGTGCGCACCGAGGACGGCCGGGCCATGGCCATCCGCATCCAGGCCTACGACTACCTGGAGTGCTCGGCCAAGACCAAGGAGGGTGTGCGGGAGGTCTTCGAGACGGCCACCCGGGCGGCCCTGCAGAAGCGCTACGGCACCCAGAACGGCTGCATCAACTGCTGCAAAGTGCTATAGGGCGTGTCGGAGCGCGGCGCTGGGCGCAGCAGCGCCCGGGTCACCTGTCGGCAGGTGCAGAGGAGCTGGGCTATGCACGCACACGGCAGCATCTGCCCGGCCCCTCCGCGGGGGGCTGGCCGTGGATCGGGGTGGGGGCGAAGGGAGGGAGCACCGCGCTCCCTGAGCCTTGGCCGAAACGGGTTGTGCTGGCTCAGCCGTGGGGACAGAGGGAGGGTGGGATTGCATGCCCTGAGTCTTGGGAATAAAAGTGGGGAGAAGCTTTCCCCTACCAGCGGCACCTGCGAGTTAGTCGCGGACTCGACAACAAAAAGCTGCTGAGACTGGACTGAGCAAACCTTGCACCCGGCTCTTGCCCTTTGCCACCACCTGCTGCTCCCCGCTCCCAGACAGCCTCCTCTCTTTTGCAAGAGGAGGGTGGAGGAGCCGATGCTCGAAGGGACTTCTGCCTCCTGCCTGCATGTGCCTCCCCCCGGGCGGGCTGGGCAAGGGGGCTGCGTCTCCCAGGCTGCCTGCAGCATCCCCGCCTCTCCCGCACGTGTTTTGGCCTGAGCCTCACCTGCTGTGGGAGTTAGTGCCCTGAAGACCGAGACTGGGAGGGGAGGGTCATCCCAAGCGAAGCCTGTATATATCTTACCTTTTCTGTCTTGTGCAAACGGGGGTAGTGCAGGGGGTGCTTATTTAAAGTGAGGTGGGGAGGGGGTGCCCAGCTGGGACTTGTGTTGTGCAAAGGAACTTGCCCTGAGTGACTGATGCCTGCTGATAATGTGAGCCTTGAACTGACTCCAGCTGCAGAAGCCACCAGGCCGGAAAGTAAAGATGAACTGTCCTCCTTGCTGGACATCCACCTCCTGACAGATGAGGCAGGATGAGCAAGGGGATGATATTGCCATATTATGATCTTGGTGCCTGCTCCTTCCTTTAATGTTGTCTTCTGCAAGTGTGTTGATTTGGGTTTATTTTCAAAAGAAGTTACTTTGCACAACTTGGTGGATTTTTTTTTTCAATTTTTAAGTTAAACACTCAGTGCACTCATCATCTGCATACAACACTGTAGCATTGGAAACATTCTTACTCAGTAACCTCATCTGGGTCTTGTGTTGAAATGAATTTGAAACAAGACAAAACCACTGTAATTTTTTTTTTGCCTTGGAAAGAAATGGGTGAAAGCACTGTTCCTTATGCAGCAAGTCCATCAGACTTTAGGGCAGTTTAAAGAATTGAGGTTTATTTAAAACTTATTTTCACAAGGTGGCTAACCTGGGTGAAAATAATTTTGTGTTTCTCTGGTTCAGAGAACAAATGTATCCATTTGTTTGTTTACTTTTTTCCCCTCTTCCCTCAACAGTGGTACTGAGACTGTTTCAGATAAACTGACATGGCAAAAAAAAAACTGAGATGTATATGATGTTTACATAAAACTATGAGCAGTGTATGCAGTTTTTTATGTAAAGTATTAAAAGACTCTATGCTGACACTTGTGAGAGCAGTGTTGTGATTCATGGAGACTGTCCTCAGGTTGCAGCAGTACACTTGGACAGCATTAAACTAGACCAGAGTTTGCCCCCTGCTTGCACATGTTTTTATTTGGGTTTGTTTTTTCCACTGGCTGAAATACCTGTCTGGCAGCTTGCAGAGGATGGTGGTTTTATTTCCCTTCGGGGGAGCTGCTTCCATAGGTTTTCTGTGCCGTGGCATGTGGAAGTGTACTCAAAATTCAAGGTGGTGACTAATCCATCCTGGTTGCTGTTGAGCAAAAGAAGGCTTTGTGGCTTGTGCATGGTGAGCTTGGGCCTCCAGTGGGTTGCTGTAGCAGCAAAGCAGGCAGAAAACTGAAAAGCAGCAAAGGCAATGAGGCTTATTTTTCAGGAAAATATGTAGATAAAAGCAGCTTTTATTAGTGATTCCCACTTTACTTGGAGTGTGTGGCCCCGCTTGCTGCAGCAGGGCCTGGGGGTGGGAACTGCTTGTTTTGAACAAGAGTCTCCTAAGCTCCCAAGCCAGATTTCCTAATTGCTGGCCTCATTAATTCCCATAGCAGTGTAAGAAGTCAAGGCCCCTCCATGTCGGGGATCCCCAGCAAGGCACTATCACTGCCCTGCTCAAAGAATCGGCTGCCTGGGCAGGTGCACCAGGTGCTGTGTTGCTACCTGTGGCAGTAGCTTCTGGCAGGAGAGGTGGCCTGGGGCAAAATGCATTGCTATGATTTTTGATGAACAGTAAGGCCTGTGCACAAAGTGTTGATGGTTCCCTTTTTTATGTTTGCCTTTTTTTTCCTCCTTTTTAAGGAAAAGCTTTCCCAAGTATCTCCAAGGGAAATCTCAGAAGAGTTTTTTATTTTCATAAATCCTCAACTCCTTTTGCAGAGAAGTGAGAAAGGACTCGAGCCTTTTCTTTTTCTGACCTGCTAGGGTACAGATTGTTCAGAAATGTTAACAAATACCAAGGCAAGCAAGGCACATTTAATGGCTATTGCTTATTTGCTCACAGAGGACTCTGCCAGCTGCCAACTGAAAGTGATGGGGCTTTTTAGATAGACTGACATAGAAGCACAGGGTTCCTTGTCCAACACCTGGAACATCAATCAGAGTTAATGTGAAAAATACCTGTATTTGCATTTTGAAGACTTCAAAGGCTACAGTACATCCTCAGTCTATGCTGTGAGTTTATTAGGTTGCTTCCTGTGATCCCTAATGAAAGATGGGGACAAGTTTGCCAGGATTTCTTGAAAGGCACCTAAATCGCAGGTTTTGGGTATCCTTCACTATTCTCCCAATATTCAAATTTCAATTCCCCTGATACTCAAATGGTGAGTTTCTTATCCTCAGTTTGAGAGCACTAAAATGAAAAGTCCTGTGAAAAAAATCTGGTTTGGATGCTTTAAGAGCCATGGCTAAAGACCTCGTTTTGCAGAGGCACTCAACCCCCCAGCTCTGTGCAGCATAGCACTATTCTGTGTGATGCCAGCCAGTGGTATCAAAATCTGCACTGGAAACCTTGTCATTAAATGACTGCAATAGCTGCAAAACTTATCAATTCTGTTAGACTGCAGCAATAATCTTCTCAAAATCCCTAAGGAGAAGGCATTAATATTTGTATTTTAAACACTGGGAAATGAGTTAGTATTGCATCCCTGTATAATTAACTATACCAATATTTTCCACTGAGGTGCTTACAAGGTAATTACATTCATTATTTCCAATTGGACCTTTGCCCAAGTCAGGGCTACAGCCTCTGGCCCAAGGGGGGAAAGCTGCAAGAAAGCACATTTCAGTTTTAACTGAGCGTGACCTTTCTCTGTTACCTGTGAAGTGTGAGTAAGCCGACAGAGTGAGATCACTGTGGGAGTCCTCATCGGGGTCAGATGGTGGGATCAGAGCTGTCACTCATTTTGCTTTGGTTGGGCTTGGTTTGGTGGAAGGGGGACATAAGGTGTGGCACATCCCACCCTTTGTGACTCAGACACTCTGACAGGGCCAGGCTGACACCACAGGGTGTGAGTGTGTTACACTGACCAGCTCCATCAGACACCCTGACAGGGCCAGGCTGACTCCCCAGGGTGTGATGGTGTCACATTGACCAACTCCACCCCACAGCTGCATCTGCCCAAGTGTACCCAGAGGGTCTGCCTTCCTCCGGGGCCAACCAGGTGCCTGAGCTCGGGGCAGGTGCCTGAGCTCAGGATAGGTGCCCAACAGCACACACCAGGTATTCAGACAGAGGATTGGTTTCATGTGGGCCTCCCCTTCCTTTATCTTCATCTGGCCCCCTGACTCATGTTCATCTGATCCCAGTCTGCTTGCTGTAACCTTTTGGCAGAAGAAGTGATGACACTGAGCAAGTCAGAGCATTAAGCGAAGGTCAACCGTCACCTCATCTCACAGTCCCTGTGCACACTTCTGGGCAGAGACTTTTCCTGATGTGTCCACATGCCTGCACAGATGTCCTCAGCTGAGGAAAGGTTGCAACTTTCCCTTACTCCGTACAGGCTGAGTTCAGATTCTGCTAAAGGTGTTTCTTCTGGTGGGAGCCAGGGTTCTGTAATGGTGCCAGTGCATCCTTAGCACCAAATTCTGGAAATGTAGAAAAACCGTACTGAAAGGCACACTCATATCCATCATTCTCGGTTCAAGTGAAGAGACCACTTGTGCACTCCCACCTTGAAACCAGGGTGAAACCCCTGGCAGTGTGAGGGTGTCCTGTCTGGGCAGCCTAAAAATGAAGCCACCCAGGGAAGGTCAGAAACACCTTCTGCCCCTCCATATAGACCCAGCCACAGCAGCTGTGAACAGATTGAATAGAAGCTCTCTGTGTAGAAAGCACACTCCATAGGGTGTGCCAAATACAGGATAAGACATCTTTGATGGAAGAAGTAATTAAAACTCCTTGGTACTTTTGGCAAAATGTTTGTTAAAGCACTTTTATGCATTGGAATTAGGCTACATACTCTTGCTATTTTTTTAACCCTCGTGTAACTCCACAAGCTGAAGTGGGGTGGCACAAGTGCAAGTGGGTGCAGACTTTGAAGCATTGTCCTCTTATATGGTTTTCTGGTTTTGCAGCAATAATTTAACATAACTCCTTTTGTCTTACACTATTTTGGATAGGTTGCAAGTCTTTTTTAGCAACTCAGTAAAGAATCATCACAAATTCCTTGCAGTAAGAAAAAAAAAGTACTCTGAGGGAGGCCGCATTTTACTAGTGACATGTGGTGTAGTTCACTCACAGATTTTATTCCTTGGTTGCAGAAAAATGCCCAGTTTGATCTGTCCATGATTCTATGTCCTTAAGTGCTTGATTTGAGTAGCCTGGTGTCTGGATGGACATTTCTTTCAGTACTACTAGAGGAAAGGGACCAGCTGCACTTCCCCCCGCCCCCCTTGTTACCTTACATTTTTCCAAGTTTATGTTTGAGACCAAGGTGTTTTCTTCAGGTTTGCTCTCAGTGACATGGTAAGCTACAGTCTGTGATAAGCATCAGCGAGATAGATTCAGTTTTGTGGTCACTCACACCCTGTGCAGGACAGACCTCTCTTCAGTTCTTTCAGAATGGGTACTTTCATAAGGTGAGAGGTTTTGTGGCCAGAGGTGCCTCTGTGAGTCCGTTGAGAACTCAACAGCTTATACCATTTGGTACAATAATGACTATAGGCGTACCTGCTTTTCTTACGTGATTGAAATGCCAAACTAATGATAAAAGGTGGGGTGTAAGAGAGGGGTTAAAGCTGGAGGCACTGATGTGATACCTACATTGAGCTGTAGCTGCAGAGTAAGAACATTAGATCTGTGCCTACAGCACACGCTAACTATATGTGTACATTTCCCTCCTCACTTGCTAGTCTGTGTGGGTTTTGTCTGTGTTGCTAAATCTTGCTTCCCAGTAAAGGGGACCAGTGGGTGGGATTTTATGCTAAACTCTTAATTTGGTTTCTTTTAGGTCATTCATCCCCTTCTGCACTCAAAGTTTGATGTGGTAGGACTGGAGATAGGAATTTAGAAACAAAGTGGATTTCCTGGTGGGAAATCATCCTCATTTGCATGAGAATGTCCCCTTTCCTCCTGGCTGCAGGGAGGGGAGGGTGATGGCAGTGGGGAGCCCCCAGGGCTTGGAGAGGTGGGAGCGAGGCTCTGCTAGGGGTCTGCCCTGGAAGAGCCTTTTCTGTGCTCCTAAGCTTTGTGCAGGTTTATACAACGAGATTTGACCCTACAGGCCTTATTCTTTGGGGCTTTTCTCTCTGAGCGCAGCAGCGCAAGCCAGGACTGCAAAATCGGGTCCCACTTTGCTGGATTCACTGGGGTTTGATGGCAGTAGCCTGACCTTTGCTGGTGACAGACGACTTTCTCCTCCCATGAAAACGGAGTGAGTTTTAGACCAGGGCTTTTCACAAGGTATGTGCATACCTAGATGTAGTCACACTGTCTGTGTAAAAGTAAAAAAAAAAAAGATGAAAATCCAGGCTTCTGCATTCAAGGTCCTTACAGTAGTTGGGCACTTTGTATTTTCAATCTCATCAGCTTGGAAAATTTTGAGGAACATCACTGCTTTGTGTGCAAGTGTAACAACATAAGTGACTGAAAGACAAAGATGTGTATTTAAATCTGAGAAAAAAAATAATCTGTGTGTTTTGGGTTTAAACCAACCATGCCCTCATGAGTGTCTGAAAGAAACTCCAAGTTTCAGGCTACTGTAAAAGTCATAATTCATTTTCAGTTTCTCGGACATTCAGCTTGGAGGGACACTGAAGTGTCAGCATCTACAGGGCCCAGGAAAGTGGATGGGAGAGAGTTCATGTCAAAACAGCCATATATCAGCCCATCTTCCCACGGCGAGGCGATGGGCCGGATGATGTGTGTTGCTCCCATATTTGCGCTTTGTGGAAGCGTTCCCAAAAATGGTGTCCTTCAGCTAGGGACTGAAAGGAGCTCATTGCCTCTTGACGGTAAATAGAACACTTTGCATTGATGGGGGTTGCTGCGTTTCACTCAAAACACTCCCAAGGATTAACTGGAATGAGAGGCTGGCATGACAAAGGCACATATATACTAGTAAAATGGTGACAAGGGAAGCAAATTGTAGTAATTACCTTGCAGCCAGGAATTTAGCAAAGATGTGCCTAATGCCTGAGCTCCTTGCTAACAGCCTGCCTGGCTCCCACACACCGGTGGCCTCTCCTCTTGGGTGGGCTCAGATTTAACACCATCCTGTGAAATTCAGAGCGACTGTTCTCAGCCTATATTCATCTGAGAGTATTTCAAACTGGAAGAAGGGCTTTGGTGCCTGAGGGATTCTCTGTCTTTTCCAGCAGTACCTCTGGATTTAATAAAATGCCATTCCTCTGCACATTTTTCATCTAAGAATGCTCTTAATTCTTCCTCATGCCAGGGAGACAGCTAAGGATGGCAGAATGCTTCACTTGCATGCATAGATTGACATGGCTATACCAGTGGTAATACATATTCTCAGACATTACTTTCATCCACTTTTTACGCTCCTTAGCCTGATGTATTTGAAACATAAAGCTCTGAAATTTGACATCTCACATACTAGACAAAGGAATGAGCCAGACATATTTCTTTCATGTGATCAGAAGGAACTAGATTTCATAGTCACTTAAAGGAGTCTGAGCGTGGCAGGTTTAGGGACCCCTATTCCTCTTCACGCTCTGCAGAAGTGCCCATGGGAGGAAGGTTTCTTCCCTAAATGGCTGCTACCAACACCCTGCTGAAGGCTGTGAAAGTGCTGTGGGAGGCCAGGGTAGCTGGTGGTGGGTGCATTTGGTGCCAACCCCCTCTTGTTCTGGGGACTTGCTGTCACATAGGAATGGGGGCCTGGTGCACAGTCACCTCACAGGGAGGAAGAGTCCTCCTGTTCTACATAGCAGACAAGTTGTAAATAATGTATTGGTTCACTCTGCTGGTGATGTTAATCTCATTAGATTCTGGGATTATACTGGTTTATCCCAGGAGATCTGTTTATCAGCAGAATCATTGCATATCAAAATCACTTTTGTTGCACTGGTAAAACTCCCTTGTGCGATTAGGAGCAATGCTGCCCTTTTGCAGACTAGTCCCCACCAAATAGGAGTGATCTGTGGCAAACCGTGCCAGCAGGATGAGGACACAAGGGTGGAAACACCAGCACGCTCCTCTGCAGGCAGCAGCCAATGGCTGGGAGCGAGGATTAAACTGGAGATGCAGCACAAACTGCTGTGGCTGAAATTTAACTGCAAAGTTTCTTGCTTCTCATTTTGCTCCTTTGATCCATTGAAGAAGGATCAAGTTTCAGGGGAAAATCAGCCAGGACAAGCCGCAGAGGGCTAGAATTACGGCATGTGAAGCAGCAGGGCCAGACAAGATCGCTTTCAGGCTGCAGCCGGTCCTTACTCGACTAAAGCCAAAGCCCAGGACTGATGGAGGCCCACATCGTCTGTGCTTATTGTTATAGATACAGATGTTTAATATTAAAAGCAATTGTGTATTAGGCATTCCCAGATGGCTATTTCGTAAAGTAGTCACACACCGGTCTCAAAACTTGCACTCTTCCACTGTTAGACCATGTTATGTCTGTACATGTAGGGTTTTAAAAATCCCAAGAAAAATATGCATTCTTACAAGTTAATTTTGCAAGATTATTCAGTGGTTGTGCTCTGACAGAAAAAAAAATCAACCCATAAAGTGTTCACATGCCAGCATCTGCTGCATTGTTAGATGAAAGGGACAGAGGATGCAGTGGGGCTGTCTTGGGGCTGGTGAAGTCTTCCATCCCCAGCTGGTGGGCTGGCTATGACTCACCTCTTAGCACCACTGCTTAGTGGCACTGAGCATTGCTGTGTGCTCTGTGAATGAACTGAGGGCTGTATCCAGAATTCACTGGCTTCTCAAACCTACTACCATCAAACTGAGGCAAATTCACATAAAGGTTGTGTAAAGATTGCTTCCTTGTTCAGAAACATTTACTGGACAATGTATTCATTTGAGTCTTTCAGAAATTACAATAATGTCCTTACAACCAGCGTGTGCTGTTGTTGGGCAGACACAACTTAATTCCTGGGAGGTTTGACACTGTATTATGTGTTTCTGTGTGAGGGTACTGTTGAGATAGATTTATCCGGGTGTCTCACAAACACTGTAGATAACAGAGATGGGGGATATTTTTCTGGGGAAAAAAAGGTAGGTCTGCAAAATCATATGCATATAGTTATGTTCATGGGATTTCATCCATAAATTTTCCAGATTTTGTGACTTTCATGACTTTCATGACTGCAGAATTTCAGTGTCTCTCATAAAGTTCTTCAGCTTTTTTTTGTAAACAACTCCAATTAGACAATTCTTGTTGTGCTTGAAAATAATGCCATAATATAATTTATAGCCCTTAAGTAAAAAAAAACCAACAAATGAAAAACAAAAAACCAAACCCTAAAAAACAGCATTGAAGTTTTCTCCCAGTATGACTGGCATCATGCCAGCACTTAGTCACACTGTCTGGGCTACCCGTGGTGCTCTGGGACTGATTCCCAGCAGGCTGAGTCCCTTGGCTAAGGGTTGTAGATCCTAGAAAGTAGCTGTGCTGCCTTTTCTAATGGTGCTTCAAATGCTGAGGGGTTTGTTAACACCTTCCTTTCCCTGCGAGCCAAAGCCAGATGGATGAGCTGTGTCCATGGGGAGCAGAGCACTGAATGACAAAGCCCAGCCCATAGTGAGAGACAGGACTGTTTGTCTTTTTTTTCGCTGTATGTGTTATTTGCCACCAAGCAGAGGTTTGGTCAAACAGAAGCTGCCTTCTGTGAGTTCAGAAGAAATTCATGCCAGTGATTCACCTGAACTAGTGTCAATGATAACCCACCACTCACCAGGGGATGTCCTGAGGTCCTTCCAACCTAAATTACATTAGTTCTGTACATCGAAGCTTAACTGTCACTCACAAAGTCAGGAAGGGGTCAAACTCACAATTCACACATTATTTCCTGAGTAGACCTATGTTTAGGTGTCTCTCTTCTTTGATGAACAGCTTCAATGTCACAATGACTGTCCTACCCACCAAGCTGCAGCTTACACAGGTAGCCACCAAGCACACATGATCAAAAGTGACCTCTTTCCATCCTGCTAAACTCTGAGGGCATTATTTAAATTGAGGGATGATGGCTGAGTTTCACAGGTCTAACAAGGACTTGAGTATCCAGCCCTCACCCACATAGGACACGAGATGAGTGAACTGAGGCACTAGCATAGAGGAGAGTAGCTTCTCCAAGCTTGCTCTGTCCACTGACAGAGCTTCTCCAGCACTGTGGCCATGCCCTGCACTGGGAGGACATTTCCTTACTGACCCTTGAGGTTTTAAGCTTTGTGGTGTGTGCTCTTGCACCTATTTCTATGCATCTCTGTTCAGCTGACAAACTAAGGTGTGCTCACAGTGTTTTGTCTCCCAGATGGCAGCCAAACACCCAGTGAAACCTCACTTAATTGCTGCTTTGCCATGTAATTCTGTTTTCCTCACATTTTCCCTGCACCACGGGCAGTGATGGCAGGATCCCACTTGTCACATCTGTCTGGACAGAGATCCATGTGCTCCAGCTGTGGCTCCTGCCCCTGCGCTGTCCCCCTTGGCAGGACAGGATCAGATGTGTTATCAGCCATGCAGCAGACACAGAGATCAGGACACCCCCAGCCCACCCATCACATCAGTGGGCACACACCAGCATGGTAGCCCCTTCCCATCCAGTCACAGCTGATCCTGGTGTGCCAGGTGCTGGCCCTTTGCATGGGCATTTGCAGCTGCACTGAGAGCCCTCTTGGCTCTAGACCCATCTAGGCCCCAGCTGGGGTGCCTGTGAACTCTCTCCACCCAGGAAATGCTAATTCCCTGTGATTTTCCCTTATTATCAAAATCTCTCTGGAATTCAGTCAGATTTTAATTTTTTATCTCTCCTGACCTCTACTTCTGGCGTCAGAAAGATTCTCTGAACAACGCCTCCTTGCACTTGAAATCTGATCTCCATCCTATTTGTTGCTAATTGATGCCCATTTATTAATATGCCGAGATTAATGGACCTTTTCCCTGATATAGAAGAATCGTATTGCTACATTACTGATTCCTGTCCATACAAACAGAGGAGCTATTGGATCAAATTAGTTCCTAAATGGGGAAGCATTTAAGTCTCTGTACCGAGAAGATTGTGTTTGTTGCTGGGATTCACATCTGGCTGATGCACTTCCCAGTCGTTCCTCTCTGCCCATGACTTGTCCCTCATTTCACTCTCCATAAATGAGTCTGATGTTTCTAGAAAGAAGGTAAATGTCCTTTGTCCTGGCAAGCATCTGAGTTTTGGTTCTTTCCTAAATGTTCTTGGAAGGACTGGAGCCTGACAGATGCTACCACCTTTACAGATGGAAAATTTTCATTTGGACTTCTCCTTTGGAGATGTTTCTGTCCCTGTTTTTGTTTTTGAGCATCTCTAAGGGAGATTTATGGTCCTTGTGATGTAGCATCATGTGTGCAACATTTCCTAAGGACTATTAATTTAGAGTATTACCTCCAGCCTTTCTTTTGGCTTCACGTGGAACCCTCCTGCCTGTGCTTGATGAAGCTTTTGTCACGGGGAATAGTACAGACACAAATATAGCACACTCCCCCACTGCTGGGGAAGGCAACCAGGCTCAGACATGGTTTTGTGGGACAACTGAGAGAGCTGCAGCACAGGGACCTACAGAGTGACCCCCCCACACCAAGGGGCTTATGCAGGTGAGGATGCAGCACCGGTGAGCACAACTCCAGGGCTCCTGTGAGCATCATCATGTCAATCTCAGGGTGCACCGAGCTCCTGAGCCCTCCTTGCTGCCTGCCCCTCGAGGAACACCATTCACCATCAGTGACACCAAACCAGCAGTGGGGAAGGTGAGACAGAGCTGAGTCACTCATGATTCTCATGCTCAGCCCATTTTTGTGACCAAAACAAGTGAATTTATTTTCCAAAGCTGTCACTCATGGAAAGTAGCTTTGTTTTTTTCTGTTTTCAATGAGGAAGGAAAAACAGTGGTGAGAGCCTGCAACTGCCTATTACTGATTAGAGCTGATGGAGCCAGGCTGCGCCTGCAGAACATTTATTCCTCCTACACCCTCAGTAACTCAGCTTCATGCTGCGAGATCAACAAATTACTCTTACTAAACCGTGCCGACAAGGCCGAGGTGTGTGTCCTCTCCCTGCTCAGGCTACAGTTACTAGCATAACAAAGGGATGCTTCTTAGGTGAGCTCATTGATTAGATGTGTGTAGGGCACTGCTTGCTTTTCAAACTTGCTAAACAGTTTAATCAGCACTGGAAGCAGTTTGGATGAGTTTTTTTAAATATATTTTTTTATTTTCAATTATATGTATTTTTTTTTAGCAGATGAAAATATTTTGCCCCTCCAAAGCCAGCAATATTCCTCCCAGTCTGGACAGGATTATTATGTAGAGACTGCAATGAGAGGTGAGCAGCTAGGGCAGAGGGGGTGTATGAAGTCCCCTCCTTTCACATCAAACATGTGGTCACGGCTGTCAAACTCCCAAACTGCTTGATAACTGGATAAGAAATGTCACCTCTATCTCCCTCTCTGCACAGTTCTTATCTGGCCACAGACATTCACTGCACTGTGCTTGCCCTTCACCTGTATCATTTCTGGACAGTTGAGGAAACTCTCAGCTCTCCCTGCTTATATTTTCACCCTTGTAGATAAGAAGTAAATGAGGACAAGGAGGTCCCAGGGACACCTGACTCCCTCTCCTCATGTTCATTTATAGCTGACTCACAAAGGAATATTTTTCCTCTCAGTATTTCTTCTTCTTCTCCTTTTGATGGCCAAGTGCCTGCTGTTTACAGGACCCAGAAAATGTGAGGCAAAGGAGATGCCACGAAGTTCATCAAGTGAACAGCCTGAAAGGTGTTGGTCTTGTGACTGTCCATCTTTCTTACACTTAAATGTATTTTTGTCCTGACTGCTTTTCTTCCTTACAGACTCTTTAAATCATGCCCTTGGTGTTCCTTACTACTCAGAACACACACAGAGTCACCTCTCTCCATAATAACCCCAGCTGGCAGCTAAATGTTTAACAGTCTGAGAGCATCTTTTTTTAGTCATAGAGCTTGCATTTCTTGGGATTACTCAAACCTGGTGTTTCTACACAGTTCATTTAATCCAGCAGCTGATTTCAGGGTCTCTGGGGCTCTCACTGAGTCACAGGCTCTGCCACTGCAGCTCATGCTGAGCTGTTGGTGGGAGGGTTTGATGCTTCTAAAGGGCTTTTCTGATGAAAACTATTTTTCTCAGAAGAAACAAGTGGGGCATGAAATGCCCCCTCAATCTTTTCACATCTCAAGGATGGAGAGCTAATGTTCCTTATAAAAGTTTCTTGTTACTGGCTTGGTTGTGCCTACCACCCTGAACATCTGCTCTGCACAGTATCCCTCTTGACAGGCCTGGCTCATGGACACTTCTGGGATTAGTTTCATGTGAAAACTGTTCAAAACAAGGAGGTGATTTAGAAATCCCCTGAAACAGCACTATCAGTGTCTCTCAGAGTGTGGATGTCCCATACAGCAGTTGGCTCATCTCCCTCCGCAGTGGGACTACCTACAATCACATATATGCCTGCATTGCTGCTTCTACAGGGTTTGTATTGCTTAATTTCTTGAATAAACTCTTTTCAGACAGGACAAGTGTGATTCTACTTGTGAATTGCTGCATGGTGTCAGGAGTCCTCTGCTATGCTCCTGGATTTGATGCTGATTCCCTGGGCAAGACACGTCCTCCCTTCAGACCTCCTCTTCCCTGGCACAATTCTTACTGTTTTCTTATTTTTATGAGATCACAGTGTAAAACATAGGTGAAAACACTAACAAGTTAGTTCACTTTTCACAACCAAGACCCCCTCCTGAATGAGCTTATTTATTAAAGTTCATAGAATTTTTAAGGTTGGAAAAGGCTCTTAAGATCATCAAGTCCAACCGTTAACCTGACACTGCCAAGTCCACCACTAGACCATGTACCTAAGCAGCACATCCAAATGTGTTTTTTTTTAACACTTCCAGGGTTAGTGACTCCACCACTTCCCTGGGCAGCCTGTTCCAATGCTTGATCACCTTTTCAGTGGAGAGAATTTTCCTAATATTGAATCTATACCTCTCGTGGTGCGACATGAGGCCATTTTCTCTTGTCCTGTCAACCTCATCAGTGCTGAGAACAGGGGGATTAAGTTAGATGAAGTTGAAGAGATTATCCTAACTTTGTTTTACTGGTGTCTAGACCACCATGGCTACAGCAATGCTACTGCTCCTGCCCACATCTCCATTCCTTCTCTGCAGCCATAGCAGCACAAGGACATTAGTAAAGGCATTGCAGAACCCAGCCAGGCTTGTCGCTGCTGGACAAGGAGCCACATGCTTCTGCAAGAAACATTAGGACTCAGGAAAAATGCACGTAGATATTTATAGCCTCGCTCCTTCCTGGGAGGGAGGGAAACTTATTTTTGAATACCAGAGAGCAGAAATAGGCGAGCTCTGAAGGTGAAAAGGTATGAACTTCTATTTTGGGGAACGCTGCATGACCGGAGTCGCATGAGAAGTAATTTAGCAGAGGGTAAAGTCAGTGCAGGCTTGTGATACCTTTGAGACCTCCGAAACAGATTCTTCTCTGGACCTGCATATGAAGAAGGCAGAATGTGGCCATTCATTTTAGATATTGCCCCGTTTTTGTGCATTTAACTGTGTCCATGCTAGGCCCTGAATTCCTCGGAAGGCAATCTGAGAGGTTATAGGTGCTGATGTGAAGTGACAGATCTGCTACTTGTGATTAGAATGAATATCCAGGATTGTGATGGAGTTCCTCCCTGAATTTGTGAGAGTGGATAAGATTATGTATTGAATGCATACTGCTTTTCCATTAGCTGTGCTATTATTGACTTCCTTTAAGCAAGACCTGCTAGCCATTTTCACAATTCTGACTTTTAATCATTGCCAGCTTTAAATTCCTCCTTCAGAGGCTGAGCCTGCTGGAAAGATTTCCATGGAGCTGACAGAAGTGTTTTATAGAAGCAGCCCCTCTTTTGTCCTGGGGAATTACAACCCTATAAGTCTTCAATTTACTTGACATTCCAATTTGCAGCTTCGATGCCACAAGAAATGCTTTGGTTTTCGTTTTAGTGATGAAACTTGTGATATGGCAAGTGTAACAGAAAAATCAAGATCTGTAAGGGCCCATTTAAGCTCTCCTTTGCTAGTGTACATAGACAGACAGGAAGAAAAACCTCTTTTCAGCTGAGATATGTAGATATATGCTTAATGTCAAACATGAAAGCCATGGAAATGTGATGGTGGTGTCTCGCTGGGAATATTGTGGTGAGCCTCGGGGAGTGTGGTTGCTGAGCTGGATGACCAGCCCAGACCACCCACAACTGCAGTCCAAACAGAGGAGAGGATGGTGTCCTCCAGCTGGGCTGGTTTGTGCCCTTGACCAGGTGACTGTGGTCTGCAGGGGTGGGTGCCTCAGTAACACTGCTGCTCCATGACAATCTAGCACAGCTCAGCCCATGCAGAACTTGCCTAATACTCCATCAGCCCTGTCCTCACAGCCTGTTTCCCGTATACACCGTGCCATCTTTGCCTCCTGCAGTCTCAGCAAGGACTTACAGGCTCTGCCATGGCTCTGACGTGTTTCCATGCCCCTCTTAAACATGCTCTGTGATGAGGCAGTGCTGCTCCAATGTCCAGTTACTTGCTGGTCATCTAGAAAGTATATATCACAAATACAGATGCTCTGCTAGGTTGGATTGATCATAACAGAGGGAAAAAGAAAAATGTGGAAAGCCTTATCTACCCTCAGAAAGGGTGTGCTTTGCTGCCCCGTTTTATGTTCTCTCTCCATGGTGACAAGTGCCCTGTTAACCGGCTGGAGGAGATGGGGTTTGCTGGGTTTCAGCACCAAAGCCTTACACTTACAGAATAATTTAGGTTGGAAAAGACATCTAAGATCATTGAGTACAACCATTAACCTACCTCTGACAAGAATATTAGAGTACTTCTTGCTCTTCTATCTAAAAGACCTTCCTCACATCCAAGTGGCTGTGCCAAGAGAGTTACAGTCACACAACCATGGTTAAAAATGAACTAATGGCTGCCGTTCTGGCCTAAGGGATTTGTTCTATTTTAATCTCCCCTCCTCTTCAGTCCTCTGAAATTTGTAGAGGGAATGATATCTAAACTAAAAAGGGGTAAGTTTAGTTGTGGGGGAAATAGCTCTTACCGTGAAGATTTTCCTAAGAAGTCCAAGACTTGGACATCTGGGGGCTTTCCTCCCCATCACATGGAATAGGGATGGTTTGTTACCTTGAGTAAGAAGAGGCAGGATTTGATTTGCTCCACAAAACCCTTACATCTCCTGCAATAACCCTGGGTTTCCATAAGCAGCTGGAAGGCAGTGACTTCCTACTGTGCTTCTGTATTCTTTTCTTCTCAGCCACTGGCAAAGTAAAGCCCACTGGGCTGACTTTCTGGGCAAGGAGGGGGTGCACTGGAGGCAGTTGTGCCATTATGGAGATTTATCTGTCACCTCTTGCTCATGTAACAGGGAGAACTTGATGCATGGAAACATCCCCTTTCCTCCATCTCTTGAATATCTTATTTCAAACCTGTAGAGTGCTTTTTAGGTATGTGGGCCTTTGGGATTGTGTACAGAGACAGAACAATTTTCTCTTGGTTCTGGCTTTGCTCTTTATTTCAAGGCTGTCCAACATGGGAAGAGTACCAGATCAGGTGGCCCTTGCAAAAATTATTCCATACAGCAGAGCTGCTTTTCCCAGCAGGCAAAGGGAGCTGTAAGGTTATTCTGACTGATAAGTTCTGTGTTGGATGAGGGAAGTGTTGTAATGCTGTAGCTCCTCTAACCCTGCTGTCCCTGCTCATGATCTACCAAGGCTTTAAGTGTCAGAGATATCTGCTACATTCATTTCTCCAGACCACACTTATTTTCTGCTATGCAGAAGACACAGCAGGAGTAACCTTAGCAGTTAAATGCCAAATGAACCAAGAGCAGACTGTCATAAAGACATATGCTCTGGGGACCTTGTACTGAGGGTACACCTTACATTTTCCATGCTCTTTAGTTTCAGTCTGCAGTTTCCTACAAGTATGACTTGAAGCAATGGATCATTAAAACAGTGATAACGCTTTGGTTTTCTTTTCTCTCCACTTTCACAGGCTGAAGGAGGAAGCTGTGTTGTAAAGTGGCATTCCAGGGCTGAAACTGGTAGCCAAGAATTAACACTTTGCCTGTGCCGGTCATTGCTTTTGTTGCTTCTCTTATCAAAGGCTAGTGCTGCCTGTGCTGTGCACTGTGAAGGCTGTGAGAGAAGGCAAAGTGCTTTTTAAAACTCCTCAGACTCTTTGACATGGCTGATGATTTACGTGTGTGTGCTCAGGTGCTAAATGACCTTCCGCCAGCATTTGAAGTTTGGTGAATGAATAACCACCTCTCACCTGGGCAGGGCATCAGATTTGTGCTGTGGTGAGAGCAACAATGAAACCCAGTCAGGCTTCTCCAGCATTAAGATGACATGAAAGCAGCCTTTTCCCCTCTGACAGCAACCCTAAAACATGCCATTTCCTTCATGCCTGCTTCTGAAAAGCCACAGAGCTGATTTTCAGTGCTTTTGCTGACTACTGAGCTGTCAGCTCCACTGTACTCTCAGTCCTGGCATTTCTAGGCAGGAGGTGAAACCATCCAGGTCTCCCAGTTCAATTCTCCATAAGCCTTTGAGGAGGAGCACTTATTTGAGGCAGTGGGACAAAGCTGAGTCTCTTATCCCTAAAAATGAGATGGAGGTGACCTCAGTGCTGTCAGACAGTGCTGTGATAAATATCACATTTCCCCTAAGAAAGGGTGAAATTATTGCTTCACCTTCAGGGCAACATCTGTAAGTATTCAGGGATGAATCCTTATCTTTAGGTGGCCACAGAGTCACCAGGTCCGATGCCAGCTGTCTGTACACCTGTAAGAGACAAATTTGCCTGCTAATGTGATGGGCTTGGCAAGCAGATAGGTCTGTCTTTCCAGGAAAAGTATTGTCCCATGGTCACTATTACATGGGATTGTCCCCATCTCTAGGTTGCCTGCAGGCTCTGGAGGAGTGCTGACTGTCCTAGCTCACTGACCCTCCGCTGTGTGGATCTGCTGAAGCAGCCTCCTTCCAGCCAGAGCACTTCTGTGCCGTCGTGTGCAGTGAACGTGCCACTCAAGTGGACCACAGACGCCTCACACAACCCTGTGAGCAATGAGTTTATGCTGTTATTTGTGTTCCTGTGAGCCGTGTAAGCACAGATAACTTGTGAGGAGGGCTTTGCCAAGAGCACGTCCTAAGGATAGAGACTGCTTGGTGCAGTGATGAAGGAGGGCACCTGCCTTCCCAAGGCATGTTACAGCCAGCTGCAGGTCACTGTGTGCTGCCTGGTTTGGAGATTGGGCTGTAGCCACCAAATCAGTGCCACTGACGCACCAGCTGAGCTCTCAGAGACTCTGAGTGGATGTGACAAGAGAGGACCAGTCTAAAGGAACAGGTTGCCCAGACAATGTGAATGCCCCATCCCTGTAAGTGTTCGAGGACAGGTTGGATGAGGCTCCGAGCAACCTAATCTAGGGGGTGGAGGGATAGGAATGGGATGGTCTTTAAGGTTCCTTCCAACCCAAAGCATTCTGTGTTTAAGAGTTGCATGTGTTCCAATGCCTAAGATCAGTTGCCTTTCACTTATCACAGGCTCAGAAAACTGCACATTCTTTCTGCAGTCAGAAATTGCCAGTCTCGAACACTGACAAAACATACCCCTTAGTGACTTTGTGCTCACATGGAAGAATTTGAGTTCAAACAAAATCAACTTCTGTGCTTCTGTGGGTCATATGGCTGTGTGTTTATTAGATTAGTCTCCCTGTTGCCATGGGATTGCTGTAAAAGAGCTTTGCCATGGAAGATGGGAAATATTTGCTCCTGACATGGCCAAAACCAGCTGCTTGCCCTTAGGAGCCCAGGGGAGCCCTGTGCCATAGGACAGCCTCTCAGAGAGAATTTATGATTGCAAAGTCTCTACCTGCCTTAATTAACAAGTTGCATAATGCTTAATTGGGCAAAGAATATCTGAATTGTGAGTTTGCACAGAAAAAAAAAGCAAGTAGGTGGGTTAAAAAAAATGAAACTTCTATAATTAACTTCAATATCTATGTCAGGTTTTAGTTTGACATGGCAATTTGAACACATGTACCTAATTTCACTGTACTTTTTTCAGTTTCTCCTACTCAGTTATGTGTAACATTAAGCAATGGGCAGGTTCATGTTACGCAGGAGGTATTGGGGAAGTGCCTGTGAGGAAATGCCTGTGTGGCAGAGGGCTGTGTGACAGGCATTATGTGTGCCATGGACTTGGAGCATTTTTGGTGCCAGGCTGAGCTTGTAAAAGGAGCCTTGGAGTTCAGTCATACCCACAACTCCTACCTGTTCTGTCCTTTTAGTTTCTTTCTCCTGATCCACAAAATTGTGCCTTTCTCCTGATTTAGGGTGTACTTGGACAGGAAATCCAGTCTTGGTAAATCAAAAACAACCACAGGAAGCTTGTTTGCTCTGTCCTTCCAACTGCTGCTATTTTTTAAAATATATATACCAACATTGCAGCTTGACTTTAAATGTGTTTGAAGTTTAGAAGTGGTCCGATAACATTTGCATTTGGTCTTGTTTGCTTTGCTGGCTAAGACTGCAAGAACAGCCGCCCCTTTCACTTGTGGCGTGTCTAGCCAGGAACACACACACAGAGCAGTGCCAGGGTACTCAACAGGAAAGCCCAGCTGTGTGAAGCTGCCAGCCTGCATTTGCAAAGAGAGGGTTCAGAGGGTTGAGGCAGATGTCCTGATCTAAATATTCTGACAACTATCCATGAATAGACAAATATTCTTGCAGGCACAGTAAGGCAATAAGGTTAGCCTTATGTTGCTTTTCTGTGAATAATTCTCAATTTCATGTGTGTTTAGGATGTCTAAATTCTCACCTCTCTTTGAAGCACCCTGAAGTTCATACAGACACATCAACAACTTTTGTGTCAAGGATGAGAGTTGTGATTATCTGTGGTTGAAGCTGTCCAAAAGTTTCCTCCTTTGAACATGAGCTTTCCTCTGATGGCAGATTGTGTTTAGACCTTTCCACTCATTCTTTCCAGTCTTTAAAAAAATCCCTAAAATTAATTTACTTCTGTCTGTGGAGCTATGTATCAGCTGCCAGGTCTCTGCCTCCTCCGTCCAGAGCACGTTCCCAGACATGTCAAGGGCTTAAAGGTGATCAACACCACCATCACCATGTTCACAGGTACTTGTGTCTTGGGGCTTCTCTGTGACTGAGATGCTGCCAGGAAAGCCATGCAGAGGATGGAAATGAGGAGACCTCTAGTACAGTGGATGAAACCACCTGAGCAAGTTCAGGCAAGGGAGAAGGAAGGAGATCTGTGAAAGGTACAGCAGAGAGCACCAGCAGTTCCCACAGCCATCAGCTGCTGCTTTTCCTGCTGCCCATCCCTGCAGGCTTATGCCTCCTTGTTTGCAATCACACCTTAGCTGGAAAGAGTGAGTGTGGTCCGTGTTTATGTCTGTGTACTGGGGAAATGGGGGAAAATTCTTGAGACCTTCCATAAAGCATGTTTCCTTTGAGATCCCCAGTCAGTGACAAGGAAAGGTATCTGTGTTGGCTGCAGTGCTCCAGGGGCTGCACCAGCACATGCCCCAGAACTGTGTAAATTGTTTTAGGAAGGTGCTGGAGCCAGGAGGTCCTCATTTCCGTCTTCCCAATGCTGTAAAATGATTCACCCTCTCCGAGAGTTGTTCCTGAGGACAGGAGTGGGAGCGAGGTGTCAGAAACTGAACTAAAACAGAAGTTAGGTTCAGGCCCAGGAAAATTTCCTGCTGCTGCTGTGGGTGGATAATGACACAGCCTCCACATACACAAGGCAGAGTCACACAGAGCCCAGGCAGCAGGGTGAACACAGGCAAGGACTATTTAAAACTGAAAGGCTGTGCTTTGGATTTTTTTTATGTGAAAGACCTAATTATGGGGACTTAAATCCTGTCAGAACAGCTACTTCAGATGATTGAGTGCTGGGTTGCTCACAGCATGGAGGAACATGCCCAGGTTGTTTCAGACACAGTGTTTAAGGACTTGCTTCTTTACCGCTTTTCACACAAACTTCTCTTATGCCAGCAGCTCACAGAGATCAAGGCTACTCCACCAGAAATAGCTGCTCTGCAGAAGCTGAGCACTAACTTGGTTGAAAGGTTTTGGTCTGAGTCTTTCGCTGTTGCATGGACAGCCACGCAGGACAAAGACAGCCCACACACAAAGGAGCAGCACAGCTGGATGCACCTCTAGCAAGGAGATAGATGTATCTGCTGCCTTTTAGGGTGGATTTGAGTCAAGCCTTTTAACTCCCTTCAGCAATAGTAGGAGTGTAGTAAGCCCTTAAAGTGGCAGATTTCAAGCTCTTGGGGGTTATTAGGAAAGAAATTCACTAAATACTGCTGTGTCCTGCTTTGCCTATGACTGGACAGAAGGATACTGTTCGAAGTAGCTTTTCGCTGCAAAGAATACCGGTGTTATTAAGAACAGTTGTGACCTTGTTTCAAATAGTTATTTGTGTTATAAAACCGAGATTTGCCTACATGGTGCAGCAATCTCCTTAGTTTAAAGAACCTCCCCTTCTTTTTTTAACTCGCCTGTCCCACAACAAAACACTCTCCCTCCCCAGAAGCACAGGCAAGAAACCTTTCTGTGAGTCACCAAGACAGCTCCCACATTGCACATGCTCCCTTTCCCATGCTGTCAGATATAGGATGTAGGTAAGGCCACACATGAGCTTTGCTTTTAGCAGAGCAGAGGATCACAGTCACATCCAGGGCAGGTAATGACAGCTTTTCACTCTGGATCCCTCAGCTGTCCAGCACTAACTCCATCTGCTCAGAATACTGTGCACAGTGTGGGCTCAGATATCGATCTGGACAGGCATAGTCCCAGCAGGATAACTCCCTGGGAATGGCATTAAGCATAATTAATAGTGACATGGGATTAAGCATATCTAGTCTGTCTGAAATCTCCCATTTATGTCAAGGGATCTATGCCTGTTCAGGTATGCAATAACCTACCCACGTTTCTCTTGTTGCAAAGATGATTTTATCTTTCTCCCACTTTACTGGGCAATAACTCAGTTTTGACCCTTTTAGATAACAGAAAGCTACAAGTTTTAACCCCTTAGGCTTCCCCTTTATTAGGGAAAATAAGTCCCTGTTCTTCAGCCTTTGCCTGTAGGTCACAGTTTTGAGTCCTTTCATCATTCTGGCTGCTGTGCTTTAATCTCCCCAGTTTGTCTCTGTTCTTTCTAATTGAGCCACAGTGGTCTAGTTGAAGCTTTTCCAGAATGGGCCAGAACAGAGTAATTATCTCCTGTCTCACAGTGAGCCTTGTATTGTTGGCGCATCTTTATTTTTTGATCCATTATAACTCCAGGCCCTTTCCTGCTGCACTGCTGCCAACCTGCATGTTCCTCATTTCTGTCTGTGCCTCTGGTTAATTCTTCTCAAGTTTAGTATTTTGCATGTGTATGTAATCAATTAAATCTTGCAGAGTTGGGTTCATTTATTATTTTCTTTCAATCTTTTTATTGCCTGAATTTATCTATGGAGATGTTCTCATTGCCAGTGAATTTTTAAAGTCCAAACTGTTCATAGGAATGAACAGTAACACTGGAGTAATACTGGATCTAAAGCAGAGTGCCACAGTACATGTTTCAAATGTCTTCTCAGTTTGGTATAGCAGGTGATCATAAAAGGACAGTTTTTGAGGATTGTTACATGACATACCCTGTTCTATAAATGAAACTCAATATTTTTGTAGAAGCATTCTTTGTCTGTGGTACAGATGAGGGTTTGCAGGCTTCTCTGTTCAGCTGTCAGCATTAGCGGCACTTACAGAAATTATAGCACTGGTTGATTGAACAGAATTTGTCATGTCGAGGTTTCTTCCTGTGAGTTTGAAATACCTCTCACAGTGTCTGTGGCACCCTCTGGACAAGCCTGGCTGGCATTTTTTTGTCCTCAGCCAAAGCCAGTTGTCAAATGCCAAAAATTAACAGGTGCATGGAAGGACCAGGGAAAAGGATGAGATTTCCTCCCTGAAAGAGAGATATTTTTTTGTTTATATAACTTGAAGTGCCCCTTCTATATCCCTGGAAGTGCTCAAGGTCAGGTTGGATGGGGCTTTGAGTGACCTGGTCTAGTGCAAGATGCCCCTGCCCATGTCAAGGAGGTTGGACCTAGATGATCTTAGGTCCCTTCCCGTTCAAACCAAACCATTCTGTGAACTGACAAGCTAACCTGTTACCTTTCAAATTATCAGAAAAGGTATCTGTGGCTCATTCCTTTGCCTCAGTGCAGTAACTTTATATTTTTAAGTAGGTTTTTAACTTCAATCATCACATCTACTTGAATGAATTGGGTATTAAAAAGGACTCTGAAAGAAAAATAATAGCCAGGTGATTTCTAAGAAATCTAGCAGCCCTGCCCATTTTGTGAAACCCAGATTCTGGTCTAGTCCTACAGTAAGGAGACCTGAGGGGCAGGACCTGACTGTGCATCCTTCTGACCAGCGCCTCAGTCGAGTCTCTTGTGCAGCTCAGCATGTAGAAGCCAAGTCTGGTCTGTGGCTCCTTCCCTGGCACTTTGCCACAGTGAGATTTCCTGAGGGCCAGCAGAGGACCACTGGAGAGGTGTAAGTGGGTGTCCTGAAGTGAATGGTGAGCTGCAGAAGGACAGTGGTTTTGTTTTGCTGCTGCCTTGTGTAATGGGGTGCGATGCTGAGCCATGGCCAGGGGTCTTCAGCGTTGTTTCGCGCAAGATATAATTTAGTCCTGGCTTTATGGAAAACATCTTGCATTACAAAATATCAGGGGTTTACCTTTGGTTTTATTAATTTCTATCATGTGAAATCAGGCAGACTGAGATAAGAATTAGTTTAAAGCTGAGCAAATAACTTCTCTGTGAATTTTTACTTGAATAGAGACAAGTTGGAATTTCTTATGGTAGAATTATGTTGCTGATTCTGCTGTATGCTGGCTTTTAAACCAGGCTCATCTGCTTTGTCTTGAGCACCTTCTAGCAGTGAATTAAGTGTTGCAACAAATTCTCACTGACTGTGAACACAGAGATGTTTATGATGCTACCTGAAATGGCAGGAATTTCCTACACAGCATTTCTAAATGAAACGCAAAGTACTCAATTTAAGTGGGAAAGAGTCTTGTGTATGCTTCCTACAATAAACAGCCTTTGGACTGGGGTGCTAAAGGCAAATAGAAAATAACAATAAACAAGGAAGTTACAGGAAAGGAAATAGTAATTTCAGGTAAAGAACAGGACAGATTTGGAGCTTCTGATTCAGTAAAGTCTGTTAAAAATTATAGAAGTGAAAATTCTCACTCAGGATGATCCTTTCTGCTCAGGATATTCAAGCTCTTTCAAATGCTGATATAACTCTGAAATAGTTCTCTATCCCACTTTGATGGTAATAAGAAATACAGATTTGTGGGTAACTAGCCTGAAGTCATTGGTGCTCTGCATAGGAATTGAAACCTTTCTGTTTTTGAAAGGGATCTAAGACATCATATCTGAGGCTTTAAATCTGATCAGGTTAGATGGACTCAAATAAGGAAGGGTCTGATGAAATACACTCTGGAGTACCTAAGGGCCTGCAAGATAAATTTTTAAGCTATTAAGCTTTATTTTATAGAGCTCTTGAAGCACATGCACAACCTTTGCAGCTTGGGAAAGGACAGCTGTAGCATCCATCTTTAAAAGCAGGGAAGAAATATATCCTATTCATTTGAGACCACTTCAGATCCTGGCAAACCCCTTGACAGCCCACCAACATGAGGGCTGTATCCTTACTCTATCCCCAGCTCGCACCCTCACCCAAGCCAGGACAATAGGTCCAAAGAAGACACCCATCACCAAGGGCCCCCATAGAGAAGTGTCTGTGACTGGAAGCTGTTGGGGGTCCTCACCTTCCCTTGGCAGTCTCTCTGTAGCCCCGCAGGATCAACCTGCTCTAGCTGCTCCATTTATTTCAGCAAAACTACTCTGGCCGGGGGCAAAGAGTGGGTGAATTGACTGAAATCAGAAAATCCAGGGCTTTTGTTTCTGGGGCTTCAGCAGTACGTAGGCTCAGAGAGCTCAGTACAGCTTGTGTAGACAGGCCAATAAGCATGGACTCAGGTGAGGGCTGCACTCAGGACGTCCTGAACTGATTAGGAATAACTCCCATTCTGGAATGGTTTTTTTCCCCTTGTAAGTTGTCATAGGATCATAGAATATCCTGAGTTGGAAGTGACCCACAAGGATCATGGAGTCCAACTCCTGGCCCTTCACAGGACAGCCCCAAGCCTCACACCACTTGCCTGAGAGCATTGTCCAAATGCTTCTTGAACTCTGTCAAGGTTGGTGCTGTGGCCACTGCCCTGGGGAGCCTGTTCCAGTGCCTAGCTACCTCTGGGTGAAGAACCTTTTCCTGATATCCAACCTAAACCTCCCCTGACACAACTTCAGGCCGTTCCCTGGGGTCCTGTCACTGGTCATCAGAGAGATCAGTCTGCCTCTCCACTTCCCCTCGTGGGGAATCTGTAGGCTGCAGTGAGGTCTCCCCTCTGTTTCCTCCAGGCTAAACAAGCCAAGTGACCTCAGCCACTCTTTGTCTAGTTTCCCCTTTAGACCCTTCATTATCTTCACAGCCTCCTTTGGACCTCCTTCCTGCTGCCCATAATAGGTCCTGATGCTGGCATTGCTTCAGTGGTGTTTAGAATTGAGGGAAAACCTCATGTAAAGAAAAGATACATATGAATTTCTGCTAAAGACTGGGATATCCATGGCTGGAGATTCAAATCATACACTACTATGTCTCTTTCTATACAGACTTAAGAAGTATGAATTTTCTGACAAAATGCGAGTCAGTTTCTTCCTAGTCAGTCACCTGCCAGAGTTTTTTAAAAAAAACAGAGAAGTAGACCACAGCATTTATTTCAAATGCAAAGTGCTGTGTCTTGAACAATGTACTAAAATATCTCAACACAATGAGCCACATGAAATGACCTATCATAATAAAAAGTCCCAGCAAACGAGGCAATGAAAATGGCTGGAAAGGAACAGGGAGCAAACTTAGTGGACTGTTTTTATAAAAAGCTATTAACAACTCTTACAGCCTAAAGTAGTGCATGTGTCAAGTGCTCAACTATATCTCCCTCCAAAGCTGCTACCCTGGGAAAGAGTTTGGGCTGCACAGGAAACACAGGGGAAAATTGGCACTTTGTCTTCTCTGTTACTTGGCAAATTAACCAGTAGTGGTTCTTTGTTAAAGTCATTTGCAGCTTCAAAAATTTACGTATGTCATTAGTCCTTCCCTGCTTTTGTTCTGTGAACCTCGATGCAGCATCAATATTCAGACAGCAGTCAGGAACTCCTGACTGCAGGTAGCACTGGCCAGCTCCAGCCAAATTGTGCACAGAATGAGGTTTCTGTAGAATCAGGTGCAGTGTAAACCTGGAGCATCACAGTTGTACAGGAGTAACTCTGCACAGGCACTGGTTTAGAAAGAGCCAAGGTCACAGAATCACACAATAATATAATGGTTTGGGTTGAAAGGGACCTTTAGAGGTCAAGTTGCTCAGACCCACACCCAACCTGACCGTGAGTGTTTCCAGAGATGGAACATCCACCACCTCTCTGGGCAAGCTATGCAAGTGTTTTACCACCTTCATTCTAAAATTCTTTTTCTTGTATCAAGTCTGTGGTGCCAATGGCACTCTCAGAACAACTTTGCTGCTCCATGGTAGAGCTTATAAAATCCAGATCTTTTTTTCTATCTAGTTTCATAGATTTGAGGGAAGAAATACATTTGTTGATTTTTGTGCCAGCTCTGTGGAGCTTTTCTCCCCATTCCCTTCCTAAAGTAGCAATAAGTGAGTTGAAGGTTCCCAAACAGGACTTGACTTGATTGAAGTCAATGGAGGGACCAGTAGGGTTTTGCATAATTGCCTGCTGACTTATTTCTAGTTGAGCATGTAAAATAAATATTTTTAAACCACCTTCTTATAAGTATTCTGGATCTAGATAGCTGTTTTAGAAATAAGGGACCTTTCAGCTTATTAGCCAACCCCACAGCTATCACAGAAATCTCTTTTATAAGCTTTTGAAAGAATTCAGCCTGAAAGTCTGTTTTCAAAGAAATGCTATGTTTTGCCTTTAGAAGAGGTCCTGATCACTGTAGAGGCAAGAAACCTTCTAATTTTGAGCCTAAGTATATTTGTGGACAGTCTGTACCTATTTGTTATCCTGCCAAGACTGTGCTTTAGGTTAAATGGAACCTTTCCTCTCCTCTGTTTGCTTTCCCCTTCCTCCCTGCTGTATTTATAGAAAGCAATGACACACCTCTTGAGCCTCTGGTTTCCTAGGCTCAGAAAGCCAAGCTCCAGATGCCACTCAGGAAGCCATCCTTCCTTGATAGATTTGTTCAAACAGACTTGCTACCAGCCCCAGTTTCCTGCACAATATGCATACCTGTAACACTTGGGTAATTTAGTACCTGGTTCAACTGCACCTGATTCAAGGCTCCTCAATTTCTTTTCCCTTCAGACACTTTGCTTTCCAAGCCACTTCACCTTGTCCACATAGTGAACCATGGCACCCTGTTTAAAGCATGATAAAGTATCACTTTTGCTTTCAAGCTTTCAATATATAATTCTTAGATATTACTTCACACTCTAACTTTTGTCCCTTTGTGTTTAAGAGGTCTCTTTCTTTGCATTCCTGAGAAACTCCCTGCTTGTTCCTGATATCCTTTGAAGCCAGCCCTCTTCTCACAATTGTCAAGCTGCTTTAAGATGCCCTCATCCATTCAACTGATGCCTAAGGTTTGGGGTGAATTTTGTGGATTTTTGGAATTTTAGAGGTATAGGTTTCTTGCTCACATATTAAGGGGTGTTTGGAGTTACTAAGGGATTTTCTCACATATTCTTGGGCTCTCTGAAGGTCGTGGTGTTTTTCAGAGCCACCTGCAAGATAACTTGAAGTCAAAACAATAGAAGAGCCCAGAAACCGTTGGAGGGGGTCCAGGGGGCATGGCCCAGGACCCTGATGGGTGGACCACCGGGGGAAATTAGAAATAATGATTGGTTATGGATATCTCAAATGTTAATTGTTTAGAAGGGTATAAAAGTTGTAACCCCACTGAGTGCTGGGTTCTTCGGGGATTTCAGATGTGGGGATCCTCGTCGACCCGCGCGCGTTTGGTGGGGCCCAGCGGAGGCACGGAGTCTCCGATCACCCATTAAAGGTATTGTCTATCTTTCTCCATTGGTGTTTGTCTGAGTGCCTATTTTCCGGGATTTTAGGCATCACAACAGTGAGATTAAGTCACCAGAAAAATGTTGTGCTTTGTTCCACCTCTCTGTAGTGCCTTTTAGGGAACCACAGGCACGTGTGAGAATGGTGCAAGATCACGATGATGCCATTCATCTTGTCCATCATCATCCTGTCCTCATTTGGTATCATGTTCCTTGTGTGCCAGCCCAAGGATATTTCTAGCTTGCCTTAGTTTTTCAGTCATATCATTCTTCTAGAAGCAAGCTGTGTTTTTCTACTGCAGTGGCATTTCTGGGGGGCAGGGGAGGATTTAGTGTGATAAGTCACACCTTTTGTAAGTAATCAAAGCCAAGTTTTCAGAGCTATAGGAGAACCTCTTATATTTACCACACCATGACATGAAATCTCTCAGATAAACAAGAAAGAGCTTTAACAGGACTTTTTTTTTTTTTTAATGCATGCCACAGGGTGGTTGAAAGCTGAAAGTTGTCCTGTCCATCCAACTTGGCATAGACATTCAACTCATGGACTTTGAGTCTTGCAGCAGATGGCTCCTCCTCCTTTGCTTTTTCTCTCTCCTTTATCCGGAGAGGAAATCACAGAATCATAGAATGGTTTGTATTGGAATGGATCATAAAGATCACCTAATTCCAAACCCCCTGCCATAGGCAGGGATACCTTTCACTAGACCAGGTTGCTCAGAGCCCCATCCAGTCTGGCCTTGAACACTTCCAGGGACAGGACATCCAAAACTTCTCTGGGCAACATGTTCCAGTGCCTCACCACTCTCACGTCAAAGAAAGTCTTCCTAATAACTAATCTAAATCTACTCACTTTCAGTCTGAAACCACTCCCCCTTGTCCTATCACTTCATGCTCTTGTAAAAAGCCCCTCTCCATCTTTATTGTAGGTAAGTCCTTCCTTCAGGTACTTCAGGACATAACTAGGTCACCCATAAGCTGTCTTTTTTCCAGACTGAACAAACCCAATTCTCTCAGTGTTTCCTTGTAGGATACTCAATTCCTCTAATCATCTTGGTGGTCCTCCTCTGGATTCACTCCAACAGGTTGATGTCCATCCAAATGCAGCATTTGTGTTGCTTTGTGTGGTTTGTTTCACTAAATCACAATTGGTGGCAAAATTTTCCTTGTCTCATGAGGCATTTATCTTTGATTGAAACTTAATCCTCATGAACTCTGCTACTTTTACACTCTGAGAACTAGAAAAGCTAGAAAATTAGTGTGATTCCTTTCCCTTGATTTGAGATACCACCCTGGGTTTCCTTCTTTGCCAATGGAGAGAAACAGGTGTTTCAGGGAACAATTCATTTGTCCCAGCTTAGGTGTCTCCTTTAGGATGAGTGGAACAATCCTAAGTGTTCCATGAAGGATTCCTGGATGTCTAAAAGGGATACATTTGATAAGATGAAGCCCATCTCAGCTCCTAGTGTAGTGTATGCACTTCTCTACAGTGCTTTCACAGGCCTAAAAATGGCACTGAGAGGGCAGGGGTGGGGACAGGGTAGACTGTCTTCTCTCATTTTTAGGTGGGGAGTTTAGCTGCAGAGCAGACTTTGTTCGATGAGCTGGAGAGTGGTGTAACACTCACACCCTGGCTCCATTCTCCAGTTTCACGGTTCAGTTCAGTTTGTTCTCTTATGGGACAGATCCTTAATACTGCTCTATGTCCCATTTCAGGTGCTCTGACTATTTTATTGGGCACTACCATTTGATCACAGGAATTTTAACAAATTTGTGCAACATGCTGGATGCACATAGGGGGATCTGGCTTTACGAAATCCAGGATCTGTTAAGCTTGTGATCATCTGCTTGACTGCAACCTCAGATGTACTTGTCATACCTTTCCCTCGAGTCGTGACAGATCCTTCTGCTGAACATGTAAACACAGGTATTTGTGACTGACACAGGTTGTTTGCCCTCTTTCTTAGAGCCAGTTCTAGTGCCAGACACGAAGAGGTGCTGGCAGCTTAAATGCCGGTAACATCATCCTTTTCTGTGCAAGTGCTCTGCCCACCAGCAGTGCAGCTGTCTGTTCCCTCAACCCAGCCCTTGAAATGGGATATTTCTCTTATGGCTTGCCGTCAGGCCCAGATGAAATGAATGCTTTCCCCTGCAGTGAAAGTGACCCTCGAGCAAAAAAGCTGTCCTTGCCAACCATCACTCTGCTCTTCCAAGAGCTGATATCCACGCAGAACTGCAAATGGTTGTTTGGTAAGGCTTATGGTGGGATCCCAGAAGGATTTGCTAGGATGAGGGGCAAATGAACCCATGGCTTCTGGACAGCAGGATCATTCTGCATGAGCAGCTCCTATAACCTTTTCCCTGAGGAAAGGGACCATCGTGCTGTTGGCACTGACTATGCTCTGCCAGCCTGCCAGGGAGCAGTAGGGCTGTTTAGCAGCACAGGGAACCCAGGAGCCATTGCACGTGTTACAGACAGTGGGATTAATTGCTTGCTTGGGAAATAAATGGCTGGGACAAAGGTTACAAATTGGGAACTCACAGAAGGGCCAGCTGAGGCATTGATCTGGATTAGTGAGGGAGGGATGATGCTGGCAGAGGTGGGTGTGCTCTTGTGCAGGTTCAGCTGCTCTCTTCCTTGATAATTTTTGGGGGTTTAGGACTAATGGAGTGTACCTGCACAACACAACTTTGTCCAGAGCACACAAGCTCTTTCTAGAACTAAGAGCAGACTAGTTGCCTCACCATACTGAAACATCAACAAACAAGCCTAACTCCTGGAGGGCTCTTACACCTTCAGGTACTACAACCTACATTCTGCTCAATGTAGCATACCAGTTTGTCTGTACCCAGCTTGTGGTGCCTTTCAGGAGGCACCACAGACTCTGGTAGACATGGCCAACCCTTGTATTGGTGTTACTGAAGTGTCTTTTACGATTACTGCCCCAAGTCTATTTCTGCTTCCTATTGAGACAGGTTGGATGAGAATTTTTTGATTCCTTTCACCTCAAATCTGCAGATATTATGTCATGTGTGCATGTTCCTTAACCGGGTCCTGCCAAATGATCCCTGTCATCCTGAAGGTTCTCAATATGTAAATTTTAAGCCTGAACCCCTCTGACAGAACTGAGGAAGACACTATGTGCTCAGTGGTTCTGGCAGATCTAGGAATAATTAATTCAATTATTTACTATGAGGGTGGTGAGACACTGGAACAGGTTTCCCAGAGAAGTTGTGAATTCCCCATTCCTGAAAGTGTTGGAGGCCAGGCTGGATGGGGCTTTGAGCAACCTGATCTAGTGGAAGGTTCCCTGCTCATGGCAGGGGGGTTGGAACTGGATGGTCTTTCCTAGGACCCTTCCAAACAACACATTCTGTGATGACATGATTTTTCTTTCTTGGCAAAACCCCATTAATTTAGATCTATAAACAATTGTGCATGAAGGCATCAATTCCTCTAAAAGGCAAATGACTAAATGTGCTTTGCTCTGCTTTGGTATTGTAGAAACAAAGGAATAACTTCACAAATGAATTTCAGAACTGTGAGAAAGTAGAGACCTGGCTTTAAACTAGCCTAGGATAGATGTTGCATGATTCTTATAGATGTAGGAAGAACATCTTCCCTCTCATATCATGGAGAAGGTGCCTGGATTGTGCTAGTTGTTCCCCTGAAACAGCATCAGTTTGGAGGGCCTGCCAGCTGTCTAAACCACAATTAATCTTTAGAGTAGCTGTGCAAATCTAGTGAGCGTTCCTTGCTGCAATCCAGTCCTGTCAACACTGCTCACAAATGACTGACCTTTTCAGTCCCTGTGCATAAGGAGTGAAAAATCATAACAGGGCATGCTGGAAACTGCTGAGTAACAGGGAACAAATCTGACATGGTGGTGTCACTCTTCTTACAACACTTCAGTCTCCTGGTGTAAATTCAGCACCATTGGTATTTGGGGGGTGACAAATCAGACTAAGGGGAACAGAGCTGTGAAACAACATTTCATGGACCTTTTCAGGGAAGATTCAGTGTCAGGGTAATACAGAAACATGCTTACTTGTGCAGCATTAGCCCATTTCCTGCTACTTGTACAATACAAGTCATTCTTCGTCTGTTTTGCACCAAAAGTGACAGTTTCATTCACCCTTAATGACTGGCACAAGGCGTGATGCTGTCCCACTTCTGCATCCAATATGAACTAGAATCTTGATTTCTGCAAGATTAAAGCCTTTCTGGAAGATAGACTTTGTCAAGCACAAACTTGTGCTCAGTGTTTCGGTTCCTGTGTGGTTAAGTGTAAAAGTCTTAGATATTTCAGAGGCCAAACCAAATGTTCAGATAGTCCTTTCTGGTATTAAATTTAGTGTATGATCAGAAATGAGTCTATCTAAGATTATTTATGACCTCTGGGTTAATGACATAGATGTGCAACAGTGTGTAGTAATGCAGGACTTACACATGAAAAGGTCAGATCCATTTGCAGCATCTGATGACAAATTTCATTAAGTGGGTCAGCTTCAAATTATTACCTTATCTGAGGGCTTGTCCCCTCTTCCTTATTCTCTGCTGTACTTATTCCTGCACAAGAAGAGGATGCTTCAGCCCTACAGAAAGGAGCTTTCAAAGAACAGACTGCTTGTGTGTATCACAGTCTGTATTTTAAGAAAGAAAAGGTGAGAAATATTTAGATATGCTGTTGCAACGTGCAGGCAAGGGATAAACTTTCAGGCAGGTAAGAGTATAATGGCAAAATGGTAAAATACAAATAATAAAGCAGTTGTATACGGCTCCCAACTGTGGTTGCATTTTCATAGAATCTTTGGAATGCTGATTTTAAGAGACTTCTGAAGGTCTCTAGCCCATCCTCAAGTGGAAGGCTTTGCTAGTCATTGCTAGTTTGATTTACGCTTCATCTCTAGGCATGCAGACTGTACGGAAAAGATATATTCTTCCAGGACTGTATTGTTCTCCTGCTTAAGAAGTTTCCTAATCTGATCCCGTCAGGGCACAACTTGTGGTCATTGCCATCTTGAACTTCAGATAATCAAGGTTCTTTTTCTGACTTAATCATAGGGGGGTTTTGAGTTGACTTATTCGTGCTTTCTTTGACAACAGAGATCAGCATGCACCTTATTTTTGCAGTGTCACTGAAGATGTTACAACCGTCCCACATTAAATGATGCTGTTCTGCCCCTGCCAAGGGACAAACTTCCATCTGACTGTGTTGGGTCCCACTCAGCATCCCAGCACACTGATGGAGGAGGACACACAGACACAACAGGGAGTGAAAGCATGACTAGACATGCAGTTAGGAACATCCACTAAGCCACCAGGTGGGATGATCTTGTTGAATGTGATACACATCACTGGTGGATGTGCAAGCCACAGTTCATGGAGCAAATGCAGTCCTGGGGGCAGGGGGCACTTCTCTGTGTATATACTCAGGTCTCCTTCTCTGCAGTTCTGCCCATGGAGGGCTTGGGAGTCCTGCCTTGGAGCTTTGGATCCTCTGGGCATGGTGAAAATTGATCTGTTTTGGTGATGTTGAGAGGAAGAGAGGCAGGAGGTGACAAGAAACATCTTCGTCTTTCCATTTGTCAAAATTGTCGTGGAAGAAAAGATATAAAGCTATTAGCCCTCCAAAGAAGGGCTATGAACATGGTGGAGGGTCTAGAGGGGAAGACTTTTGAGAGGTGTTCGAGGTCATTTGGCTTGTTCAGCCTGGAAGAGACTGAGGGGAGACCTGATAGCAGCCTACAGCTTCCTCATGAGGGGAAGCAGAAGGACTGACTTCTCTGTGCTGACCAGTAACAGGACCCCAGGGAATGGCCTGAAGTTGTGTCAGGGGAGGTTTGGATTGAATATCAGGAAAAGGTTCTTCACCCAGAGAGTGGCTGGGCACTGGAACAGGCTCCCCAGAGAAGTGGTCATGGCACTAAGCTTGTAAGAGGTCAAGAAGCATTTGGATAACGCTCTCAGGCACATGGTGTAATTCTTGAGGCTATTCTGCANACAGCTTCCTCATGAGGGGAAGCAGAAGGACTGACTTCTCTGTGCTGACCAGTAACAGGACCCCAGGGAATGGCCTGAAGTTGTGTCAGGGGAGGTTTGGATTGAATATCAGGAAAAGGTTCTTCACCCAGAGAGTGGCTGGGCACTGGAACAGGCTCCCCAGAGAAGTGGTCATGGCACTAAGCTTGTAAGAGGTCAAGAAGCATTTGGATAACGCTCTCAGGCACATGGTGTAATTCTTGAGGCTATTCTGCACAGGGCCAGAAATTGGACTCAGTGATCCTTATAAGTCCCTTCCAACTCAGGACATTCTATAATTTTGCTGCATGGCCTGAGATCTTTAGTGACCCTCATGGCCTATTCTTGGCTCCATGACAGTGTCATACCAGCCTAGGACATGGTCTCCTTAACACCTTACTAGGATGACACAGCTTGCCTTAGGCCAACCGGTGTGTATTGGTAAGATGTGAGGTTTGGGGAGGGGGTTCTTCACAGTTCTATTGCCACCTATATTCCTGCATAATTTGAAACTGGATACCAAGTTACCAAGTCTGGAAATGTAGCACAGTGTAGGAGAAGAGCAAGGGAAAATGTGGGGGTGTATTTCTGAAATGCCAGTGGTAGATGCTTAGCCTCATTTGAGTTTTGCATGCAGGAAAATAAGGGTTTTTTTGTCAAGAGCTTCTACGCTGGCATACACTAATAATTTCAGTTTTGAAAAAGCAGAGATTGGAGCAGCATACCAAAGGTAAAATGACTTGCGCTGAAGACTATAATAACTAAATCCAAGGATAAATCTCATTGTCTGAGTGACACCATGACTCAGGGTTAGACTTGAAGGAAGAGTTTTCTCTTTGATGTAAGTAATATTTAGATTTTTGAAGAAATTTCTTTTACCACAACATATTGTTCAAGGTGAAAATTAGAGGTATTATTTTGTTAGACTGTTTTTATGGGGTGTGTGGGGGAAGGATGGGCTGACATGACTGAAAAACCCACCTCCAGCTCTGCTTGGGAGAATTTGGCATGGAATTTTTCAGTGGGCAAGAGTTAACCTATTTTATGTAGTTAGGAAGATTAGACAGCTGGACAAATATTTGGAAAAGGTAAAAATAAATATGTGTGAAATTTTAAAAACATTTGCCCTGACTTACACTCCTCTTTATGCTTGTCACCCACAAATATCTTGGCAAACAATTTATTAGCAGGAGGGCTTGCTGGAGGAGCAATCTCTAGCTCTGTGCTGCAGAACAGTCAGGGGAGCTGCATTTGCAGTCAGGCATGTTAGACAACTCAGGTTGCACCAGACAAGGTTTAGATTGGGTATTGGGAAAAATGTCTTCACTGGAAGGGTGATCAGGCATTGGAACAGGCTGCCCAGGGAAGTGGTTGAGTCACCACCCCTGGAGGTATTCGAAAGATGTGTAGATGTGGCACTTGGGGACATGGTTTAGTGGTGGGCTTGGCAATGCTGGGTTAGTGCTTAGACTCAATGATCTTAGAGATCCTTCCCAGTTAATAATTCTATGATTATATAAAGCAAGACACATTGTGTAGCGTGCTTGGGAAGCAAGCAAGGTGGTGGGCCACAAGTAGAGAGTGTGTGTGGTCTGTCACAAGAAACAAATAAGAAATGAATTCATGAAGACTAGAACTTGATAATTCCAACAGAAAAAAGAAATGCAGAGTTGCTAATTATTCTTGTCCAAATGGGAATGCTGATAGGTGGGCACACATCCCACTTTGCTGAGCAATTTCCATGTGTTTGTGGATGTCAATGAAAGTCTGTGTATGTTAAAAAAGCCTGGAAATCAAGCATCCACTAGACAGGCTTCACTAAGGAAGAGCTGTAGCCAAGAAGCCTGTTACTCAGATCTTCCCACTCCAAACACAGGGAATTTTCTCTTCAGCTCACTCATCAGCATTGCTGGTTCAAGCCTGGCCTGGGGTGGTGTAAGGGATGAAAGCACAGCAAATACATCCACCACACAGAGGAAATGCTGGAAATTGGCTGATTCCGTTTCAGTGCCCGATCTCCTTCTGGCACATGTGGCACAAGCACCTGTGTAAAGCAAAAGCAAATTGCACTAAGACTTCTGAACAAACTCCTCTTAACAAACATCGGCAAACCACGCTGCTCCCCTCAGCCTCCTGAACAAACCTGCAGGAATAAAGTGTCTGTGTGTGGTCTCTGGCATCAGGTATGCATGGCAGCACTCTGTGCCTGCTTCTTTGAGGAGAGACAGCTGATTTGGCAGGGAAGCTCACTGATGAAAGCCTCAAACAGACTAATTCTTACAGAGAGAGAAGTTGCAGAGAAAACAGACTCAACTCTGAGAATTTTTATTTAATTTATTTCCAAACAGCACAGATTTCTGATGACTATTTAGTATTGACCAAAGTATAAGGACACAAACAAACACCTTTTGTCCTTCTTTCGTGAATCAAACACTTAACACTCTCCCTTCCTAGCCTCAACTTCCCTGATTTTCACCCCATATCACAGTTATCCTGTCCTGATTTCTCTGATGGCAGAAGAGCTTGGGGCCATGTGTGGAACTGTTTCTTGCTGATGTTTTTTGCTTGTTTATTTTCTTTGCTGCCATATATTTCTCTAGGTTTTTCTCTACTGTTCTTTGCTTCTAGCTTGTTTTCATAGAGCTGTTTCTTAGTGTCCCCACTGTGGTGAGGGTCACCTATGTCTGCAGTCTCTTCTTTGCTTTGTTTTCACCACGGCCAGATCCTTTGGGTGTCCCTGTATTGGTGTGGATCACCTGTAGCTGCAGTCCCTCAGGGGTGCTGCTACAGTGGCATGGGTCCCCCACGGCTTCAGTCCCTCAGGAGCATCTCCACATTGCCATGGATGTTCACAGCCTCAGTCCCTCAGGTTTTGGTTATCCAAACCAGAGTTAATGTGGGTAGCATGCAGAATTTCTTCCTCTTGACTGCTTCAAAGCAGATTTTTATATTTCCCCTTAGAAAATCAAATTGATATTACTGAAATAAAAGAAGAAAAAGGAAGGATCTTCATGCTACCTAGAGTATTAAAAATAAACTCTTTGGCATGTGCTTAAAGCAAACTAACATTTAGAAACCACTAGGGTCGATGTTTCCTAGAACATCTGCCACTGAAATGTAAATCAGCTCCCCTCCTCCCCATGCCCCATTTTCCATGCAGACTTTCCCCCAGGCATCCATCTCCAGCCCTGGCAGCTCCCTGTTTCATTTCTCACTAGCTTGAGTTGTGCTACAGAAGAGCAAATTGTCTTTTGAAAAATCTGTCTACCTGTGGGGGTGCTCCTGAGCATCCCACGCAAGGTCTGGGCTTGTTTTTGCTCTGCCCCAGGGGATGCTGCGTCCCTGATCTGTGTGTGCCGTCTGTGTGTCCTTTGTGCTATTCCATGTATTAAGGTTTTTTTTTTTATTTTCATACAGCTTTTAGCAGTGATATATGAGATTTGCAAATAAACACAAATCAGGGACTTAGGAGACCTCACAAGAGACCTTCAATGAATTACATGAACGAATGTATTTGATAGAAATATCTGCATAATGTTTTACCAAAATGCTTATGAAAGGCACGTGACTTTTATTGCTGCAATAAACTGCTGAAGTACCTCTAGAATATGTTCAGCTGGTAGTTGGAATTGGGGGCAGATGAGGTAACATGCAGATTTAAAAATCAACACCTTATCAGACATTAGAGAAGATAACACGTGCTGACAGCAGGCATTTCCAGAGGGCTGTGAGGTCACCTCAGATAGTGGGGGATCGGGTGATGTAATGCTGCTGCCATTCCTGCTGCAAAGGCCCTGAAGGAATACCTGACTCGCAGTCACAGGTAATACATATCCTACAGAGGGGTGTACATACCCTGCTCACAAATGGCTGGAGAAGTACGATGATCTGAGGTAACAAAGTGGATATTTGCAACCCTTTTTTAAGAGCTGGCTCTCCACAGAGACTTTCTGCTGACATTTAGCATTTGTTGTGCTCTTACCAGGGAGCTTGTGAGAGTAACCACAAACTGCCAGGGCTTTTGCTGTGATAAAATGCTTACTTGATCTTTGCATTGCTGTTAAACTTTCATATTCCCCCTGCCTGCTGTGTAAACAAGATATTTCCTACAACTTTCATGAAAAGGTGTAAAAGGAGTCAATGAAATAAGAAATATGTGATGTACAGGGACATCTTTACTGTGAGGGTGCTCCAACTCTGGAACAAGTTGACCAGAGAAGCTGTGGATGCCCCATCCCTGAGAGTGCTCAAGGGTGGTTTGAATGGGTTTTAGAGTAGTCAGACCTAGTGAAAGGTGCCCCTAACCATGGCAGGGAGGTTGGAACTGGATAATCTTTAAGGTCCTTTCCATCCCAAACTATCCTGTGATTCTATTCTTTCTTTTTTATTTTAAGTCACTGTTGCAGTGTATGGAGTGAGTGTAATGACCTTCAAAATGGATTTAGTCCTGGTGTAGTGACTGTCCAACTGAACTGCAAGGGGGAGCTGTGGGTCATGGGCAATCACAAGAAGACCCAGGGTAGGCACAACACGAGAGGGTTCTGTGGTGGGTGGAGGCTGGGTTGCTCAAGTAGGAGTCCAGAAAAAAGCTTGCTGCTTTTTTGGAGGGTGTCTGTCCAGCCACTGCCTGGGCAGGAGTGCTTAACTCATAGCCTTGGCTTTTGCCTGGCCCAGAGAACTCCTTTAATGTCTCTCACAGGCACTGCTGGCTTGTTTCAAAGACATTGAGTGCTCAAAAGCTCTCATAAGATCAGACTCTAAATCTGAATCCTCAGGCCACATTTATTACTAAATCTTCAACTTCCTGAGTAGAAAATGATCCTTTTGCATGGAACATCTGCTGTATCCTACTCATTCTGCTCAAAATATGAGACACTTATTTAAAATAACAAAGGCTGGGCTGTGTTGCTAGTCTCAGTGATAGCATTTTTCCTTCAAAATAGTTTCTTTTCTCTTAGAATATTGGTAATACCAAAGCAATTAGATAACAGGATAAGCATAATCAAAAATGTGGGTCATGTTTCTGGAGTATGTACAGCTTAGAGGTAATGTCTGTTTGAGGTCTATACATCCTCTGAAAGACTCTGGAGATGTTATGCCCATTTATGAAACTGGTGGACATGTGCCTCAGCTAGAACTACTACTAAAACATCCACAGTTATTGTTAATAAGTATGTCCTGTGCAAACTGAATATGAATTCACTATTAGCTCTCTTAAAAATGAGAAGGGTTTTGCCTGCATCTCAAAACTAGTTGAACTATGGATTTTGTTTGCCTTGGTTGTATGTTTCTACCCATTACCTGTAAAACACTGACTCACGTGAACAAAAATATAAACCTGACATGAGAAGTTGTGAGCAGTATAGTAGGTTGTTGCTTGACAAATATATCCATTTCTGTAGTAATTACCATGAAGTGAGAGTAAGAAGAGACAAAGAGGGCTAAAAAAAGCAGTGGAAATGAATTTGTTGTCAGAGCATAATTCTGCCTCAAGTCATAGAATCATAGAATCATAGAATCATGAAGATTGGAAAAGACCTCTAAGACCATTAACTCAATACTCCAGGTACACGCCTAAAACAAGTCCCTAAGCACCATATCTGCACAGTTCTGGAGCATTTCCAGGGACAGTGATTCTGCCACTTCCCTAGGCAGTCTGTTCCAATGCTTTACAACCCTTTCAGTGAAGAAATTTTTCCTAATATTCAGTGTTGTTTATCTATAATGCCTGTTTCCTGTCCCTGGAGGAGCAGGGTTTACACTGCTGTTAGGACACATCTTAGAGTGTTTCTGAGCCCAGACATCTCTCCTGAGGAATAAGAATCTTTGTCCTCCCAGGCCTGGTATAAATTCCAGTGTGTTAGAGTTACATGTGATGCCAAAAGTTAAATTAGCAGAAAAAGAGGAAATTAAGTGAGAAGGTGCCTGCCAGCTTCTGAACTTGAGTAACAGAAGAATGCAAAAAGGCATAAAGAAAGAGACAAAACTAACTGGAGAACACCATTTACTACTTCAGAAACCTCCTACTATGATGGGCCAGACTCCTCTTTTATTGTGCTTCCCCATCCATTGTGAAGGCAGTTGCCCTCAGGATCCCCTAAATTTCTCCAGAGATATCTGAGAGATATTTCTGGAGAAAACTTCATCATTGAAGGAAGGCTTGGCAATGCCATGTTAAGACCCAACCAAGTGATTTGAGAAGCCACTCACATTGGATTAAATGTTTAATGTTTTAATCTCTGCTGATGCAGTAGTCTAAACACAATATTGTATGTGTGTCCCAGGAGTCAAGCAGCTGGATGTGCATAACTTTCATGGAGTAATAATTGAAGAGGATGATAAATCTCATAATTCATAGTGACTTTGGAACAGTCCTGTCTTCTATCTGTTTTTTCCTACCTGCTCTGTCCAACATGAACAATCCCCTTCTCTATTTTGTGTGTACAAGGTCAGTTGTTTGGATATTTTTACCTTGGTCCCTTCTGTGTGCAGGCTGTGATATCGTCACGACTGTGAAGACTTGCGGTGGACTTCTGAGGAAGCTTCTGCAAAGTACATGAAAGAAGGATAAAGTCAGCTCTTAAGATTAAGATCAATGGTTTCTCAATATTTCCAAACATACTTATTAAAAGAATACGCACTTTGCTTGTCTAGGCTGGTTTCTGGGAATGGGATGTGGTGCTTTCTCCCTTATCTGACTGGATTTTTCTGCATAGACAGTGTGTCTGTCTTCAGTGAGAAGAAAGCGAAAGATTATTTAATGTGCATCTAAAAAGTGCAACACTCATCTGTGATTCAAATTGCATAGCAGGCCATAATACTCAGGGTTAGAGAGAGGTCAAAAGGAGAGCAGTTGCTCAAAAATGGGAGGTTTAATGTAATTTTTAACCATTATGTTCACTGAAAGATGATGACCATGCTAGTCTACAGGACATACAATTAAAGACCTCCTGAATTCTTGCTCTGTTATAAAGGAGTTGAACTTTATCTGACCTTTCCACCGGGAGCTAAAATCAGTCAGATTTGCTGACTACATTCTCCTTTTTGAAACTCTCATTGAGAAAAAACAGAATTAAGGATGATCTCAGTGTGAGCTGCATGCAGAATTTGATACTCTCAACTGCTTCAAAGCAGAATTTTATATTTCCCCTTAGAAAATCAAATTGATATTACTGAAGTAAAAGAAGAAAGAGAAAAAGAAAGACATCTTCATGCTACCTAGATTATTAAAAATAAAATCTCTGGCATACGTTTAAAGCAAACTAACATTCAGAAACAACTAGGGTTGATATTTGCTGGAATATCTGCCATTGAAATGCGAACCAGCTCTTTTAAGTACCTCCAGTTTGGTGCATTTTTGTGTATATATATTCTTATTGATTGTATTCACTTCACATTCAAAGTGAAGCACACTCTCTCACACACACATGCAAATATTCCTGCAAAATCTGGGGATGTGGCAAAACTTATGAGGCAGGATTAGTCTGGCTGAAAGCAAATACCACTGGTATGGATGTTTATACCAGAGCTAATCGCCCTGGTCTCCCTTTGTAGTTAGAGGAGGGAACCAGGCGTTACTGGAGAGTGATTCATCTCGTGCTGAAGTAGATGTCTGAAATAGGTTAGACACTTATTTCTGTCATTATTTTCAAAGGCTGCCTTTGGTGCTCGGCTCAGAAAGAGAGATGTGCATTCTAGACATCTAAGGGTGAGCCAGATGAGTGTGAGTCAGCAGTGTGCCCTGACAGTGAAGGCAGCTGGCTGCATCCTGGGCTGTGATAGAAACAGCTCAGCAGCAAGTCCAGGGAGGTGGTTACTGACCCAGCTTTGGGCAGACACCTGGACTCTGTGACAGCCCCAAGTCCTCTCCAACCTGAAGTACCCTGTGAACACATCCTTCTTTATTCAGCACTTGGGAGATGGCATCTGGAGTCTGACATACTGTTTCAGGCTCCCTATTCCACATGACTTTTATGAGCAAGAGTGAGTTCAACAAAGGCTGTCAAGATAGTCAGAAGTCTTGACCACAAGGCTTGACCACAGGGCTGGAGCACATGTTGGATGGCTCAAAGAGGCTGGAAGATGTGAGTTTGTTTGACCTAAGAAGAAAAAGATAATGGGGTCATGCATCTTTCTTCAGCTGGCCAGTTGGAAAGGAGATACGACAGATTCTTCTTAGAGGCATCCAGTGAAATGATGAGAGGCAATAGACAAAAGCTGGAGCATGAAAAATTCCAATTAGCTATAAGGGATTTCTTTTTTCCTGAGGGTGGCCAAACACTAATACTGGTTGCCAAGAGAGGTTGGAGATACTTGAACCCCAACAGGACAAAGCACTAAGTGATGTGTTCTAGGTTTGCCTTGCTTGGAGCAGGCAACTGGGTGAGATGACCTGCAGATATCCATTCCAGTCTGTGTTATTCTGCAAATTGTACTATACAGATATGTGTTTAGGTTAAGTCTGGTCTTGTTATTTTCTAGGCTGTTTCTCTTCCCCAACTTTTATTCTTTGCTGCTTCTTGAGTTTATACCCATCTATCTCCTGTAATCTATTATCTGTTTCTGAAGGATGTATTCTCAAAGCTGTTTGCATGCCTAAACAGCCCTCCCTTAAAAATGTCTCATTTGCACATCCATGAAGGTGCCCTGAGCAACCTTTAAATTCTATGGAAAACATAATAGGTGCAGACCACACAGATGATAGTCAGGTTTTCAGATGTCAGTGCTGGTCATACCTTCTCCTGTGTTCAAATAGCCTTCCAAAGAAGTTGAACCCCAATTATTCCAACGATTTTGTTACAATGAAGCCTCAGTTTCATTGGCGTAACCAACAGGCTGTGATGTATGGGAGAGGTGTAAGGGAAACATGAAAGCAAGACATGCTATTTTACCACAGCAGCTATTTTAATGCTGGCATTTCATGGTGTTCAAACCTCTGTTCTGTTCTCCTGGTCTGGAAATAGTGATTCATTTACCCTTGCTTCTTCTGTCTAAAACAAAGCTACTAAAAGGAAGCATTTGGACACAAAGGCCCAGCCAGCCTGATCATATCTGAGGTCTGAAATCACAAAATCACCACCCTGCTGGACACACAGGGCCTTTCCCCCTTCCTAATGTTGGGCAAGCAGGTCCCTGTTCCTTGCCTGTTGCCTAAACATGCCTGCTTGCCATGGCAACCAGTCAGCGCTAGAAGTATTTTAAAACTCCTAAGAAAATGTTCCCATTTACATGCTGTCACATATTTAGAAAAGGCAGAACACAGTAATAAAGTGACAAGCCCCGTTGCTTGCCCCAGCTGAATGTGACTGTGAGGTTCAGAGGCTCACGGACAGGTTGATTTTGGAGACAAGGACAGTCTAAACATAGTTCTATACTGTGGGATAAGGCAGCAGTTCAAGTTCCATTTTTATCACTTGTTGTTTCTATTATCAGTCCCATGTGTTTAGTGTTTTGCATGAAGTCCAAGTTTCTGTAGACAAGTAATGAGTTGGAAGCCTTGGTTCAGTTATTCTAAGGAAAAAAAAAACAAATTGCGTTTTTCTAGATACTGCAAAGGGATAATATAAGGGTAATCAAAGAGTTTAATACTCAATAATTTCCTTTGAAATAAGACGTGCTCTCTCTTTCTTAGCTTATTACTTTGCCCTAACTTTCAAAATCTTTGTACATCTTCATAAATGAGCAAACTCAGAAGCCTCAAGAAACAAACAGCAAAAGTCAACCAAAATGTACTAAAAAAAAGAATTTTAAAGTTTTATTTAGAGTATCATTTTCATATTAATGAGAACACATTGTACTTGAGAAGGACTGATGTATGCTGGCTATTCAGAGTTAATCCCCAAACTCTGAAGGAACAGAGCTCTGAGTAAATTGTGTGCTAGTGGCACTTTCATTAGTGAATTTCACAGCGTTTTGCAATCTTCATCTCATAAAGAGGACAGGAAAAAAAAACAACTCCTCAAGCATCTGAAACAAGATAAAACAAATGACCTTCTGCAAAACTGTTATTTCCCTGTCCTCCCAGGAACACTGAGTTACCCATATTTAAGCGAACACAGCATAAAATGAAGCAATAAGGACATTAAATGTACCTAGGGTCTCTAGCTTTGTTTATGACACGTGAAGAACACAATGAGACCTGCAGCCATCTCTTTTATCGTACAGGCACTCATTAGAGCAGGGAACTGCCTGTTCGACAGACACAGTTACTGAGCTTCAGAAGATGGCACAGGGTGTGCAGGCAAAACAGAGCTAAAACTTTGCACAAGGGCCGTGTCAGCATGGGGACTGGAGCAGGGCAGGGTAGAGAAGTAAAACCAGCAGCCAACCTCTCTATTGAGCAACAGAAGGGCTGTGAGGTCAGGGCAGGGGAATCTAAGTTTGGCTGAGCTGCCATTTAAAAACACCCCATCAGGGCTTGTCAGGAGGAAGGTCACTTCTGCTGTATCTGGGCACCCTGTGCTTTGGCCCAGAGTCAGATACCTTTGGCTGTTATACTCAGGGCTTCCTCTTCTTGATTCTCCTGAGCATAGTGGAAAACCTGCAAAAATATCCCCCTTCTGTGAGAAAAGGAGATCACCAAGGGGTTATTCAAGCAAGGGCTTTGTCACTGGCTGCGAGCTGAGCATCTCTGGAAGTGCTCAAATCCAGGCTGAATGTAGCTTTGAGCAGCCTGGTCTAGTGGGCGATGTACCTGCCCGTGGCATGAGGTTAGAACTACATCATCTTTAAGGTCTCTTCCAACCCAAACCATTCTATGATTCTAGGGCTGATTCAAAGGCTGGAGCAGCCACAGCTTTGGTAGGTGGCTCCTTCATAGCAATAACAGTGAAACAGCCAAGCTCTTAATACCTGCTTGGAAAATTGCCTTTGTTGTGTAGTAGAAGAGGGTTTTTAAAGAGGTAAATATAACAGAAGGGATTGAACACAATGTTCATGCAATTCATCCACTCTGTTCCATAATCTTCTGTGATCATGTCCCAGCCTGGACTGCAGCTGCTGACACCTGCTGAGTTTGGGAGTACTCATGAAATTTTCAGGCTGGCACTGAGTGTTGCAAATAACTGGATAAAATTATGCAGAGAGGTCCTGGTTATGTAAAATACAGAAATTTGACCAGTTGTTCAGACTCTGCTTCTAGGATGGAAGAGAAATAAATTCCAGGCTTTCCGAAAAAGTCAGAACACTGTGTCAAATTTTATCTGATGTGATGATATTGCCTAGCTGGGATAGGACTTGAGTCTCCTGTTTTAGAGGCTCTGAGATTTAATGAGGTGTTAGCTTAGTCACTGTGGAAGGGTGCAGTGACAGGTAAGAGCTGAAACACTTGACGTATAGCCATAAAAGAAGAGTAGAGAATAGTTCTTTGGAGCAAAGGAGTTTGATTTTCTATTACAGCTTCCACCACTCACTTGCTCTGTGACTGGACAAAAAACTCTCCAAGGCAGAAATCATTAGCCAGCATATTACTAACTCTGAAACTCACCTGGATCACTCAACGGGTCCACATCAAATCTTATCTTCAAAGCCAGGACAGACGTCACAGATATAACCAGCAGGACCTTATCCCCTGACTATCACAAGCTTTGATCAGAGGCTAAGCTCTCCACTGTGCATGCCCAGGCATAGAGCTGGCATGTAACCACATGGTTGTTTTCATGGAGGGAGGGAATTATACCTGCCATAATGTGTATGGCATAATTGACTGCTGTTGCCAATGGTCTTGCAAGAGTCTACTGTGTGGTTAAAGTAAGAAAAGTCTTGCTGTCTCCATGTCCTCCTAATAATGCAAAGGATATTAACTTGACTAGCAAACTGCCCAATAAATAAAGTATTCTTTCTGGTAAAGTAAATGAGGTGTCATGATGGTTCCTTGCACTGAGAAAGAAACACATCTGAGCCTGTAGAAACCTGCTGAAGCTCTGCTGTTACTTAACTTCAGCTCACCTGAACTTAAGTCTGGTCTGCAGATGAAGATAAGGAAACCTTACAAATGCTTCTGGTGGGATGCTGGTTTATCAGGCTGCCCCAGACACTGCTCACATAAAAAGCTGAGTTTTTTCTCCTATGCTATCAAAGATCAGAAATTTATCAGAAGTATACCAATCCAGGTCTAAAACCTGGCACTGGATTCCAGGCACTTTGACAGTAACAATCCAGTTTCCCAATTTCAGCACGAACATCAAAAATTAAAACCATAGCAGCAGCAGCAGCAGTGAAACTTCACATCCCCGGAACAGGCTGTGTTGATATAAACTGGCATGGAATCTGGCTTACTGGGATCCTGCTGAAAGGAAAGAAAGACATCTTTCCATCCATCTGTCCATCCATCCACCCGCCCATCCATCCACCCATCCATTCATCTATCCTTCAGGATTTGTCCTTTTTTTCTCCCTTCAGCTCCGTTTCTTAAGCAGTGAGGACCTAAGTCACTGCTTAAGCTAAGGTCTGTCCTCAGCCTCCAGGCCTGAGTTGTCTGTGATTGCTTTAGAAAATGGATGCATTTTTTCTGAGCTGGTTTTAGTCAGACACCAAGCATTACTTTGGAGAGATGTTGTACATTGTCCAGCTTTCAGGAAAAACTATATTTGGTTTTGGTTGCCACATGCTAAGAAAAAGATTTCTTTCCCTTGGCAAACTGTGAACATTTAAATGGAATAGCTTTGGATTTTGCAAGGGGAATGCTTGCTGGAGGAAAAGAACAGCCCTCTGGTTTCACTTAGTGAACTGTGAGCTTTGCGCAATATTGAGATCTTCGTTGAAAAGACAGTTGATTAATTATATTATCTACTCTGGAACAGTCTGTATGGATTTAACACTTACTCAGTACAAACAGTGGAAACCAGTGATGGGAGAGCACCAGGTGAGGATGCATCACTAAGTGAAGAAATACAGCTCCTAGGAAAAAATGGTGTCCTTGAGCATTACAAATTTTTCTGCCACCTCACAGCAGACTGCCCATCCTTGTACCTAAATTCCGAGGTAGGAACCATAGCTTTTCTGCGTGAACAAAATCCTGTTCCCATAGGATTTTAAGGAGTAAGAAAAGCTCAACAGCACTTGGTGGCTCCACTCCTTCTTTATCTGGGGAAATGGTTCCTTTGCTTCTCCCTTTGTCCCTCCAATAGCCAGCCTGAAGAAAGATTCACCCTAAAGCTCTGCTCCTCACATTCCCCAGGAGAGCACAGGGGAAGGGCACAGAATGGGAGGAGAACAGACCCTCCCAAGCTGCTTGTCTCTTTCATGAACACACACTGGGGTACAGAAATGATTCAGGACTGGAGTAAAATCAATTTGTATACAACGATCAGGCAGAAAGCAAGATGATGAAGGCCTTTTGCTCCTTCAGACACTGACTGGTTGGTTTGGGCTGGGTGAAGGTGGCTTCCAAGTCAGTGCCTAGAGTTTCTGATTGCCTAGTTACAAGCCATCAAAGACATCTAGGCCATAGGAAACAGCAGACTTGGATACTTTGGAATTTGGGCTGGTGGAACATGGTCCCCAGCTGAAGTGGGATACATCCTTTGCTCTGTGTGATACTTATTCCTGACACTACACTTACACCTTAAGAAACCAAATGACTGGAATATCTTGATATTAATAACTCTGTGATTCTCTTTTTTTAGTTGCTTTTGCGTGAGCATGAGCTTTTCAAAATTATGCCCTTCTTTGCATTTACATGGCTCTCAGATACAGCTAGACCTTGTAGAGCAAAGGATCTAGCACTGATGATGCTGCGAAGAATTGGGTAGAAAACCATAAAGCAGCTGGTATCTCTTAGAAGTGGAAACATTAATGCTTAGAAATCTTGGGAAACACCCAAGATCTCTATAAAGTCAAGGAGCATGAGAAAAATATAGAAACTTTCTGCTGAAATGAAAAAGACATTCTGGATGACGGATAATTCTGCAGGACTAACATTTATCAAAAACATTTCCCTTATTGATTTGCACTATGAGTCGTGATATGAAACTTTCATTTTTCAAAACAACTAAGGCAGTATGAATCCAGGTGAATCAGTGGAGCTGAAATCCGTTTTTTTCTCGAAACAGAATGAAATTTCTTTGAAATAAGATGGAGCTAGGATTTCTGCCTGGGACTGCAGTTTATGCTGTCAACAGCAAACAGATGAGCAAACCGTAAGAAAATATAAACAGTTAGGATGTTATCTAGGCTTTTCCTAGTTAACAAGGTAACCGATCTCATCACTTCATGGTAATACTGGCAAGTTTTTATATTGAAAACCAAAAACATATATGCAGGTAAAGCTGTTAGTTTAGAAGAAATACAGCAAGGATTCTGCTTGGATACAGCCTTGGATTTGCCTTGACTCAATTACAGACACATTTCCTCTACAAGAGTACTTGACAGAATGAGTTAACTGTTTTGTTTACTGACTTTTAAACAATGATTGCAAATCATGCACATAAAGTGATTTTTTGAGGTCATAATCATGAATCTTGCACAGGAAATATGAACCTGAGTATGACTATTACACAGTCAGAGAACACAAATACATTGTTTGATGTGTGCCTCCCTGAGACTGTGTTTATTGAATACAAAAACATACCTCTAGAAGAGCTACAGGAAACAGTTATTTTTGGAGAAAATATACAAAATTATAATAATAAGACACAGTATTTTTTAAAAATCACAAACAGTTTTCCTTCTACCTCCTAGTTACCAAAACTGTTTGCCAAATCTGCATCTTGCTCATTATCACACTTGTCTGGAAAGTTGAACTATGATTTCCTGTATTCCAAAGCAAAGTCACAGTGCTTCTTAGCTTCTGAAACCCAGTAATATCAGATCTCTACATGAACTGTTGATTTCTGTGATTTAGCATTTGCCTTAAATTGAACACTGATGCTATCAGTAAACTGCTGCAGCAGGGTTTATCTCTTTTTGCAGTGGCCATGCAATTTATCAGGCAGCTGTCAGTACTCACAAAGGGAATTCACAGAACTACAGATAAACACAGGATCACAGAAAATAAAAGACCATATCCATGCCCGTGCACACTCTTCCCTGCAGTGCAGCGTGGCTCTGCAGGTAACTACATCCCTGTTTGATAAAGCACATAGATTTTTAGATGTTATGGATTTCAGTGGAATTTAAGAGTAGTTACTGAATAAAGAATATGTGAGTGATTTGCATTCCCAGAGAAGGGCAACAAAGCTGGTGAAAGTACTGGAGCACAAGTCTGATGAGGAGTAGCTGGGGAGCTGGAGGTGAGAAAGGCTCAGGGGTACCTTATTGTTCTCTACAATTACCTGAAAGGAGGTTGTAGATGAGGTGGGGCTCAGTCTTTTCTCCCAAGTAGCGAGTGACAGGATGAGAGGAAATGGCCTCAAGTTGCTGCAGGGGAACTTTAAATTGGATATTAGGGAAAACGTCTTCACTGAAAGGGTTGCCAAGCACTAGAAGAGACTGCCCAGGGAAGCAGTTGAGTCACCGTCTCTGGAGGCATTTAAATGATGTGTAAGTGTGGCACTTGGGGGCATAGTTTAGTGGTGGGCTTGGCAGTGCTGGGTTAACAGTTGGACGTGATGATCCAGCCTAAATGGTTCTATCATTAATTCAATACTATTAATTGCTTGATGGGTTATCTTTCAGTGCTAATGGACAGATAGGAGATAGCATTTTNTCACTGAAAGGGTTGCCAAGCACTAGAAGAGACTGCCCAGGGAAGCAGTTGAGTCACCGTCTCTGGAGGCATTTAAATGATGTGTAAGTGTGGCACTTGGGGGCATAGTTTAGTGGTGGGCTTGGCAGTGCTGGGTTAACAGTTGGACGTGATGATCCAGCCTAAATGGTTCTATCATTAATTCAATACTATTAATTGCTTGATGGGTTATCTTTCAGTGCTAATGGACAGATAGGAGATAGCATTTTAATGTTTTCTCTTTCAAAAGTGATTGTACGATATGCATGAAAATGCAACTTTCCAAGAAATTTAAGTTACTTTCTTAAAATAGTTGCACTCCTAAAAATAGAAAAGGAAATTCTCAATTTATTTCTAGACAGAAGATACAGAATAAAACTACAGACTTAGAGTGGGTGGTTCCATCTTCCTTAAGTATTTAAAATTAGGAAGATTTTTGACTTTGAAACATTTACATTAACAGTTACCAATTTCCCAAAAGTGCACAATTATGGTGACTTGCACAGTCTCTACAGCCCTGATTCCATCTTGGAAGAGAGACAGATAGAAGCTGATAGTTTGATCAACACATAAGACTATCCACAGCTCAACCTAGATTTGAAGCCATATTTCCTTCTGGGACAGTAAGTGGCCAATCCACCCAACCAGCCCAGAGTCCTTGTACTGTGCTGTTGTCCCTTGCACCATGACCCCCAGCAGCAGGTCAGCAGCAGCTGCTGAGGTCTTTTATGATTCTGGAGGCTATCCCTAGTTGATACCTGTCTTTTCCATGCAATGACCATAACCAGAACCTCCTGGCTGCAGGATCCCACTCTCCTGATTGAGAGAGAACAGAACAGACAAACCTGCCATTTTCAGGCATGTTATTTGTGAGGGGGTTGCCTGGTTCAGAGGTTATTTCTCAGCAGAAACACTTGGTAAGCTGTTGTCTGTCGCATAGTCCTGTGGGTGCCCCTGCTGGGTGCAGGAGGATGGACAAAGGGAAAGTGAGAAAGGTGAACAAGAGGATGACACACTTGCCACTGCTAAACCCTGCCTGCCAGCAAGTGGCTGGTGCTGATCCCCTTTTCATCCTGCAAAAAGTTATCACTGAGCTGCAGTGGAAGTTCTGCTGAGTTTTACATTTATGAAATACTTTTTTCATCCAGTCTGTTAATGGCAGTGTTTGTCCTACATAAATGGCTGCAGTACAGATGGAGAGAAGCTTCTGGGAGGGTCTTTGCAGAAGGCAAGTAATTAGTTAGAGACAGGCTATCCCTGTGCATGTTGTAACTCATTGTCATGCCACAATGGTATTTTAGGCAACTATAACACAGAATTGTACATTTTTGAGTGACAAAACAAGCCTTTATTTCACACATGATGGGCAATTGCTTGTCCAAGTATCGCATATAACAACACACACCCTGGGTGCAAGCAGAACAGGCACAGAGGCCCTTGCATGAAAACAAGGGATCCCAGAAACATCCTGAATGAATTGCGATTGTACACACTGTCCTATAATTGCAGTCCCAACAGTGTGTATGTGGAGTTCCTGAAAAAGCTCTTGGGAGGGAGGAAAAGAATAAAACAATATCAAAGAAGAGCCATGTGGTGTTGACGGGCTTGGAAAGACTTCTTGCTAATTGTTTGCAGGATGCATTCCAGGTTACTGAAAGCCAAGAGGCTGCAGGGTTTGTTGGGCCAAACTGAAAATTACAGTGCTTTCTCCTGTCCTTGTCTTACTTGACTGATGGGAGTCTCATATCCCCTTGGGCTTTCGCTGGAATTAGGATCCGGTGTATCCCACTGTAGGGCGTGCTGCTGGTGGGGCTTTGATCCGAGTTCAGTCTTTGTTGTTGAAAGGACATATTTCATCTCGGCAGATTCAAAACGGAGATGGGCTGTTCAAGGCTATTGCCACAGGACTTGTCTCCCCTCCCATTCATCCAACAAAAGATGAACAAAAGCAAATGACTAGCCAAACTATGTTTTGTTTCCACAGAGTAGATTGTTATGAATTGCTTGTATATTCATTATTGCCAAGACTGAAAGGCATCATGCTGGGATGATTTCAGAGCGGTTCCCTATTAACAGTACTTTTTTAATGTGAGTGTCAAAGTCGACTTTCAATTACCGCCCATGACCTGAGAAAAATACTTGGCATCGAACATCTGAAGTTCATGCCACTAAACCTTGTAACTGAAGCAAGCCCAGTCAATATTCAGGGATGAATAGTTAGAATTTCCCTATCATTCTGTGTAAATCACCCTGGTATATATGCTTTGTGATAAATGCCTTCTGTTACCAGTGCTCTCAGGCTTGGTCCACATCTGTGTCCTTTCTAGCACCTGATGGATGTTACAGTATTTCAGACTTTTTCATGTCAGAGGAACCAGTTCAAGGATTAGATGTCAGTGAAGGAATAAAGGCAGCAACTAGCCTTGTGTTGCAGTGCTGCATGAAGATTAGGTGATTCGACTAATTTCATTCATCAGTGCTGCCTGTAACTGGGGATCATGAAGCCCTCAAGTTGTGAGGTGAAAGTCTTCATGTAGCAAGTCTAAAAATCGAAGTAATGGAATAGATCCAGGAGATCCCAGACATTTCACCGGGTGACAGGATTATCACTTCTGGGTATGGATGCTCATCCTCTTATCTTCACAGTGAAAGCTCTTTCTCACCCCGCATAATCTCAGATCACTTAGGCAGTGCTAAAGTATTTGTGAAATGCTTCTTACTGCTCCTTGAGTGGTTCCTGCCCTTTCTGCCTCGTGTTGGAGTTCATTGTCCTCAAGTGAAGCGGTGCTCTTACAGCAGTGTGGGAGCGGAGGGAATTTATGCCTTCCTGGGTGCCCCTGGCATGCCATACACATGTGGGATTTGTCAACCCATTGCTGTTGTCTCTGGTGTTCCTGGAAACTTTCCTGGCCACCTCTTCAGGTTGACAAGGCAGACACCACAGTCAGGATATAATGGATTAATCATATTGAATAAATGTTTTAGCCGTTGAGCTGACACATAGTGACAGACCAGAGAAATAACTCTTCATTTCATCAGGTAGACAGACACTGATGGATGGGGACTACAAGGTAATTCACTGAGGTTAATGGACTGTTATGCCAGAGACTGACAAAATGAAAACTTCACCATTTTAACTGGGTTCCAGGGATACTTAAGTTTGGTGCCAAGTGGAAAGAGGAATTAGCTTTCGGCAGAGTAATTGGGAGATGTCTCTTAGCTGAGAATGGTTGTGCTTTACAGCAGACCAGTCTTCCCATCGTGCTTGGTAGCTCCCAGAAGGTGAAGATGTGAGCAGTCTGCAGTTTAATAGGTGAATATCCCTTTCTTTGGGCTCCCTGGGCGGTGCTGAATGCTCTTCTGAGATTCTGGGTAAGATGGGCATCCCTAGCAGATATAGTCAGATGTAGCCATATAACTACAGATGAATAAAAGCTGAGAGCAGCAGGCAGCCTTGTCCTGTTGTCCTGTTGCAAAGGCTGTGCCAGATCCATGAGGGAAGGAAGTGTTACTCTGAGCCAGATGTTTCTCTGGTTATTAACAAGTGCTCAAATTTGAGGCTGGCACGACTGAAATTTTTAAAATATTTCTGTCAGGGGACTTAAAATCACTAAGCAGTGAACGTGAGTGTTCCAGTTACCTGTGACATCCAAACCCTTCCTTGGAGACACTAACGGGACCTCAGATAGCAATCAGCCCCAGTCAGCCCCACCAAGATGGGCTTCTATTATGCAAAAGAGGTGTCAGCCTGACCCTCACACCCCATCATTAAAATTCCTCCGGAGCTCCAGCCCAGCCGGGGGCAGATTCCGAGTCTTGAGGGTGAGGTCATGTCTGCAATGAGCCCATGACAATAATTGCCATTATATGGCCCTATTTATTCCCTGAAGGCACAGTAATGTTGCTGCAAAATAAGGCCACAGGCAAAAGAGAAGGCCATCTATTTGTGTTCTATGGCTTTATTAAGTTGTTAATCTGTTGTTTCTAATTGCCTTGGTCCATCGCAATGGTAATAGGTCGTGAATTGCTGAGTTCTAGTTAATAAGTACTAATACATAAAAAAGTATATTTTTATGTAAATATAAAGGAGAGCTGAAGAGACTGAATACTTGCATCCAGCTTGGCCTGATAGTATGTGTTGGTATCGTTTGTAGTTGTATTTTGCAGTGTTGCTGCCCTTCCACATTTTGTTTCCAGGAGACTTGTACACTGTTGTCTTCAATAGCACAAGGGCTTGAGAAGTACCTGGCCAGGATTTCACTGAGCTTTGTATCAGTGTGTTTGGGGTCAGAGGCAGAACAGGCTTCAGGCCTAGGCATGAGCATTTTCTTTGTTTTTCTACTTCTGCTGTCTCCCATGTGAATTTACTTTTCCTCTTCGTAGTTTTTAATATCCTACAAGAACTGTTATTCTGCCTAAATAATCTGTGTACCCCTGTTTAACCTGAGTAATGCGAGTTTAACAGTGAGGCACGTCCTGTAAATGTGCTGGCTTTTTAGTATTCATGCACTTTCTACTGAAGTTTGTAGTCCCCACATCACTCATGTGTGGACCTCTGGAGTGCTCTGCCCTCTGAGCTGGGTTTTCCTTATTCACTGTCTCTTCTGTCCTGCAGGGAAGGAATGGAATTTTAAAGATTACTCTTTTACAGTTTCTGTAGGTACAACATCCTTGCTGTTTCCCCGTGTGCTTCCTTTTTACTAGTAAACAACATTCTGTAAAGGGAGTGGTTGACTTTTCTGTATATAGTCTATATGTGGCCATGTAGCTATTGTCAGTGACAATTCTTCATTTTTTTACATTAATATTTACAATAGTTTGTTTTCAGAAAGCCTTTTTAATACATTACTGATGCACAGGGGGAAAAAATCTGGGACAAGAGTGAATTAGTAAGCACTTATCGTTGAGATGAGACCTAAATAAAAAATATAATTAAAGCAGCATTATGTAGTCTAGATTTTTATCCAGCCATTTCTGCCAGTTTGTCTGTGTTCTTCAGTGTACAAAAAAATTTAAAATTTACTTCTTTCAGCACCTCTCTGTTGCCAGTATCCACACTGGACATTTAAAACAACTTGCCAAGTTTGATCCCCTTCATGCCAGCAGAAAGCAGAATTAGCCCCAGATATTCTATGTAGTGAGCCTGGTTGAAAGGAGAGCATCTGTCTCCCCAGATCTTCTTTGTCTGTTTGTTAGGGGGCTGAGCGAGGAAGTGATTTAAAACAGCAGATGACTTAAAAATCAACATTATTAGACACTTGCCCCATCCCACTCGCCCTGCCCCCAACCAATAAGGAATTAACAAGGAATGCCAATGAGGAATTTAGAGAAGGTTTTAAACATAGATCTCATCACAGTACTCATCCTGTTGTGCTCCACTCAGTTCTTGGCTCTGCATGGTTACTCGTGTCCAGCTTTTTGTACTGAAGGAGAAATTTATGGCTTTCTTGCTTTATTCGTTCCCTTTTCACACAATACTCCTTGATCTGGTTCTGAGGATAAATCCTTCTTAAGCTTTGGGACATAAATCAGAGTTCAGGATGATGTGTGCTCAGAAGATGTCAGCTGTCCATAGCTTGTGTTTGCAGCCTTAGCAGCAGTGAACTGCTTGCTGCACATTCAGAACAAGCCTCTTTGCTTTCCGCTGCAAATTCTTTCCCTGGGTCAATGCAGATCCATGGAAACACTGCGTATGATGCACCAAGAGTTAAAGTTTTTAATCTAATTTTATGTGAGTCTCTGCCTCATTGCCGTCCTTTGTCTGACAATTACTGTGCAATGCACAGGCAGTACTTGCAATGCCATTTGTGTCACTGCATTCATTAGTGTGTGCCATTCTGATATGATAAAACACGTCTTGTGCAAAACATTTAGCAATAGACATGGCCTGAGCTTTGGGTCTTATGTCTCGTCTGCACTTCAGATTCCTGAAGCTTTGTTGCATTTAGCTCAGGGCTTGGATTCACAACACCTTTACCCATGAGAGAAAAGAGAGTTTAGTTTGATCAGTCTCGCAGCTTGGGTGTGTGCCTGGCAGTAGCACCCACAGGCATAAGTGTGCCCAGATATCAACATGATCGAGTCTGAGGGCAAAGCAGGAATGGGGCAATGGGCATTTCAGACATCTGGGTGAGAAGCTCTGTAAATGAGGTGTGACCCGACCACAGACCACGCAGCCATTTCAAAATAGTTTATTAAAAAAGTGAGTGCTTCATGGCTCTTGCAAGCAAGCCCACCCACACAAGAGAGGAATCAAACACAAAAGGTTTGGGTGCCTGTTCCTCATCATCACTACTGCCTGTTTCCACACTGTCAGATGTTGTTATCTTGTGCTGTCCTCTCCATAGATTATTGTCCCAGATTTTCATGTTGGAAATTTTCATATAGCAAGACACCAAAAGTGTTTGTGCTTTTTGAGAACAGGGACAAGGTTCCCTAAGAGTTCTCTGGAAATCACATCATGGAACACTGCCCAGGCTCTACTCTTCCAGGGAGATCTCCCCATTCCACATACTACATCTCTCTGAAGTCTGAGGGTCGCTTCTGGTCACTGCTCCACTCTGGAGGTCAGTTTGCCCAGATTCAGTCAGAGCCATTCCTAGTTTATATTTATTTAACATTGCTGTAACTAATCACTGTAGCTTTCTTTCCATTAGTCACCGAGTTTAAAAGTAGACATTTGGTGCATCTGGATTTGTTCCAAGACACATATTTCTGGCTTTTTAGATAGAATCATTTGCTCCGTTTGTATAATATTTCAAAGGAGTTGTATAATTAATTATTTCTTATCTTGATCAGTATGTTACCAAAGTGGAGATCATACCCCTCCTTCTGCTCACTCTTAAGAGTTATTTTTTTCCATTTAAGAACCTACAATAAAATAATTATTTTTTCAACTAAAATAAATATTGCCTAGCTCAGGATCCTCTTCTGAGAGAAAGATTATCTGAAGTTTTTCCAGTATAGTTCTCCAGAGAAAAAGGCCTCAAACTTTGCTGGTCAGGGGAATGGATGATTTGACAAAACTGGTAGCAGTCCTGTGAGGTTTGCATGAAAATCACAAATTTGCCACTTGATTTGCATTCTCTTCCAGCAAATTTTGTTCCAACTGGCTTTAGATATGGATACTGGACAAATTTATAATGGATCAAAGGAGCGTGGCTCCATGAAACAATCAACTGATCTAAAGTGGAGGAATGGCTGGAGGAGTAGTTGGAAAGTTGACCAAAATATTGTCAAGACATGGAACTGGAAAAGGAGATGGGAGTCTGGTCACTACAAAATTTTTATTGTTGTGAAAAACTGTATCTCTCTTTTGAACATTGGAACAGTGCTAGTAATCCAGCTTCTCCATCATGCACAAGGAGCTCCTTGCTGCAAGACACACTTGAGATACGTCACTTGTCTGAAATATTGCTTCAAACCTCTGAACTTCAAATCTTTTGCAGATCTCTTCTCTTACAACATGTGTTGTAGGAAAGTGCTGGAGAATCACTCTGTGCACTTCCACTCCTGTGTCTCTGCACTGTTGTGCAAGGGGGAGCTTTGGTGCACCTTGGCAATTCTTGTCTGTAGGACAGGACCTATGAAATGGCAACAGCTATAGTAAAGCGGGTACAACAGCTACAAAAAAGCTTCCTTTGGCACCTACACCAGAAAAAAAAAAAGAAGAGAACGTAGGTTCAGTGTGCATCTGTGATGGATTGTGTGTAGCCACATGCTGGTGAAGATCACAGGACCCAGAAAGCTCTGCCCCCCTGGGGTCCATCAGCAGCTCCCAGGGGACACCAGGACAGGGGGATGAGCTTGGGTTGGACTGCCTTTGGCTCAGCCAGTACATTTTCCATTGCCACTGAATGTGTGCCCCAAGGTTGCTGTAGAAATCTTTGCTGGAGTGTCCTGGCGTTCCTGCTGCAGGATCTTGGTTGAGGCTGATGGGCTGTGGTGGTAGAGCACACTGTGTCAGACAGCTGACAGCCTGGCCCTTGGGGTTTGCCATCCAACTTGTGCTGGGTTTTGAAAAGATTTTATAATGTGTGCCTTCCAGCAGGTCTTTGAACCTTGTGGCTGGAAGCAATGAATGGGTGGTCAGTGAAAAGACATAGAAATAAACCGCCGATTCAATTATGAATGAAGTTGGCCAGCCAGCACTATTAAAACAAACATTTTGCCTTACATTGACTAGGGACCAGCATGATTTTACAGCTGTGTCCACAGCCAGGGTGATGTAAGAGCCCAGGGACTTTTCTGATGCAAGAGAATTCAGTTAAAGTTGAGCAAAAGCTGTTGCTGAATGTGGGAACATGTTCTTGGTGATGAAACACCCAGAGTCAGAAGTAGACTTTTAGTTCTGTGTTATTTAATGAAGTAGTGGAGAACACATCCTAGACAAATATGACACAATTTTTCAGATCTCAGTCAATTGCTTCCCTCCTTTCTTTTCCCTTCCTGGCCCAATTATTACATGTTATTTCAATATAATAATAATAATAATAATAATAGTTGTAGTTGTTGTTGTTGTACATCTCCTACAGCTTTCTGCACTGTCATTAATTATTTGTGCCCTTTAGACAGTGGTTTAACTCTGCATAGCACACATTTCATCTCCTTTGACCAGTAAAATGGTTTACTGGGGTGGCATTTGAACTGCCAGACTGATCTTCAGGTGAGCACCATGATGTGAATAAAGGTGTTTGTCTTTTCAAACAAATGCTGCGGGTCTTAGCAGAGATGAGAATATGACACTGCACAGATTCTCCTCAGTCAGTGTTTGGAAGTAGCTCAGGGAGCTGAAGAGGTTTCAAATATGAAAGCACTGTCAGAGACAGTGGAGATGTCTGTTGTCACCTCCTGAAAGGGAACATGTATCTTCCTGTGAAGCACTGGTATGGAAGAGTCTGTCCTGCACTTGCAGGAAGACCTTGGAGGACACATTCAGCTCCAAGCTGAATGCTCAGTCATGTAAGTCACTGGAGCTCCACAGTCATTGAATGTACTCCAGGGACACTGGGTGAAGGTCTGGGTGTGAGCTAGGGGGGAAGCACAGTCCCACACTGCACATCCATGCAGCACTTCCTGCAGAGTTATGGGACTACTGCTGGTGAGGAAGAGTGTTCACTGTCCTTCACAGGCACTAAGGTTCATAACAGTGAGTAGGAACTGTCATGAAACTGCACCTGAATACTATCTGAGTGGATGACTGGGCTGGTAGGTCTCAAGTATGTCACATTTCTAAGATCATTCATGCTATCTCTGTTCTTTTCCTCTCTCCTTTGGGTGTTATGGGAGAAAAATCTGTCCTTGTTCTTGCAGGTTAACTGGAAGTACTGTAGCTGACTCAGGTGAGCCCCAAGAGTCTGTCATAGTTTATTAGTCATAAACTGATATTCTGAAGACAGTGATATCTGCCCTCTGTGTGCAACATATGCTCAATAACTTTTTTAACAACAGCATGCATGTCCAGCAAAGGACACAGGTCAAGGATCATCAGTCATTTTGAGATGCATTATTTCTCATACAAGTATTTTAAAAAAATGCTAATAGAGTTTACTTTACAATAGCTTACTCCTTTCCAAAGCACTTCCAAGCTCATGGGAAACCTGATATCTAATAAATGCTGGTGGACAGGGATTGCAGATTTTGACACCATCATATCAGGAATCCTTGGCCCAATGGAGATGAGTGGTGGTGACTGATGTATCTCAATATTCAAAAGAGAATATTCCAGAAACTCTCACATAGGTCATGGTGGCCTGCTGGGTTGGGTAATGCCATGCATGATGGCTATAAGTGGAGAAGTGGTATAAATAATAGATGTTGAATCAGGGCTGTTCTGAGCTGTTGGTGACCCCTTGTGTGACTATTGTCAAAATATTTAAGAAACTTACTTGTTCTCTTTCCTGTCAGTATGGTCAGTGATATCCACCTCAGTAAAACTCTAGGAAGGATAAGAAGTGAAAAGTAAGACTCGCTGAACAAGATTATGAAAGAATCACATAATCAGAATTCACCACCTTTATATTACAAAACAATTCTCAAAATCATTCAAGAGCCCAAAATGAGGGTCAAGAGAACTAAAATTCATATTGAACTCTGAGGGTCATGTTTCCCCCTTTACAGTCTCCTCTCTGCACTATAGCATCAGTGTGCATGCAAATCCAGGGAAGAAATACTCTTCTGTTTGTTTGTTTCTGTTTGTTTATCTGAGCTCCATGCTGCTCTGAAGTTGAGGGAGTGCTGCAAGACTGGCCTCATAACTCACGGTGTGCTTGGTAATTGAAGGGTAAAGGGTAAAGCTAATAACGTTGTCTATTTGAACAAGAGGCAGACTGGATTTGGGTGGATGATGGATAATATGAAAACAACCGCTTGTTTCTCTGTGTGTATTTGTGTGCATGTGCACAGTCTGTCCTCCATCTACTGACTGTTCTAAAGCTGACAGTGGGAGTAATAGCGAGGTTTATTTTTTTTTTTTAAAAAGCATCAACCAGGAAAAAAGAAGTCATCCTTCTTTATGCTGATTATACTCCAGCTACAAGATCTTCTCCAAAAACATTTAGGAAAATTCTGTGGTAAGGCATACAACAAAATATTAGAGTTCAAACCTTAATAGCAAGAATCATTTCACGTCTGCTGCAGCTGCTATACCTGTTGTACCTTGAGCCATGTGTTATCAGGAGTTTCTTTTCAAGGCTGCCCTTTTCCCCATTTGAAAAGGATTTTTTTATTCTCTTGCTGCCTGAAGAGTGCCTGGGAGAAACAGAGCATTTAAGGAAATTAAAGAGTGAGGCTCACTTCATCCCCTAAAGAAATTATTTTTTTCCCCACTGGCATTTTACTCTGCAGTGACTATTTTGGCATTATGTGATCCCCCTTGATCCCACTCACAGAAACCCTGCTGCCTTTGGGCAGGCAAGCTAAAATGCAGGGGAGACATAAAAGGGAAATTCACTTTTTTAAACACTTTTTCTTTTTAATATTTTGGGTGTTGTCTACCCATCTAACTTTATGTATCTCTGCAAAGTGTCTAGACCAAGATTTTCTGAAAAGGTTGAAAATCCAACACCAACACGTATTTGAGGATTTTAGAACTAAATCCAACCAAAGCAGTATTCTCAGCAGTTCCCATTACTATGGAGTTCCTTGGGGTTGTCATCACTTTTCTAAACTGTGGTTCTTCTATCTCATTCTGAGTCTATCCACCTAAACATTTTAGCCACTGATGCAAACTGCTTCTGAAAGCTCAAAAACCAAAGTCAAGCCCTTAAATAAATGCATTCACAGACTAATCAGATGTGAGATTCAGGGGGTGAAGGTCAAGGGTGCAGCTGGCCAGCTCAGAAGTACCCAGAACATGTGCTCATGAAAAGGTCCTGCTGGTCCCAGGAGGTAGAAATCTCATCCACACAGTACACCCAGAGTATCTTCCTTTCTAGTCACCTTCTCTGAGTTGTCTGAGTTATAAATTATTTTTGCTTTAAACAGAATATCAAATTTAACACGGTAATAGCACATTTAAAACCAGACAACAGTGAGTTTGTAAAGAAAATACGATAAATAAGACACTGAAAATTGTTTTGCAATAAGCACCTGGGGCCACGATGGAGTCAAGGGAGGATCTATGAGGGCTATATGTTGTAACTTTCTGGATTACTTGCTGTATGTTGTAACTCATCCTGAAGATATTCCTGGAAAACTGATCAAGAAATGCTGACTTCTTTAGTGACAAACACCTAAAATCATGTACTGTTAAATTTCATTCATTAGGTTATCACCTCAATAACACACATTTACAACTGTATCCCTGGCCAGCCTGTCATCAGCCCTATTCTAGAGCAGCTCCAGGAGAGGATGAGGAATACCTTAACCCACGACTGCAGTACCCCTTTTGAGGAGCCTGGGGCACAGAATGTGGTACGTTATGGGGGCTGAGCTCCCCACAGCAGGGCTGGTCCCTGTTAGTGGGCTGTGTACATGCAAACTTCCTGACATGAAATGATTTTGACTTTGACAAATAAAGTGAAAAAATAAATGGAGAAAGTGTTTTCTTTCATGTTTTTTCTAGCGCCTTTCTCTCCTTTCCAGAGTAATAACCCAAGTCAAAGTACTTCTAAGTAGCTTTCTACTCATGTTTTGCCTCTCCTGCACTCTCAATTTGTCTATTTGTTTAGTAGAGAAGAGCATATGCACAGAACAAACAGGGATAAAAAACCAGATGCTGAAATGTAGCATGTTGTTCCTCTGAACTGGGCTCACGCTGGGGAATTTGTGTGATAATTAATTTCCTGTGATGTGTAGGTAACTGGGTGATATCTCCTCCTGGCCTGGCTTCTCATTGCACCAGCAATCTATGTAAAAACACAAGAAATCTTTTAAGTAAGGGCAGTTTCTGGAGCTGGAGAAGCCTGGAGGGCTTCCTTTTGCTCTGTGAGTGTGGTATAGGTCAGTGAGCATGATACAGGTGTGCCAGGAGCAGGTGAGAAGGAAGTAAGGGGGATTATTTTTGTCCCCACTGACAGACAGTGCTGGGTGTAGGGGGAGAGTCACAGGGTTTTCTTTCTCAGACTATGTTGAACCCAACTTAGGTCACCCTTTCTTCCACTCCCATGAGTTTTTCCACAACAATGGCATGGTTTGTTTATGAAGGACAGAAACCATCTCTATTTTAGCCCAGTTTCTAGCCTGCATGATAGATCCTTTCCCTCTAATGGCAGATGTGGGTGACGGTGCAGGGTTAGTACACTGTGAAAAAAGAGTCACCCATGTTCAGGTTTCTGATCTCCTGGTGGAGCAGGGACCTGCTCCTTGCACCTTAGGGACATGTGACACAGCCAGCACCCTGTTCCTCTGACATGGCTCTTGGTACATCCCCACTCACAAAGTGCTCCTTCAGCGTTGCCCAGGGTGGGCAGACAGGCAGCTGCTGGCGTGGGCACACCAGACAGACACAGGAACAGCAGGTCTGTCCAGGAGCCCTGCCAGGAGTCAAGATGGGAAATTTGGGTGAGCTGAATCACTCTTACGATGCCTTACTCATCTAACTGGTACTTGTCATGCCTAACCAGTTTTGGGTGCCCAGAGCAGACGGTTTTGGCATCAGCCTCCCATCGATGTTCCTTCAGTTGAAGTCCCTGATCTGATGGACAGTTAATTATCTGTACAAAACTGAAAATCTTCAACCGAGAAGGCTGAAAAGGACAGCAGCCTAATGAGCACTTGGTGAGTCTGAGAGCCCAGTGCCCCAGTCCCCTCTGCAAACCACAGCAAACACGGCTAATCTGATCCTAAATCCCTTTCATCCTAGGCGAGAGCCCTAACCACAGCCCTGTGGGCTCTCTGCCTGTCTCTCTGCTCTTTCATTTAAAGAAAAACTATAAAATAGCTCTCTTTTTCTACATATGGAAATGGGAGTAATTTCTGAAATCCCAGGAATATTTGCAAGGCAGGAAGTGCGTTTTCTGCCCAGTCACAGGCACAGGTTGCAATCACAGCCTTATGAGACAGAATACAGGCTCTCTATAATTGGTTCACTTTTATTAATGTATTGTAATTTTTTTTTAACTTCTAAAAGGTTATTTCAGTGTGAGAGCAGTCCCAGACCTGATGAATATACCTTTGTGTGCAGTTCTCTAAGTGCAGTATTTCTAGGTTAACAGTCAGGGACTTAAAAGCCAGCTGAGATCTTGAAGGGAACTTTATTAAAAATAGTCTATCTGTCTGGAATAAGAACCCAGAGTTTGCAATGTAAAATAGTTGCTTATGAAAAATGCATTCCTCTTAAGTGAAACAACATAATCCTTCTGGCAAGAAGACAGAAGTTGGGTTACTTTTCCAAAAGCTGTCAAAAAGCAGACAACAAAAAAATGCCTGTCACATTTTTAATTCCATATTCTCTACGACTTTGTGAGCAGATTAGCCACAGATCAGGGAAAGAATACTTCCAGCACAGTTCAAAGAAAGCAGCCAGAGTGGGACATAGGGGATAGCCCACCTTAACATTTTTCCTTCCTGCTTAAGGCATCCAAGGACTTGGGACTGTATTTGGGGGCCTTGAGTGTTCCCACCTGTAGGCAGCAGCAAAGATACCAGTGTGTAGACACATTCATGGAATGTTGTCATTTGGAATTGACTTGCTTGTCCCTTTTGTTGTTATACAACACTGCTGGAAGTGAGCATCAAGAAGGTGGGTCCTGGCGAGACCGTGTGAGAACCAGACTTCACCTGGATGCCCACAGGCTGCCAAAGCATTCTTCCCACCAGGAAACCTCCGCAGCCTCTCTGCTGGTCCTTGGCTCAGGGCTGCTGCACATGGCCAGGCCCCTCATTAGCTCCTGTTTTCACCATGGACCACATTCTGATGGTTGTTTCATGACCACTTCTTTTAGCAGCTATTGCTGGTTGTTTTTCGTACACCCCTAGCATTTTACCCAAGAGGCAGAGGGGTTTTAGAGGTGTATAAAGTTATTCCTTGAATAGCAAGTCCCTGGGAAATTTTCATGGGACAAAGGAAGGAAAAATTTCCTTTTCACTCAGAATAGATTTTTATTCTGGCCAAAATTTGGTGTTCTTTTTCCCCTTTGTTTTCTTCTTTGTTGAAAAAACTCCAACCAGAACTGGAAAAGCTAAGTTTTGTAGTTTAGATGCTCTGCATCTTCCTTTTTCACCCTGCAGGAAAAAATACAACCCCAAAACTAACCCTCTGATGTGCAGACATTTCCTTAGGCCAGGGAATGATGTGAACTCCCACTTCCTGCATCCTGGGGTTGTGTATTATGGGAAAAAGAAACTCCAGTGGCAGGTGGGAATGGTGCTCTCCAACTCGCAGGTCTGTGAACACCATCCAAGTGCGGCATCCTTGACACCACTTGAAGATTTCTCAGTGATTAATTCACATGTCTCTTTGCCCACTGGGCTGGTTTGTGGCTCCTGTTTTCAGGAAGTTCAGTTTAGGGAGCTCAAATGCCTAACTCAGCTCTGTTGTTGGAGACAGTGAGTGCCTGGGAACCAACTGCTGTGCCCCTTAGTGCTGTGGCACCTATGCATGTTGTGGATCCTATCCCAGGTTCCTGTGACTCCTTAGAAAAGTGGATTTATGCTCCAGAAGTGCTTAATGTTACTTGGCTCTTCACCAGAACTCCTGGCAATGTCAGTTCCTACTATGTATGACCAGGCATGCATGATGTAGAAAATGGAGAACTCAGTACAATCCCCCTTCCTCCTCCTGACATCTTCAACCAAAGGCAAAATTCTGCTCATTTTGTCCTGGCTTGGTAGCACAGTGAAGGGTACATGAAGGGTCTACTGCTGCTTCCTAATTGTGACTAACTCTTTAAAAAAAGATGTTGGTTTCCAAGACCTTGTGTTTCCTGCATATGTTCTTCATCTGCAATTGAATGTTTCCTCTTAGCCATTGCAATTCTATTGAATCTATTGGATTATAATAGTGCTATTAATCCTAATTAATATTTTCCTTTGTTTTATCAGTGTATGGTGTACAATTCTTTAGGAAGTGAGGGTGGATAAAAGAATAAAAATTCTAAATAAATAAGGGCATTGGAAAATCAGCATGATGTGTCACTGGGGGAAAATGCTTACCCAGCTGAAGAGTGACCCTTGTGAAGAACATTGGAGCAAACCATCTCTCCAGCCACAAAGGCTGTAGCTGAGGTGTATGACATTGACAGCTGTTTCATCGCCAAGGTATTGTAAACCCAGGGTCAGACAGGGAGGAAGCACTTCAAGACAGGCATACTGACCCTGAGAAGTGACCTGTAGGCTGTTACTCTGCTATTGAGTAGACCACTGTATGGAGGGAGGGTTGCTTGTCTTTCAGGGAACATCCTTTTTGTAGTGCATAACAACAGTTGCATAGGTTTTGGAAGGTCTGGGTTTTAGTATGTGAGTGTGAATTCAAGTGACTGTGGTAATAAAAACGCAAACAAAAGATTTATTTTTCTGAAAGCAGGACTAAGTAAAAAATAGTGAAAGTAGTGTGCCAGAACTTAAGTGTGTGTTATTTTGGAGAAGATTTACAAGTTTAGATGCTCCAGACAGCAATTCTGCATTTCAGAAAGACTGTTCTGTAACAAGTGCCACACCATTTGGTTTATTCTCTCCTAAGAAGTGCTTTGGTCCTTGCCAATGAAAACTGTATCAAAAGAACAGTAAAAAAAATCCTTGCATTAACTATATTTGGTATTTCCTAGAATCAAAGTATTACATTGATTCACTTCCTTTTGTTTTGAAGTATAATTACATGTGCTAAATTGTGCTCAGGAAAGTGATTAAAAGAAATTTGCCCTCTAGAGAAACAAGTAAGAAAGATTAAAATACTTGCCTTTTTTTTTTAATCTGTAAAAAAATATTCTTTTAATTTAAAGAGGGTGGCATTAAATTGCAGTGCTGGAGACATGAAGTAAAATTAAAGAGAAAATCTACTTTAAAGGGGAGCTGAAACTGACGATGAGAAAAGTTGGTGAGAAAAAATTGCAGAGGAGGAAAATGGAATCATGCTCCAGCCTGACTTGTTTGAAAGCTTTGAGCCCTTTCCTCTGAGATTAAAGCATGTCACCATGGGGGAGAGGGCCTGTGAGGCGAGGGTCAACCTTATGATAATGAATTACATTTCAAAAGAAGGTTTGAAATACCCGAGTGTCTCTTTGGATCTTAATTGCAAAGCAAGATTAGTGCTATTAAAGTATTAGCAACCTAGAAAATTCCCAGGATAATGCTGTTCAGACAATTCAGAGGTACCTGAATATTTTTTGTAGCTGTTGTGCCAGCACAACTGGCACAGTCTTGTTTCTCTAGCAGTGAATGTCAAACTGAACTCTAATTTATATGCTAAAGTTTCACTTTAATAAAGGAGGAGAGAATTAGCAAAATGACAGTCCCGTACCTTATATACACATGCCAGTGTGGTAGGAATTTAGTCAGTCCTCTGAATAAAGTGACTGTCTGCTCAAATGTGTAGCGTGTGGAATCTGGTGTGCCTCCTGCTCATTCTCAGGATTCAGGTTCCAACCATAAGGATTGAAACTCAATATTTTCACAGGGTAAAAGCACTGATTTCCAGCAAGGCTTTGGTGAAACCTGGTGCAGTACACAAGCATGAGTGTTGTGTTTCTCTGAAGGTGCTCAGTCCTCAACAGAGAATCCTACATAGACCTCTCATGTGCATTTGGAACTTCTGCTATGAGCAGTTCCTGATGAGCTCCAGATGCTGCCCATTTTACTTCCACCTTGTCTGAATCTGTGGAGGTACTCTAGAGAGTTTGAAAACATAGTCTTGTTTATGGAGTAAAAGCTCTCTGTGGTAATATTGCTTCAAGTCGCCTGCTTTGAAAAGTCCTCTCACCAGTTTTCACTCATTCCTGCCTCAGTGTGTCAGAATGTGATTTACATCTCCATGCAGTGAGTGCTTCTAGTGTCAGTGGTATAGAAAATGAACTCTCTGCAGAGTAAATTGAGTCATAAGATTTGGCAAGGTGGATGTGTAAAATGAAAGATTAACATTTGGGAAGATGTATTCCTTCCTACAGTGTATGCCTGGAAGTCTAAGGAGTGGTATGAACTTGAAAATCAAGATTTAAAGGGGGGTTAACTTTTTCAGTAGCTATCATCACTGTATAATCCCTACAAAACAAGTCGAATGCATGCTTATTTTTTTTTCAGCATTTCATTCAACCAGAAGATCATGCTTCAACAGCAATCCTATACAACAGAACGATCTGGGGATGTGAGAAAAAATACACCTGAAATCCAGATCTAACATGAAATACTGAGTATTTCCACTGCTAAATCAATAGAACTATTATTGGCGTATTTTTTCTTCCTTTGGCAATATGCATCTTGTAGGAAGATCTGCTGTTTCACATTGAAAGGTGTGAAGTATAAAGATCACTCCTCATCTTCTAACAAATCCAAGAAAATCAGAGGAATGAGTTAATGATATGCATATGGACAAATTAGTGCCATTCTCGTGCTCAGAAAGAGCTTGTCTCCATGGAAAAATTTCTCAAAGCATATAGTGCTGAATAAGCTGTTTATATTCCTTAGCACTCTTTGAACTCAGACTAACATTTTTGGACTGAAATCCACTTTTATTTTGGAGCACAGTTTGAACATAAGGGGATATTCTGGGATGCTGATTGTGAAATTGTTTATTTGGCCTGGAGACAGCCCAAAAGTTACTCTGTAACATTTTCACAGTGTCAAAAACTAAAGAGAGAGGGAATGTTATTTATGTCCATCAAGGTGTGTTTTATGCAGTCAAAAAGGACTCCTCTTTGAAAGGAAAATCATGCCTCAACATATTTAATGTAATTATTTGAGTTTTGAAAACGTGTCACTGCAGGAGAGATTTCAGGAACTCAGTTGATTTAGTGTATAAAGGAGAAGGTTAAGGAGTGGTTTCACCACAGTTTACCCAGAGAAAGTATCTGGTAATGTTTTTTTGCCAGCTAATGGACAAGGCATTCACAAGAATCGAATAGCTGAAACTTGAAGCTAGGGATACTCAGACAGAAAGCACAGCAAACCTTTTGAACAGTTATTAAAACTATTACCCTCTGGAAGATTTTGCCAAGACATGATAGATTTATTATCACTTACATTTAAGTGTGGTATTAATAACACTAAAATGAGCTGTGGAACTGCTTGCCAAAGGATGTGCAGGATGCTAAAGCTTTTCATGGATCCCACAGGCATTTGGACAAACTCAAGTAGATAAATTAATTGTGAACAGTCAAACTCCCCAAAAGACTCCAGCTCTGACTCAGGAAATCCCTAAACCACAGGGACTGTTGGCCATGAGAGCAAGAAATACACGGCCTGATTTGCATCCGTCTGGCTACACTCCATCCCCTTTCCTTCCCAAAACAGGGAAGCCTTGTCCATAATCACCAGATGGGAATGTTCCCTGGCCAAGTTGGCTCCTAGGCAGTGCCTCAGCATTATTTGGAATAGCTGGCCAGGGTCAAAATGTAGCCAAGGAAAGTGCTTAAAGTCAAGCAGTGTGAGTGATTTGGTGCGGCATTGGAGCCACCATCCCAGTTCCCATCACCTCACTGGTACCAGTACAGCCAAGGAGTCCACAGGCTCCTTCTAGTGGGGTTTGTGGAGGATAACTGGGAAAAGCAAATATCTGGCCTGGAAACTTAAATTCACTACAGCGAGTCTGTAATTCTTCTAGAAAACCAGCAACTGTGTGCAGGCTGGATGAGGTTCTGACCACTTTGGTTTAGCCAGGGACTTTGGCCATGGGAACTTGGGGTACATTTCCATAGCCTTTGTACCAGGCAAATGCCCACAGGCATCCCTCCTATCCTTAAAAATCCCCTGGCTATAGGGACTTAATGTATTATTGCTGTTATTGTTGCACCGGTTTTGGAGGGACTGCATTGCCCAAGTACACCAGGAAAAAAGCCTCATTCATGAGGACATCGCTAACCAAAAGCCATTCAGCAAGGACTATCCATTGTTTATATTATGATTTTTCACACAGAATGAAGAAATGGCCTTAACTAACAGTATGTAGACAATTGCAAAAGTCAGGAGTATGAAAACTTGGTCAACAGGTAGCTTGGTTTTTTTATAAGTCCCGTGCTATTATATGATTTTAAGGGTTTAAGTCCTTATGTGTTATCTGAGTCTGTGCTTCAGGGATAGAAAAAAAAAAGGAAAAAGAAAGCACTGATAATAAAGAACACAAAAATACATTCAAAATATGCTCTTTGATAAAATTTGGGCTAAGAAATCACAATGAAAGGACAAGGATGCACGATTACCTCACTGTTGGAGGAAGATCTAAAGAAGTTATCAGTCTTCTTTGAAATGACAGTTATAATACTCTCCTTTGCAGTTTGGGGGTCTCTCCCTCATCAGCATTTTCAGCTTTTTTTTTTGCAGAAAAAAAAAAGACTCCTTAAATGTAATCCTTTAAACAGAGAGTCTTTTGTTTTATGGCTGTGCAGAAAGACTTCAAACAAGCAATTTCAAAGAGAATTCTTGTCTAATGCTTTGAAGAAGTCATTGTTCTCAGATATTCTAGATTATCTGAAAGCCTCTTTGGATTAAATATTGCTTAAGTGATACCCTTTATTATTTGAATTTATAGGATTTCCATTTTTACACACACTGTTTCACATCGTAGAAGTTTCCAGTTGTGGAAGGAATAAAACAGTCAATGAATTTTTTTATTTTTTTTTAAAACTATACTGCGCACCAGCAGTACTGATGGCTAAAGCCTCATCTCACTTTGCTTTGCAACTCCCCGCCTTTACTTTTAGGTCATGGCTAGTATACTGCCAATTTTATTTCAATTTAACTGATAAGACTGTAGTCTAATAATTAGGCCTGTGACTGCATATCAACATTGTTTCTCATCTTGGCATTAGTAAGAATTGAAGAAAGCAAGGACAAATGGTGTGGAAATAAGAGTATCTGTTGGTATTGACACTGGCCTCTAAGACTGAGTTTCATTCAGAGGAATGAATTTAAAATGCCATTTCCGGCAGTTCACAGAAAGATATAGACCCTTTTCTAATGTTCTCTGTATCACAGGCTGATAAAATTCAGTACAATTAAAAGTCTCAATTAGAAACCATCTACTTTCAGAAACAAAGACAGCACTCTGCCCTTTATTCCAAATCTTTGCCACTTTCATCATGACACATTACAAGCTTACTCTAATCTTTTAAGAAGAACCACCAACTGTTCAAGGTTCTCATGGGAACTACTAAAGACTAATAATGACTAATCTAATTTTTCTGACAGCTGACTTTGATCATTCTGAAATATATTGTCATCAAATATGTCCAACAGTCACATGTTTAGTTAAAAGGATGTTTTCCTGCAGATCTGTCATAGGTGATAGTCAAAAGATTGAGCGCAAGTAATTCTGCTTCACTGACAATATGCATTGAACCAACATTTTCTTTCACAAAGAACAAAAAATGTATTTACAAAGGATACAGCCCATGGCTTAGGTGCATCAGCCTGTGGTTTGGATGCAGGCAGACCATACCAGTGGATCTTAGTGCCAAAATGTAACTTAGCCGTGATGTTTTGTTCACTTCCACTGCCATAACAATATTTTTTTACTAAAACCTTATGCAGAAAGTCTTGGTCATTTTCTGTGTTTGTCCAGGGTTTCCAGATATTAAGTAACCAGCTTGGAGTAAAAATACAATAGGTCTACCTGGGCTGCCATGTGTTCAGAAACCTTCTTCACGTGCTGTGTGCACAAGTCTGGTGCTTTTGGAAAACACTGTGCTTTACTGTGTCAGCACAGCCCAGTTGCTGTGGGCCTGAGCAATAGATCTTACTCCACTGTGCTGAGTGGATTTACTGCACACCTGTGCATTGGCTGAACACTGCAGGTACAGTAAACTTACAGTTCTGGGGAGTTCTGGACTTGCACGATGTGCCTGTTTGATGTGTAGAGTCATCATGAAATGTGTTCAAACCAGCAGAAGGGAGAAGGTTGGCATTCCCACCATGGTAGTTGCAGACTTCCTGGATGTGTGGACATATGTTTTATCTTGAGAAATCTCAGATGCAAATGCATCAACCCAGGCTTAAGGGGTGACCTGAAGAATCATGAATTTTTTTGTCTCTGCATAACATAAACCAAGTGATGTGTGAATAGGAAAATTGTTTATCTATACTCTATAAGGGACCTGAGGAAAAAAATGGAAACAAACACCTATAGGACTGTGAGATTAATTTTTTAAAATTATAAAATTTCAGAAAATCCTCAGTTGAGATTCTAATTCTGTGGTTTAACACCCCCAAAATTCATCACACATCAACTGAAATCCCTTTCTACCCACCTTCTTTCTTGGCATTCCCTGGCAGATAATGTATGTTACTGCATTTCGTCAGCTGCATTTCATGGTCTTTATGTAAACAACTTCCTTAGTTATGGCTGCAGAAATAGACTGGGGAGACAGACTGGCAAATGAAGAACAACTTTTCCTCTGAGAACTTCATCTGCAGCCCTAAAATCATGCCAGCACCTGCCTTTTTTGGTGATGTTCTCTGTAATAACCCAAACATGTTGTTCAGGCTCTTCAGGGCCAAGTGGTAGTCGGTGTAGGAAGGTAGTATGGGAAGCCTCAGTGCTTTCAAGTCTTTATGGCTTTTACTTTTAAGACATGATTTGAAATGGAGTTCCAGATATCTGCAGGACACTGGAAAGCAAAAATGCTCTTTTTTTTTTTAACCTATTTTCTGATAAATGACCCACTCTGTCTCTTGCAGAAAAAAACCTGAGGTTATGCCATTGTGGTTCTTGTCTGCAAGTGCCAATGAATATTTAGTGATGATAAATATGTTCAGGTGATGATGAATATTTCAAGGGGATGATTAAAAAAACAGCCATTTTTTTTTATCTTTCAGCAAGAAAAGTTGGCATAGAACGGTACAGATATTAACTATAAGCTAGCTCATATAAAGGTATATGAGAACCTCTTTGAGCAGAATCCATGACTGCAGAAAGGGAGGGTTGGGTTTCTCTGGGAAGAGGTCCTGGCATTTTAGTGAGATATCCTGGCTTAGCTAAGGAATTAATTTGATCAGGGCATACAAACATTTGCATTAATTCCTGCAAGAAAATAAAAAGGTGTTATATTCTGAAGGGGGAGATGTGTCTCTCAGCATCTTGATAAACTGCATGTTCTTTTGTGTTGTCCATAAGTAAAATAATTAATTGTGTGGTGATACACATGGAGCAAACCTTCTATTTCTCACAATTTATTAGATGTGGTGACTGTTAAAATGTAATCTAGAAAGATTCCACCTTTGAGGACCTGCCTGGAGGGTGCCTTGCAGACCACCCGAGGAGCTGGTGGGCTGCTGTGGGTGCACAGATGGCTTGCTCATAATTCATCTGTTTATCTGTCATTCTCCTGCCCTTTGGGTTAAATAGAGTTGTCTGAGTTTTACAAGCTGTGTCCAAAAGTCTTGGTTAAGACATGCTAGAGGGATGCAAAATCTCTTACTGTCAAATTATTCCCGAAATGATCATCGTTCTAAATTATTCGTTTTCCTGTACCAGAAAGGGTCTAGGGTTACTATTTTTAAAAGGGAATGATATGTTTGGCACAACTTGATCCCAAGTCCAGCATGCATTTTTACTCCTTCCCTCCAGTTCCAGAAGTCACTAAAATCCGCTTCAATTACAAGTTTTGGGAAAAATTCTGATTTTCTGATTTTCACATGCGCAGTAGAGACTCACTTGAACTTTTCAATTTGCACCCCAAATGATGTATATGCACAGAGCATGATCCAGTGCAGGGAGATTCAGGATCATCCCAGCAACAGCAGGGCTCTGCCAGGTCTGAGACCACAGGGCTTGGCCTCACCATGTCCCTGAATCCCGCTGAGCCCAGGCAGTAGTGATGTTGCTGACTGAACTGAATTGAAAGTGAAGAGAAAATAAATTAGGAGAGGGAGATGAATGGGGTGAAGCTGAGACATGAGGGATAGAAAGGGTGGAAAATAAGGGACAAACAGACTGGACAAGGGGAACTGAGAACAGCTGAGCAATGAGATAAGGACTGGAAAGGAGAGAAATAGGGATAAGGCTGGCAGGATGGGGAAACTGGAACTTCAGTGAGTGGAGAAATGATATGATAGACCTGGAACAGGGACAGTTTTGAGGGAAAAGGACAAAGAGCTCAGGTGTGGAATAGGTGTGAAGGAGAGTACCTGTGAGTTTTGTCACCCAAGTGAAGTGTCTCCTCCTTCAGGCTGTTCTTCAGAGTGAGGTGGCAGCCTGAACCACTGCCAGTGACTCAGATACCACCAGTGGTGAGGGAACCACCCTGGCACGATGTTCATCTTCCTTTTCTAAAAACAAACTGGCAAATCTCCCCCTGGAATTTAAGTATGTAAATGTCTTCTTGTCACAGAGGTTGCAGAGATAGTCACTCAAAAGCCAGGGCTGGCTGTGCAATCTTGGTTCACTTTGGAGATGGGTACATGAGTAAATCAAAAGCATCTCCGTGTTTGGGCAGCCCTAACTCTGACTTTTCTTAAGCTCTGTGTTTTTGCTTTTGTTTTTTTTCCAGAGAAAACTCTCCAGAAACTTTTACAAATAAAGACTTGGGGTTTGTTTCTTGTTTTTTCCCTCCCACCCCACCCCCCAGTAAAAAAAAAAAAAAGATATTTTTAATACAAGATGTGTTTTTTTCTCAGAAGGAATAGAGCAGGAATTGTTAGTGTAACACTGAAGACAATACTATTATTGCTTAACTTTAATCCTTAAAACTGTTTCAAAATGAACAGGCAGTCTTAATTCTCCCATTCCCTATTCAGTGTACTTGACTGCTGCCTTTATAAAATATATTTAGCACAGCTTTGTGTAGGTGACTGCGTGTGTGTAAGAGAAAGATATGTCATCTTTTTTCATTAGCCCACTCATCCATACGCTGGGATGAAAAACCAGCATGTTTGTCTGTGTACAAGTATGTCTGTCTGCATAAATTAGAGGTTTTGCATCTGAATCAAGCGATGTGTTCCTTCAGCAGACAGAGCTGCCTTTCTCCCCAGGGTTGTTGAGCCTGTTCCTTGTTCTGAACTGCATGGCTGGGAGGCAGCAGTCGTGCTTCTAGCCCTCTTATACCATGAAATGTATTTGTTACTGACCCAGAACAAAGCTATGGAGCCAAAGACATGGAGCCAAACCCAACTTCAGCCCTGGCTACCTGGAATCTGTCCATTGGCCTTAACAGGAATGTGATTAGACCCAGCTATAAACAGTTCAAAAAGAGATAATGTAGATGCTTATTTTGTTTTCCTTTAGACTGTTTCATGTGTTACACTTAGCCACGTTTTCTTAGCATCACGTTCACCCTCCAGTTGGCAGGTACTTTTATTTAACTTTTACCTGCCAGCTTTGCAGTCATCCTGTCTTTGTGTTGGCCTGTGGAAGGCTGAAACAAGACTCTGGGTGGTTGCAAGAGAGATCTTTTCCTCTTGCTTTACAATCTCCTTTCCCTCTTTACCAATCATTTGTGATCTGAGCTGCCTGTGAGAGCTGAGCTTTGCTTCAGAGCTGCAGCTTTTCACGGATGTTGGAGGAGCATCGTTTTGTGAAAGGGCTAGAATAAGGCACAGTTAAGGATGAAACATGCCTGTTTCTAGGGACTGAAATCTGAGAAAAAGCCCTCAAGAAGTCAGGATGGAGGAGTGTGTTTTCAGCATGCAGTTTTTTGGCATCTGTGAAGCCGTAGGACACATGAATGAGAGGAAAGGCTGCAGAGTGCCAGGGCTCAGCTCTGTAAGGATGCTAAAACTCAGGAGCTTTGATGGTTTCAGAGACATCTGTTCTGTCCCTGGGGATGTGGGGACAGCAGCCCCGGGAAGCCCCAACACTAAACCCCTGTGCCCAGCTCTGACCTCCAAACTGGCCGAGCTGCAGCTTGGTTTGGGCAAGGGTGAGTTGAGCAAAGGAGGTTGGAGGTTCCTGTTTAAAGGGGCCCTTCCTTTCCTTTTGCCACCCATGTGCAAAAAGAGCCTCAGACAGGCATCAGCAGACTGTTTTCCTAGGGTTTGGCCATGTTTTTTCCCTCACCTGGGGCTTCCAGTCAAATTCCCATCCCAGTGCTCAGCAGCTTGCCCTAGGGACAATCTTTGGAGCTGCCTTCGGTAGAGTTGAAGAGTACACCTCTGCCCCAGAAATAAATGCTCCAAAAGCATCTCTGCTTCCCTGTTTTTTTCACCGGAGAGGTAGTGAATTACTCCAGCTTTGGAAAAATAAAGTTTTAAACTTCTTGGCCTGCAGCTGCTTCTGCAAACTGTCAGCCAGACAAACTTTATAGCATTAGACTTTCTGGCTCGGTATCTGCCTTTATAAAAAATATATTTTCTTGATAGGTCGAGCACCAGCAATTCTCTTGGTTCCATAAAGAACATGAAAGAAGGGGTTTTGATGCCCCAGGGAGCTTGCAGTGTGCAGTGTTTTAAGGGAAAGGTCCTCACTTCATGCAGTGCTTTGTATTATTGTTCTTGAAAATCCTGTTTCACATTATTTATGGCTGCAGATTTTTTTTTTATTGTCTCTTTCCCAGGCAATAAAACACATTGCTGTAACACAGACACAAATCAAAAGAAGAAGGATCACTTCACTTCAGGGATGCTTTGGCTGTTCTGATAGACTTCGTGGTAGCCTCTGGCTCTCCCAGCATGGTGCAAACCAGGACTCGAGACTCGGACACCACTGGGAGCACGGCTCTGGCCCCGTGCACCATGTCTCATTCCTATTTCTGGTTAGCCTGTCATCGACTCCAATGCAGACACAGGTACACTGTTATTTTCTGAGCAAGATTTCAAGGTAGGCATGTATGAATTGGATTGAAAACAAGAGATGCTGTGGGGTCTGGCTTTCTGGCACAGTTATATCGACTTCAAGAGCACTCATCCTGATCTTCGCCTGGGCACAAACAGATTTTGGCCCCAAGTGCAGGCTCTTGACTTGCACAATACAAGGAAAAGTCATGCCAGAACATAAATTAAGAAGCATGAATGGGTGAAACACAAAGAAGCTTGCTTTGTGCTAATAGTTTAGCAAAGGCATTCAGACACTTCTAAAGTTAGCACACTGTGCTGCCAAAAGAAACAGTGAAGCAGGGGAAAAATACCTCCCTGGATAGCTGTCTAGCAGCAGATATATCCTGTTTTTCATCCCAGACAAATACAGTGTTTCTCTGCCAAGTATACTCTTTGGTTCACTTTGCCTTATGTGGGATAAATACTTCCCCCCCCTTTTCCAAAGTTAGTATAGTAATTAACTAAAAATCAAAGCTGCACCTGATAATAATGTGGTGCTTTATCTCTAGTATAGACTTTCAATCACAGAAATTACTTTATCTCATCAATTAGCTGGAACCTTTCTCAGCCTGTAATAGGGACTGACAAATTCACATGTGGCTTCTGATGGCTGTTCCCAGCAGTGCTAATAGCTTTGGATACCATTATATCAGCAAAGGGACTGCAAAGCAGAACTGTATGAGAAACACAACACGTTTGGCAAATGTGCATTTTATGAACAAAAATGCTGGTCTATAATCTATTCCTCACACTAAGAACAAGGAAGTCAGCAAAAACCATGCTTGAAGCTGTTGCACAGCTTGATTTGGGCTTCCCTGTGTTTGTTTTATAATACAACTGCAAACATGAGATCATGTCATTAAAGACCTTATCAAGTACACATGCAAACATAGACTAAATAAAGGACACATTAGCAATCTTATTTCTGGCATTCCTCAACTTGTGAGTGCTTGACACTGCAGTTTCAGTGCTCATTCATGCAATCAATTTTTTGCATGTAACAGACAGTATTAGATGTCCCTCAAGTAACACCACCAGCTGCTGAAATAGAAAGAGGTCTCAGCTGTGCACTGCATATTTATCAGTACCTACAGTAAGTAACAAGTCTTTGCTATTTTCCTATCACAAGGGCCAAAGGTTGGCTGAGTCACATTGAATATTCACCCTTCACAGCCATCCCCAGGGTTCCTTGTTTCTCTAGTGTGGAGCTCCTCGCTGCAGGAGCTGGTGGTGCAGTGCTTTGCACATCTGGCTCTGAGCCTCTTTGCAGAGGGGTCACTGCCACGAATGAAACAGGCAGGAGAGGCTGATGGGTGGCTGAGGGAGTCATTGCAGGAACAGGTTGGCGGTTGTTAATGATTTTATTGCTAACAATCAGCATACTGCCCCAGATCAAGGCTGGGATCCCACAGTGATGTGAGCAGGACCACAGTCACTGCCCTGGGGCTGGAGCTGAGCACTGTGGCTGAGACTTGCCAGTGCTGTGCTGGTGGTGCTAGGACTAACTGGCCCTCTGTGACAGCACTCCCTTCCTGCATAAACTGCTGGCGTTGAGAGCAAGGCTGAAGTTGGATCTAGCGCTGCCGGGTGTGGAGGAGATGCCATCACTCTCTAAACTCCTCTTTGTAGCTGCCGGGGCTGGACATCCAGCTGAGCAGCTTTTGCTTCACTGGCTTTGTGCAGGCACCCACAGCCTTGGAGGTACATCAGCACCTCTGAGTTGGTGGGGGATTAAAAGCTCTTCCTCCCAGCAGCCTAGGAGCACGCAGAGTTAGGCACATGCAGAGTCTCTGCAGAAACAGGGTGTGTGTTGGCAATGTGCTCCTTTTACCTTTAGTATAGGGTTGCCATTCCAGCATAAATCAGAGAAAGTTTTGGCAGTGGATTAGCTTGATATAAACCACATAGCATTCCTCCTCTGCCAACGTGTCCAGTCTGTAATTTATATTATTTTTTTGATAGATTTCTTTTCTGAGAACAATTCACATCATCATTCATTTTAAAGATAGATTGTTTTGCAGTGTTTGATAGATCAACCCCAGCATTTGGAAAGCTGGCATCCAGATGTACAGCTTGCAAAAAAGAAAAAACAGTCTTTTTAAGAGAGCAGTGGTAGTATGAGATCACCTTATATGGCCCTTGCTATCTTCCCGTGTGAGCTGAGAATTGATTTCTTTTGCAATGAAAATTCCTCAAAGCAATCCTTTATCACTTGTAGAAGAAGCACAAAATGGGAAAGTACAAGCCAGCACAGTGCATTCAGACAGAGGAATTATTAACCATAATGTAACTTAATGGCACGACAGCAGGGATAAATCTAGCTTGTGGACTCTGAAATTAAGGTTCAGGAAATAATAATCTTCTCTTAAAGATACAACCCAGAAATTAATCAGGTTGAATAATATGGTAATATATGAACAGCAGCATTTAGAAGCTCCTAGGGGTTTCAAGGCTCTGTTGAACCAAGCACACATCCTAATAGACTGCCCTGCCACAGAGAGTTTACAATCTTGTGAGTCAAAGCTGATAAACAGTGGGATAAAGGAAGGATTAATATGCTCATTTTGCAAACAGGGAATCAACCACAGCATGATTAGAAGCTAAATTTACCAAAAGTGTGCAGGCTTTGCTCTCAGATGTTGTGCTCCCTGGAGGCCAGAACAGAGCCAGCAAACTCATGGACTAAATGGCTGCATAGAAGAAGTGCCAAAGGATGGGATCTGCTGAAAAAAGTCGTGGTGCTTGGGAGGTGTGATTCATTCTCAGTGAAGCAGTAAGAGGAGGGATGGAGGGAAAGAGGGATGGAAGGATGGAGCAATGGAGGAATGGGGACATTTCTGAGGACACCTCGGTGCTTCTCACTGTGTTTCAGGACTCTTATTCAGCCTCTTTGCTCTCAAGAAGTTATTTGGTGTCAAATACCTGAGAATATTTGCTCTGGGGAGCTGAATATGGCCTAGTAACTATGTTTCATGTTTAGTGTGTTCCTCAACAAGTCTCAGAAAACAGCAAAAATAGTTTGGGGAGCAAATGGTCTGTGGGTGTCCTGGGGCAGCTGAGAGGTAGGCAACAGCTCCCACCTGTTCCACCTGGTACATTTGCATCAGCAGACATAAGAACACAGAGGGTTTCAGGTTAACCTGTACAATGCAGAAGCAAATATTTCCAGAGTTTTGTGTCAGCATCTTATCCTCTCACACGTTCCTTTCCAAAACACCCCCTCTAATATTGCAGTGTACAGCTGGGCATTAGCATTCACAGGGATGCGTTTAGCAGAGCAGGGTAAGGATGCCACAGGCAGCCCCACCTCCCATCCCCATCGGAAGAGATGGGATCTGTTGTGTAACAGCATATCCCCATTGGCGCTGTGCCCACACTGCTGGGGAAGCTGCCACACTGCCAGTTTTTTCACATTCTCCCTCGGGAAATGGCTGAGGGGGGTTGCTGGTGCTGTTCCCAGCAGCTGATTATCAGATATCAACTACGAGGAGAGCTGCTGAAGTTGTAATGCCATATGTACATGGTAAAATCCTATCCTGAGGCGATTTGTGAGCAGGTGAATCCTGCAGGCGGAAACCTGCTTCAGTTTTATCCTTGCAATCTGCCAGCGTGGGCTGGGGGCAGCCCAGCACTGCAGAACCCTCTTCCCAGGAAGCCCCTGCCATGGCACTATTTGCTTTGAAATTCAGTGCTTGCTGCATGTAAAACACTTGGAAACCAGGCAGGGAAAGAGGACTAAATGTCACAGGAAAGTGAAAATGGATCTCAACTCAAATGTAAATCTAACTGTTCTCAGCCGGTGAAGGAGATCTCTGTTTTTGCTGGTGCTGCACACAGTACTGCAGGGAAAGGCAGTAAAAACTGAGGTCTCATGGAAGACAAAAGTTGCTCAGAGCAGGGTCCATAAGCTGGGTCAGTTGTATATTTTTTTCTGACATTAATTAAAAAAAAAAAAAAGGGAGATTTCTCTTCCTGGCAGGAGAATTCAGTAGCCCAAATTCCTTTCTCCTCATTGGACTGAATTACTTAAGCACATTACACTGCAAAGCACTAAACCCTCCCAAAGCCCACTTTTATATATAAACAATGCTTAATATTGTGCTCTGTTGCTCTCAGACCTTCCTCTACATTTCTGCCTAGCGCTTAATTTTCTTAGATTCTGCCACATTTTACTTATGTTTATGGGGCATAAAACCCACATCTTCTTGGGAAAGAAAGTTGCAAGTTTGCAGACTTCTGCATTCACCTTTTAATGTGCTTTTCTGCTCAGAAAAGATGATATACTTGAAAAGTGTAAATTGAAATTTTTTTATGCTTACAGGAGGAAATGTATTTTCAAAATAGATTTGTGCCTCTTTCAAAACCTTTGAGGTGAATTATTCAGCTGAGATTGAAGTGCATTATATCGTACCATCAATAAATGTGTCTGTTTAAATGAGAAGAAGTGCCAGGTTTTCTCAAAGCTGTGTTTTCACATTGCTTTGTTTTATAGTTGGAATTTACCTCTGAGACTGCTCCAGGTTTAAAATTTGCTAGTTTCTAAAGCAGAATTGAATAACATAATTTTGGCTTTTCAGCTTGTAGAGAAAGCATTTCTATACATATTGCATATTTTCACTGATCTAGAAACAGAGGAGCTCTAATTAAGCTCTGTAGAGCAGACACTCATGAATGAAAATGAAAATTAAAGGAAAAAACCTCTTGTTTTACATGTTGAGTTCTGACACCAAATGGAAGAACAACAAAGCTCCTCTGTGAGCCTTCCCAGAGGTTGCTTCTTAGGGTTTGCTCTTGTGTTGTGTCTGCGTGCATACATTTTTGTGTGTGATCATCCCTTTCATTTTCCCCACTGTCCTTTATTCTAGGTTGCAATGCCAGCTGTGATGAGCAGAGACGCTCCCATTGTCTGGGGAAGTGCAGGAGATGGGAAGATATCTGACTGCATCTCTTTCCCCTTTGATTAGAGCAGCTAATCAGGCAAATGGAAGGAATTCAGATGAAGAAAGTAATTGAAGCCCAGTTCCTCCAAGGCATGTAAGCATGTTTTTCAAACCTTTGAGGATTTCAGCACTTCTCTGCTTGCAGCAAAGGGAAAGGAAGGAACTGTGACTGTAGATACATCTAAGGATGGTGGCCCCTTGCTGATGCCCTCCCTCTAATCCCTGCAGGTGTTGCATTATGGTTGGTGTCCCAGTAGTGTCTGTAACACACTGGAGGTGTCTGCAAGGTGTTTTGAATGTAGGTGCCGTTCAAGGAGGGTGTGATTTGTTTGCAAGAAAATACAAATGTTACAGTAGAGTAGATGATTGGGCTGTTGCAGAAGTCATTAGCAGGGAGCAGAGAGGCTGGGTAGTGAAGTAACAGAGAAAAACATTTTCCCTTTTCAGCCTCATATTTTTCAAAGTAAGCCCAAGAGAAACCAAATCCTGGTATCCAGGGGACTTTGGCTGCATCAGCACTAGTGAATCAAGTCCTGCCAGGGCCTGGCCTCTGCCTTGAGTCAGGCTGGCTTGGCTGCCTTAGTCGATGCCATGGACATCTCCTCACCTCCAGAGCTTTGTGTCTCTTTTCAGACTGCTTTTGGGAATGTTCTGTACTTTTTGCTATCTCGTGAGCAGTGTGTGGGAGAGCACTAGCACATCCAGGCCAAAAGCCTGCTAGCAGAATATTGAATTCTCATGCCCAGTCTGCTACCCTGGCATTTTTAATTTATTAGAATGCTGCACCTCATACGCCCAAGTGTTCACACTGAGTCTAACACATCCTTTAAAAAGAATAAGCTTTGTTTTGAATGTACTTCAAAGGACTGTGTTGAGAGGGACTAGCAACCTTTCCGAAGCACACTTTGGATTTAGAACTGAGGATGCATGTCTGGCTCTTAGCACATACTTTTCAAGAGCTCCAGAGAGCATGCTTGCCAAAGGTATCCATGCTTACTACCTACAGTACATTTATTTGCATGTATGCAGTGTGCAGACTGTGAGCAGCATGTCTGCTGTGAGACACAAGTCCTTTCTTTTAGCCTGGCCTTTGATTTCCAGTAAAGGACACCAAGGGTACCCAGCCAGACTGATTTGTCTCAGCCTGAACTCTTAAAGTTTGACACAACTGCAGACAGCTTGATAAGAGGGCAGAGCTCTCACCAGTGTCCTGCAACAATCCTCATGGCTCCTTGTCCTGTAACCTGAGACACTGAGAGGGAGCAGAGGAGCTAAGAGCTTCCTGGGCTTTCGTGGTGGTGGGATCTGCAATCCCACAACATGACTAAGAGCTTTCTCTGCAGACAGCAGGGATACCTGAAAATGAGCTGTTCCCCTCTCTTCCCACTGCATTTGGATTTCCCGGGTTTGGTAGTTAATAGGAGGAACTGTGATGGCTCCTTCTGCACTTGGTGCAAGGTTAGACCATGAGCTGATGTAACATTTGCATGAGAGTACCGTGTTGCTGTCTCTCCCTGTTCTGGAGCCTGTGCTTTTGGCATCACCCCAATTGGACAATTTTAGCAGGAGCCTTTAGCCATCTTCCTAGGAGTATCCCTGGTCTCTGGGTGGTTTGGCTCTCAGACCCTGCTAGGTGACCTCGCAGGAGGTGTGCTCCACAACCTGCAGTGACATTACTTAAATAGGGAAAGAAAAGGAAACCTGATGTACTAACCCCTCTTCAGCAGAAAAAAAAAAAAAGAAAAAAAAAGAGAAAAATGAAAGAGGCACATGGCAAAGTTCTGTTTCTTTTCTATTAGTGCTATTTAAGCATAACAGAGCTGATTGACACTTATAGAAGGGATATTTATTCGGATATACCTGAAGCTTCATTATTGTCTTGGACGTCCTTTGTGAGAGATTTCTGAGATCAGTTTCTGGTGACAGTGTTTGTGCACTGAGAGGCTGATGGAGAAAATGAATGTTATCTCTTGCTAGCAGGAAGGATATTTGCTCCCTGCCAGTGACTTGATGCTCTATGTGTTGGTCAAAGGCTGGGTTAATATCATGGGATTACTTTTCAGTTCCCACAGGTGGATGGCATTTGAGAGGCAACAATAGAAAGTGTTAAACAGCCTCAAAAGGGATGGACCAGCCAGGACAGGGTGTGATGGACAGACTGGGAAATTACACTCTCCTAAACAATTTTGTCAGTTCTGCTTTATTTTTTTTAGTAACAAAACAGAACAAACTGTGCTCCTTGGCCCAGAGGAAATGGGAACTTTTAAAGTGAAACTTTTTCCTTCCATATGGCTTCCAGTTTCCTGTTAAAGCCAGGCAGTAGCCTCTACAGTTCTTATTTTTTTCGCCAGGAATCTTCCTCATGGTAACCAGTGATGGGTGAAGGTTCCTTGGCAGAATCTCAGGGACTTCAGGCTGGGGTCAAGACCCATCAAGAGGCCATTGCCCTGGGATTGCCTGGAGGTAGCCACACAGTCTGGGAGGTCTGGAGAGTTTGATAATGTGGTTGAGGCCAGACTATGCCATTTAGTCCAGGACAGGGCACAGATGCACGTGGGGCTTGGGGAGTGTGTGTGGGTACACAGCATCACAGGACAGGATATATTAGACAAAATGGTTGAGACAGAAGCAGGTTAGTCAAAGCTGTGCTTGGAGTCCAGATGGTTAGGACCCTTGCATCTACAATGTTATTCACTTATCTGTAGTGAAACCAGAACAGGAAAAATTCCCCTGAGGAATCCTGAGCCGTGGCCTTGGCTGACATCACTTAATGTGCATCAACAGAACATGACTGGGTTCAGCCTCAGTAGTTATGGCCAAAAAACCCTGGAGAAATGGAAACTCAGCACTGCAAACCACTAAGTAACCTTGCAAAATGGTGACACAGGCACAAGTCTGGCTCTGCTCCAGGAAAACCCTCTCTTACCTTTCTAATTAGTGGGGGTCTCATCTGGGAGCACAGAAGATTCATGGCAATTTTACTCAATGTGCTTTCTGTAATGCACTGTTCTCATTAAAGAACATGAGATGATTTTTCATAGCAAGTCTGGAGGGAACTGGAACTGTGCAAGCATTGTCCAGCCTCTTGTGTCAGAGTCTATTTAATGCCTAAGCTGATTAAATGCCTACCTTCTTACAAATCACGTCTCATAAAGAGCCTGAGGGTGCTATGAGGAAGAAAGGGAAAATTTCATAAAGGCAGTGAATCTGAAGCATAAAATCTGAATATTGGCTTCTAATGGTTTGAAATCTATAGGAAACAGAATCTGGAAAAGATCTTTAGCTCCCCCACCTATAAATAAACTTCAGTTTTTCTTGGTGCTGTAAAATCCTGGGTATCAAAAATGAGGAAGGGTGTTACTAAATGCATTGACATCCAGAACATTTAGGTACTGAAATGGGAAAGGGACCTCTTAGTATCTTTTTGAGTTGTCTCTCCATTATCTGATAGAGACTAAGTGATGGGAGACAGCTAAGGCTGGGAGGTGATGGTGCTCCTTGGTCTCTCTCCATGTGTTTCCAAGTGCTGCCCTTTACTCTTAGCAAAGTCACAGAATGTCTCCAGCTGCCAGCCCTTTTCCTTCCCTCGTCCTTTGCAAATAGGAATTGGCTTTATCTTCCCTTTCAGGCACAGCTAATACCACACATTTGGAATATGCCTCCAGAAACGTCCTCTTAAAATGACCTGGCTACCTTCCTCACCCTTGGGAACACTGGGGTAAGTGATGTCAATGAAGATAATGCTGTAAAAAATAAATTGAAAAGCTACATGTATAAACTGTGCACCCAGTCTGAATTTCTACCTCTCCCAGCAAAGAAAAGAAATACACCATGCAAACTGTGTCCTTAGACCAAGGCGCTCATACTCTGAATTTCAAATGCAAGCACTTGTAAGGAATTGACCTTGCAAGACTTGGCACTGCCCTGAAACAGAGGGGTTTATATTGCTTTTAAAACCATATTCTCATATTCATTTCTCCCATTATCCATATAAATGTCTAATCCTCTTTTGAATTGTGCTAAGCTCTTGGCCCTGGTACTGTCTTGTGAAGTAGATTCCAACGTTGTAATATTTTTTGAGAGTTTTTTTTTTTTTTGCTGATGTGTAGTTTCTGGCTTGCAATTTCATTGAATACCCTCTCTTTCTTGTATTATGAGAGGAATATTAACTGCTCTTTTCAACATTTTACCCTTGCATTATTTTGTTTACTTCAACTGTTTTCCTTCTAATCACCTTTTCTGTGAGATAAGGGGTCCACATCTTCATGTCTTTTCTGGCAATTACTGTGTGCCCCTGAACACATCCTGTGTCTTGCTCCAGTGGGATCAAGGCAGGAGCCATAAGCAGATAATAGTATGATGAGCTTATTTTATGAACACATTCAAGGAAGGCATAAATGAGAGAATATTAAAACTCCCTATGAGCAATAAGAAAACAGAAAAATAGCTGAATGAATTGAATAAATTATTCCCTATTAATTACTTGTCCAGTTCTGTCACTAGTACATTAGTATAATGGTGATCAGCTAATTAAAAACTGTACAACGAAATTTATCATCATGAATAGAAAGAAACATTGTGCTCAGGTTATTTGAAGGCTGAACTTGCATGTTTGCCTTGATTTATCCACACTGATGTGATGTATTTGATCACTGATAGTTGCAACAAAGATTTAAGTAAGAAATAGTCTCTGTTAATAACCCCACCAACTTTATCCCAAATGTTCTTTACTTGATGTGTTTTGTGCAAGGACGAAGAAAGGATAATCCCTGAAAGTGGGGGATTATTCAGTTTTTCATCGTAAAGTTTCAAAGAGCATTTCAAATCCCAGAATTATTTATGTAATGTTTCTGAAAATTAAAATCTTTGAAATGCTTGCAGTCAGTTAAAAGCATACTGTGGAAGGGCTGCAATGACAGGGGCTGCTCTCTGTGTGGGATGAAAGCCAGCCCTGTTGATCTGATTTTGTATCGTAAGAGACAGGATTATTGATCCTGCATTTTCGTGGTGGATGCCTGTTCCATGCACAGCTCTCCCCGCCTCCCACAGCCTCTCCTTTGCGTTGGTGACCTTCCATGGTCTTTTTCCAGTGCAAAGAATGTGCAACCAGTGACGGTGCTGGCAAGTGGCCCAGACATCAACTTTTACTTTGTGGCCACCTGAAACCTCTTGTGTCATGCCTGGGAAATTGCAATAACCTCTCAGACAGCTTTCTTCCTTTCCAGGACTGTTCTGAATGAGTTTCTTCAATACACTGAGGTTTCTTACATCATAGAAAAATACTTATATAACTAATCTTCCATGCACAATAAAAGCTGGTGGCTTTTTCTAGTGAAAAATATTTCATGAACGGAAATTTTCTGTGTCTTTAAAGAAATTTAATTGAATTAAATTTTGCCAGTTAACTTATAACTCCCCCCAAAAGTCAAAGAGAGGCTTTCTAATGGTCCACATATCATTGCAGCTTATGTCTGCATAAAGAACACCATCGGCTGGGACTGCTCTGGCTGGCGTGTAGGAGCTGACAAACCTCGGGGGGCTTTGGCAGGATGGGAAGGTCATGGAGAGGTTTCCAAATACAGATTCCCACTCAGGTGGCTGTCCAGGCACAGACAACAGGGATGGAGGGTAGTCTGACGCAGGTCTCTTCCCCCTGCCTCATGTCCTGAGCCTCTCCAGAGTCTGGAGAGAGACTTCACTAGGGCAGATCTTGCTGTCCATGAGCAGTGGGTGCAGCTGCTGAATCAGTAGCTCCTAATGGGGCCTGTTGAGGTATTTTCCCTCTCCTGAGACATGAAGCAATTCAGAATCCTTCTCACCTCCCCAGACCTGACCTGTGGAGTGAAAGGATCAGCAAGTTTATAGGGACAGCTTCACATGAGTGGTGGGGTCTGGAAGCAGCAGTGATGCTGCACAGCTTCCTCACTCAGCTCCACACAGACTTTGTACAAAATACCGAAACATTAGCTAATTTTTACAAGCAGAAAAAGAAATGGCAGTCTGCAGTTTCTGAGTATAAGCCAGAACACTGTGCCTGAAAGCTGCATTGTCTCCATTTACAGTACATTTGGACCATTCCAAAAGGAAAAATTATTGCAGTCATAGGGCTGGGTCTATTTGAGGGCAAATTCAAGGTGTAAAAAGGGCACCAAAGAGGTGAAATTTGGTCTATGCTGCCCCAACCTGAGAATAACTGCTAATACAAGGAGTCAGAAATCTGATTAGCAGCAGATTATCATTTTAGATTAAGTATTATAATAAGTCTAATAACTGTCAAGCTGATTTCTCACAGTATTTAATAATTCAATTCCTGGTTTCATCCCATAATGTCCAAGAGGAAGAGTAACAACCCATTTGAGGCAAATGTCGATGAACAAGCCTGGATTTGTGCTGGATTTGTAGCTTCACTCTTTTGCAGCTCTGGCTCTTGCTATCACCCAGAGCTGATTACAAAACACACAAAATCTGAAAACAGTAAAACATAAACCTGTAAATCATCTATCAGAAAAGTCCTCAAGGTGGATATTTTAAAAGAGAAATTATACGTTATGCATATGAGACCAGAGTAAGCAGAAAATCTCATGGTTAGCAGCCTGACCAAGTATTTGAGGACTGGGGGGACTGGCTGGGGCTTACAGTCTGCTCCATGAGGACGTACAGGGAGTGGGTCTTGGACAAGTGGCAGTGACGTTCCTGGGGAGGCACAGGGCCAGAGCTGAGTGACTGAACAAGGCAGGATGTGAAATATGCCTGGTGAAACGCATTGCTGGCAGTGTCATATTACGTGGAGAACGGGAATGTATACATAAACCATGGAAAATGATTAATTTACAGGGAGTTAGAGGTGCAGAGATTGCGTCACTGACAGCCCATCCAAATCCCCTGATCTTATCCAAGCTCTTAAGTTACTTCCTAATAATCCATATAATTAGAATTTTCAAAGAGCTGTAATTATGCCCATTAAAGTTTTAGCAGCAGCATATTTATATATTATAAAAGAACGTCAGCTGTGTATGAAGCAGATAAACATTTTGACACAAGTTGAAACTCAGAAACTTTTCTCTCCCTGCTCCAGCTGGCTGCTGAGCTCCAGCCTGCCAGGGCTCTGCTCAACACAGTTGCAAACAGCCAGCAGCAGAAGGGAGCTTCAGAGGAGCCTGAAGAAGTTTATATCATCCATCTGGGTAGCAAAGCCAGGGATGCCATTAATTTTCTAACAAGTAATAGTGCTAGAACAGCCCAAATGACAAAGTAGTTCCCTGGTAAGGCTGCCTTAGTTATCATAATCTATAAGAATCTAATTTTGGGGAGGAAACCGTGCCACCAGTAAGAACAGTGGTTCTGTGTTTTTCATATGATGTGGGGTCCCTACTGGCAGAAGAGCTTCATGACATGATAGCAGTTGCAGGCACCGGGGCATGGCATCGCCCTGCACCGCTGGGCAGAGGTGGCTGCATGGCTGGCACTCCTGGTGTTGGTGCTCCATGCTGAGTGGGACAGCAGGCAGTGCCTGGGTGTGCATGGTGTAGCAATGTGACAATCTTCATTTCTCCCCAGAAACGATGGATTAAGGGCTTCATGCGTGACTCTGAGTCATGCAGGGAGATAGCAAGGCAGCTGTGGGGTTTGGGAAGCTGCTCTGCCTCTTCCCCTATTGCCTCCCTGTTGTTTCCTCTCTGTCAGCCCTATGACTCCCGTGGTTTCACAGCAGGGGTGAAGTTGAATGTAGTTATCATGATTCACACAATCAGCATTAAATTCTTCACTTATGCTCTCTTATTGCAGTGATATCTTTTCTTTCCCCAAACCTGCTCCTGCAAGGGCCCCTGGGTAGTCCTGGTTTTGTCTATGGTGCTTCACAGCCTGCTTTCCCCACACTCATGCCTGTTTTATTCTTAGAACAGGCTTACTGATGATGATATCTTTGTTCCTTTTTGTCACTGTTCGTGTCTCTACTAAGAAACTTTCCACAAAGATAAAATTTTGCCTGCCTGATTAGCTTGACTGGATAGCTATGGAGATACTGAATAGCCTAGGAACAATCCCAGTCTCTTGTGATACTCCATTTTTTAAAATTCTACCTGTGGCTTCATTTCTTGCTTCTGCTTTGGTATAAAATCACTGTTTATTTAATAGCACTTATAAAATGCTGTGTGATCTTGCAATTGTTAAATTTCACTATAATTCACACAAAAGTGGTGCCTTTGTGTAAAAGTCATCAGACTGCTCCTTGCAGCTTCCTCTCTCACTGCTTATCTTCTACAATTTTATCACAGTAGCACAGAGAGCTCTAGACTAAAAGCAGAGCAACCATTTTGGAAAACCATTGCAAAATATAGGCACTTCCACCAAGGGTGAGCAGTCTGAATAATCAAGAGGGTAAAGGAAGTGTGATCATTTCACATTGAGAAAAATTATCTTGTGGAGAAAATAAGTGACATGTAGGTCTGACAGTGCTGAGAAGTTATTTCTGAAGCTCAGGGTAAGGAAGTGTTGCGCACAGCATCTGGGGAGGACAATACCTGACATCTTCTTAGCAGATCCAAGGAAAACGTTCAAACACTTTAAATTAATAGTCCTATCAAGGTAGTTATCAGCATGTACAATCAGCAAGGAATGAAATGTGCATAGTACAACCAATTAAATGTACAATCTGCCCATGAGAACAAGGTGGACCACAGCAGATGAACACTCTCTCAGGGCACGTACAGAGCCCTACCATACCGTGCGTGGAAGATGCACTCATCACTGTGCTGGCAGCAGAATTGCAGCTGATTTTTCCACTGAAAACCATTTCCATGTAAATCATATGGAGTTATTTACCATATTCCCTCTGGAGCTGGGGATTGTTTGCTTAATTCCCCACGCTGGCTGTGGAGGACGGTTCACACCATATATAGCAGACAACAAAAATTCACAGGGCTGAGACATTGCTACAAAAATAGAAGCAGGAACCTACTTTAAAATGTTTTGAAATTGCTATATTGCTCAAGGTTTGTGGTGCCACAGGGTGAAGCACCAAAGGGAAAGCAGTCTTTTATCATAAATTCTGGGTTCTCTTCCAGCATGGTTGGGAGGGGGTGGGTCATGGGCTGGAGCATGGCCTCAGCTGCTGAGGATGAAAAGGCATTTCTGTTCAGCAAGTGTTCATTGATCTGTGTGAAAAGAGTTGGTGGAGACCAAGCTGCCTGCTCCCTTCCAAGGCCTGTCCTTTTGGAGCTGTGTGGGTGGATGCTCTGAGCACATCTGCTCATGGGAAGCCCGTTTGTGGCCAAACAGAGGGCTCTGGCTTCCTCCAGCAGTGGAAACACAAGAAGTTTTCTAAAAAAAATAAAAAATAAAAAGGTCAGGGATTGCTCTGGCTTTCAGGAAATGTTTCTGTCTCTCAACTGCAAGACCACATCCTTGATAGTTCAGAGGTTGGAGATGGACAGACTGGAGGCTGAGGAGGTGGCCTTGGTCTTCAGAGAGCAGCAGCCAGACTGTGGCTGTGCCAGATGACTCTGCCCTAGGAGCACCTCTTCATCAGAGGTGTCATGGTACTGGCACATGCCATCATCATCCCCAGCCTCCCAGGACACAAAAGTACCAAATATTGTCACAGTCAACTCTGCCCTTTCTGTATTTGGTTTATTTGGTTGCAGCACTTTGCATTCTACCCTCTGCCCTGGACTCCAGGACCCATCTGCCAGGAATTGCCCTGGCCACTGGCAAGGTAGGGATATCCAAAGCGAACCCACAAGCCCCACAGGAGTCTTGCATCTATGAGTCTGTAAATGCTACTCTTCTCTCTCCCTGTGCACTTCTGGGATTTAGCTGCTCCAGGGTAAATTATATTTAGAAAACCAAATAAGAAAGCCTGTGGGGCACCCAACCACTGTGGCAGTGTGGGAATGGTGAAAATAAAGCATCCCAGTTGTTTCCAGACCTTTCACTTGTATTTGCTCTTATTTTTCTGCATCATTTTGATCTCTGATCTGTGTCTCTTTCTCAAAAGCTGCAGTCCAGTTTTAAGTTATCCAAAGAAAAATGCCACTGGTCGGAACATTATAAACAATGGTTCTTCAGCTAAACTCCTGGTTTATAGGTGTCCCAAAGCACTGAGTAATACATTAATTTCCAAATGCTTTGTGTGACATCATTTGCTCATCACTATCCCCCATCCTGAGACAAAAAGTGGATTTTCTTGCTTGCTTCTGAAACCATTAGAGCATTTGGTATTTTCACAGTTGTGATTTGCAAAGCTTCACAGTCCATATTATTTCAGATGGTTCATAGGAAACCAATTTTAGCTGTGACAAAATGTTCTGAACTTGCTACAACATTTTTATTGCTCTTTGGCTCTGGATTGATTTTTCTTATTAGCTAGAGCTGACTGTGGCTTTTTTATCAGACAATTCTGGAAAGCAGCAAATCAGTCTGGAGCTCAGCTACACAAAGTGAAGTTGCTTTGCTTATTGATGAATGCTTTTAGATCACTTAAAGTGTACCAAGAGTCAGCAATTTAGCTGAATTGGTTTGGTTTTTCAGCTTTGAAATTCACAGTTTAGAACATTAGCAGAATTAATTTGCTGGAGATTCTTATCTTTCCCACTTAATTTGAATGAAGTGAGGTATGTAAATGTATGTACTTTGCAAGCTGTTATCTTTACTATTTCAAAACAAGATTGATTCAGGCAAAAATCTTTACAATCCAAACACAGGATAAATGCTGGAGGCCTTGACTGGGGAAGAGGGTTGTGATTTTGCCTAGAGTTTGTTGAGACAGCTTGATACAGAGTTTTGGTGGATCTGAGAAGGGAGATGAAGGCTATTTTGACAGCAGTGAATGTCACTTAAAGGCAGAGAGAGCAAAGATGCCTGGCTGGGGGAGGCAGATAATCCTGGCTAATATTTATAATGGAAACTCCTTAGGTGGGAAAAGGCATCTGAGAAACCTGTGGTAGACAAGGCACAGCTGGGAGACAAAGCTGAAGAAGATCCTGCAGTTCAGACCAGGCTTTGAGGAGGTTATGGAGGGGATATTATGCAACTGAATATTTTGAGGTGTATAATGAATTAGGCAATTTATCCATAGGAAGAAAAATTACCTGGGAAGGAGCCTGTGATCATGGAGGCAGGGGAAGCAGCTGAACCAGACTTGAAGCATGTACTGACTGAGCTAGAGCAGGGAAAAGAGAAACATAGGGAGAAGGCATCAGAGAGCAGCCAGCTCTACATGAAAAGAGATGAAGAAGCAGAGGCAGTTCGATGAGAACAAGATACCTCATAACCCCATCATGTGGACAGAGCTGAAATACCTTTGCCCTTGTCCTGGTGCTCCCAGAACCCCACTCTCCTGCTGGACCTTGGTTTCATGTCTGTGGGAGTGCAAGTGTTTGGGTCCAAGCATGCAACAGAGAGATCAGGTGTGAATATGATAGCTGTGAAAGGAGTGAAGCCCATGGGAGAGAGCTGAGCTTTACTCACAGCTCTGTCTGAGCTACCAGCACTGGGGAGGCTCTGTATGACTCTCTGGAAAAGAGGGACCACCAGACATCAGCAGGCTGCTGGATCTAGTGACCATTCTTAAATTTATACAAATGTGGCGTGCTGTTGTAGAGACCCTGAAGAGCAGGAGTCTGCATGGACTGAAGGGTGATAGCCCATAGAGAACAGGATTTTGCACTGATAACGTTTGCCATAACAACCTTGTTGAATCACTGAATGTTTGGGTTTGAAGGAACCTTTAAATATCATCTAGTTCCAACCCCCCTGCCATGGACAGGAACACCTTCCACTGCACCAGGTTGCTCTGGGTCCCATCCAACCTAGCCTTGACCACTCCCAGGAATGGGAAATCCATAATTTCTCTGGTAAACCTGTTCTCATGACTCACTACCCTCACAGTAAAAAATTTCTTCCTTATATCCCATCTAAATCTACCCTATTTCAGTTTAAAACCCTTGCCTCTTTTCCTGTCACTATATATCTTTGTAAAAACTCTCTCCACCTCTCTCCTTATCCCCCTTTCTCTCCCATGTAGCCCTTTGTGTTTTTGTTTGGGTATTTTTCACCCCCTGCAGAAAATGTGATTATTGTTTATTGTTAAACACTGATTTATTTTTACTGTTGCAGTATATGTATTTATTCCTTGGCCTGAAAATGATAACATGGCAAAGTTTGCTTTTACAGTGGAGGCTCATGTCAGCATGATTAATTTTCAGCCTTGAATAGTCTGGCACTCAAGGCATGTGCTTTTGAGATAGTTTGTCCATCTTTTCTTATTAGCAAGTATTTCCTTGCTCAGCATTTATGCCTGTGAAAAGAATTTTCCTACAATATAAAGTCACTAAAAATTTTTCCAGCAAGAAGGAGATAAGCATCTAAACATGCCCTCTTTCAAATGTAGTTTCAAATATTCCCTGTTTGAAAAGTGGAAATCTCTAAATAAGTAAGACATGGCAGTGATCCCACTAGGGAATGGGCTATGGCAAGCAGCACTGGGAAAAACTTTGCTTTCTCAGGCACATGGATTTGTGATGTTCTCAGCAGCATTTGTCCCCCAGCGATGCCGGGATTTGCAGCCTGGGAGCAGCTGCAGTGAGATGGTCAGCTCTGCTCTGCAGGGGAGATGCTGAGGAAGAGCCACAGACAGCTGCAGGGCAGAGCACAGCCCCTGCCTCTCAGAGCCCTGGCAGTGCCTGTCTACCACCTGCATCTCCACTAGCTGTGGGAACTCCAGCACAGGTCACCATTGACAGCTCCTCAGTACCAGCTTCCCTCTCATCTGGTAAGATTTAAGGATGAAAGCAGGATGCCTCCCTCAGCTCATCCTTAAAAGGAAAGGAAACATTGCTGAGCAACTTTAGTGGCCTTCGGGGCCTTCCCTTAAGAGAAACAAAGAGCACTTTGCCACCAGTTCCCCGGAACAGGCTGCAACATCAATGCCTCCAAGGGCTGCAAAATATAAAAGATAATAAAACTTTCAAAGAAAGCTTTAAAGTCCAATGTGTGGGAGTAATACAAAGAGCACCAAGCAAGACAAATAAATGCATGGCTGCAAAGGCTTTTTTGCTGTACCACAAATTATGTAGGCTGCTGTGGGCATGGGGAGATGCCTTATTGCTTCGCTCTCAGTGGTGGTTTCCGCTGCAGGTGATAAGTGTGTCACATCAGTTGTCATATGGATCTTGTTTCCTCAAAGCATTTAAAAAATGTTCCAAGTTACGTTTCCAATTTATTCCACTGAACACCTCCAAAAGCACACCAGGATATGGGAATTAACAGCAGCACTTCACACTCAGAAGCTCTAAGGATTACAGATCTCTTATGCAGTATGAGCAAATCCTCCTTTTCTGAACATTAAAATGAGTCTTTTATCCAAAGTTGGGCACAAGAGAAAATGAGACTCATTTTTAAAGCCTGAGCACTCCACAGCATTGATTTCTGAAAGAACCATAGGCTGTTGAACACATTTGAAGATCCTGTTATTTATTGCAGTGCTTACATTTTTACTTAGAAGACCAATACTAAGCATTCATTTCCAAAAACGATTGGCATAAATGATAGCCGTAAACGACTTGCCAGGAATACAAAACACCACATGATAAATGTAAACCAGAAGAAAGACAGGGGATATGATTTCTGATTTTGATGCCAATCATAGTAAGTTTGTCCCTGTTCGCCCAATATTTATTATGGCTCTTAAAATTTCTACTACTGGTACTATGCCATCAGGCATGAATCCCAGGTTTTTTTGGACACCCTGAGGATGTACCTCAATGACACCATATCCAGAAGGATGGTAAAGAGATTCTGTAGTGAACATCTGTCTGGAATAGTTGATTTCTTGATTGTACAGTCAGACAGAAAAGTAGGGAGGAAAATTAGCTGTCAATCAAACCTCATGTGTTCTGCAGCTTTGTAGGCATTTCTCTCTGGATCCAAAGACCTTCTGAAAAATAGTGTTTGATTTCAAGCAAACCATCAAACTTAGGGCTGCTGTGAAATGCCTCATTTTTGGTCTCTGTAGGAAAAAGAAAGAGCAGAGTAGGAGCACAGCAGGACTTTCCAGTCTTTTCTCAAGGTAAAGGCAAATCAAGTTGAAAATGCCTGTCTTCTCCTTGATTGTGTGTGGACCTGTGTTGAGGAAAAGGCTGTAATTCAGGAATTTATCTGTCGTTGCAGTGGGGCAGTCCTTGCTGCTGCAGCTGCCTCAGCAAATCCTTTGGGAAGAGCAGACCCAGGCATCCCAGGAGCTCTGGGTTCCAGCTACACGCTGCTTCCTTGGCACCATGCCCAAGGAGAGTCATGAGCTGCCATTGCTTCCCAATATCCAAACTCCATGCCCTGAGATGGGACTCCAGTAACTGGTTAGTACTGTGCAAATCTACCTGCATCGCATCAGCTGAGCACAGGACTGTTACTACATATGCTTGAGCTCCAAAAACAGAATGGAAGGGGAGAGAAGAGATAATAGTTTGAATTGGAAGGGACCTTTAAAGGCCATCTAGTCCAGCCCCTGTGCAATGAGCAGGGACGTCTTCAACCAGATCAGGTTGCTCAGAGCCCTGTCCAATCTCACCTTGAATATTATCAGGGATGAAGCATCTATCACCTCTCTGGGCAATCTGTTTGGTGTACTACCACCCTTGTTGTAAAAAACTTCTTCCTCTTCTGAAGTAGCCTAGGTTACCTGCCATGTTTCCACTTAAAAGTGTTGCTGTGTGGGAAATAAACTCAAAATAAAATTATATCTCCCTGCAAAAGAGAAATATTGTAAAAGTCATATTTTTTGAGAATAAACATGTACTTATCCAAGTGCTTTACTAGCTACTTGTAGCAGAAGCATTCTCATTGATTAAAATGAAGTTAAGAAGTGTTTAAATACAACTGTATTATCATGCATACTATGTGCTCATGATAATTTTATCAGCCAACATGTAACTTCTTCAGGAACCAAGCATGGTAAGTAATTAATTCTGATTAGTGTGTGTGTATTGCTGCTCTCTGTTGGGTGCTGTGGGAACTGCCCAGTTATGAATAATTTGAATGGGACTGGTTAATTAAGTGCAAGTAGGATGGATTGAAAAATAAAGGCTTAATTCTGTCAAAGTTTTATGCCTTCAGAAGTTGTGGTGTTTAGAATGGATATTTCTTTATTTAAAAAAAACACGAAGTATCAGTAGTGTCTGAGTTTGTCAACATCCTTTTGGGCACATTTCCAGTAATAATTTTTTAGAGATGTGATTGGCTAAATGAGGATTTGGGGATCTTGGGAGGAGATGAGTAGCTGGAATGGGAAGAGCTGAACTTGTAACCCAGTGGCAAGAAAAAAAGAAACAAATGCCCCAAGTCCCACATGGCATCGGAGGGATTGTGCACAGGAACCAAACCTTCAGAGGAGACTTTTGCTCTGTCTTTGTGATGTATCTTTTTTTTTGAAGTTTGGACACATACCTCAGACATAAAGCCCCCTTATCTTTGAAGAGTCATGGTCTGGAGAGGAAAGTTGACTATTAGGGAATGGCTGAAACAATTTCTCATGTGTGAAGACAGCCTCAGATATATTTTAGATTGCATGTTCCAGGAGGCTTGTGTTGGCCCCTTGTTTCCAGCTAACAGCCTGCAGTCTCAGGCCTGTGTTGAGGTGGTGTCTGTACATCTTAATACAGTCACAGAGTGACCACATCTACTGCAAATGTTGCCCAATCATGATTTGCAAAAGGTCAATAATATATTTTTACATACTTAGTAGAAAGTATAAAGGTAAAGTGCAGCCTTCCACAGACAGCTAATTTCACAGAAAAGCTTTTCTGAGAGCCAGGCCATTACTATGTAAGTGGCTTTTTTCCCCAAAGAGTTTTCTAATTTGCATGGGTAGGCTGTTTATTCTGGGCAGCTTAATGAGCAGGCATCCCTGGGCAATACACTACAGTCACACTCCTGTTCTTTCAGACATCACCCGTTCAATACTAAATCTTTACTAAGCAGATCCATCCAGAGATTGCACATCCCTTACAGTAAAATGAATGAGATTCTCCTGAAAATCTTGGAGATTGCTAGGGCCGAAACAATGAGTGTTGGAACTTTCTTTTCTCTCCTCTCTCTCTGGAACATATTTTTCTTTTTTTCTCCCCCCCAGATATTTATTTTTAAGCCCAAAAATCTAAAATTGGATTCATATGGTGAGAAGGAGGCTTTATTAAATAACCTTGTGGGCTAAAGTAATTCCAGTTTTATGGTGAGAGAGGCAAAGAAGGAGTAGAACAATCCTAAAATAGCAAGCATCAAAGAGGGGAGTGAGAGAGGCTATGAGCAACTTCCTCCCTAAGAACAAATTCAGGATAGAGTTTTCTGGGAAAAAACACGTCACTGTTTGTCTGTTGATTATTTTAGTGTAAATAGAGCAGCATGTTTTACAACTGAGTGGGAGACTTGCATTAGAATTTATAACCCTCCTTGATTCTCTTGAAGTAATGACGTCATGATTCCTACAAACCGGCTGTTTATGTATTAAATATTTCTGCCTTGTTTTTGCCTTTGAGCTCGGTTTGGGGTTTTTTTTAGTGCCCAGTTTTACTAGAGATATTTAAACAGTGTAGAGCAATGTAAATGGAATAAAGTTCAAGGGACAAGGTAGTGAGGAAAACAGAAAGAGGAAGAAAGAGAAGTGGAGATTCGAAGGAGGTAGGAGCAGTGTGTGGGATTCAGTCACACATATGAATGCAGAGAAAGATCCAGATGCAGAGTGTGAGTCAAGAGGATCCTTTGGTCTGAGTGCACCCAGGGGTCTGTGGGAGGTTAGAAATAACACTGTGCAAGCCCACTTAACAATGGTTGTAGCATCTGGAGATGTGGGGAAACACTGGAGAGTGTGGCAGCTGCGGGGACCAGCTGTCTGTTGGAGATCTTCTGCAGCTGTGCACCTCACCTCAGACTGCAGTGGTTTCTTTGTGTTGTGGTGCCCAGTAGATCAGTGGGCTCCAGATACCTTGTTCATGTACAACAAGACCTACAAGACCATAAAAACATTGAGGGATCCATATGTCTTTGAATTCCCAGATGGCACAGTGCATACTGTGCAGCTGACTTGAACAAGAGGCATCTATTGATGTTCACACAGAACTGAGCTTGACTTCAAAGGGGACCATGACAGGTCTGTCAGGAGCGAGGGGCAAATGCAAAGTAAAGGCAGTGTCACACCACTTTCAGTTTTAAATACCACATTTTCCCTATTTTTCTCACCACATGGAGACTTTGGTTCTTGCCCTGGGTCTTGTTTGGAAAAGAGTTCTTTTCCCATTCTGCTCTGCATTTCTCAGTGTTTGTGTTTCCTAATCTGCTTATGGAGAGCTCCATATTTTTCCATGTGAAATGCAGCTTGGTGCCAGTATGCAGCTTTAGTACCTAAACCATGTGCTCCTAAGAGCAGCCAGGAGGAAAGAAGATGCTACAGATTCCGTAAATGCACGTGGAGGAGGACATTTAGCTGCTGAATGACCTTCCAAGGGCTCTTTGCTACCCGAAACATTCCAAGCAAGCCTAGACAACTTTTCTAAGGGATGTCTCTGAGACCAACAACCTTCCATCTATGATGAGCAGGTATTTTTGTCGTGCCCTGGTAAATAAAATTTTAGGTCTGAGGCTATGAGGAATGCAAGAATCGTTCTTTCCAGAGCCTGACTTGCTGTTGTTGTAGCCCAGAGACAAGGGAATCTGGGGACCACTGCCATGGCTCACTAGCACGTTTGGGGTGTGATGTGTTGAATTGCTGTTGTTCATGGGAGATTTAGACAAGATCAGTAGTCTGTCTCAGCGTTGAAATCGAAGGATAAATAACTGAGTCCCTTGCAACCAGTGGGATTTTTGCTCTGGATTTGGCAGCAGCCAGCATTTCTCCCGTTTACATCTGCCCCTCTGGCTCTCCTGTGAACTTCTGAGGAGCATGAAGTGTCTGTGCTCCCTTTTATTAGACAAAATGACCAGTGAGTACTGACACCTATGAGACACACTGGTTCTGTCTGGCTTGAAGCCCTTCATGCTGCACAGACACCTTCACCACTGCGCCAGTGAGCACAGGGTGGGTGCAAATGCTCTCTGTGGAGTGGAAACAAGCAGGTCCCTGCTGGCCTGGCTCCACATTTTGCAGAGCAGAAGTACTTGCACAATGCCAGACTTTCCACAGGCATGAAATATTGACTAGTCTTTTATCTTTTATAATGACAGGAGGATTTATATGTACTTTTTATTCTCTTATCCAGGCATTGTCACGCCTTTGACCTTCCTGTTTTGTAGACTCCTTACCTATAAAGAGAGCTTGGTGGCTTTGTTTCAACATTTGTCAAATAGGGAATTGCCTTCCATAAGGATGAGTGGTGTTGTTTTCTGTTTACAAATATGGCCCTTTCTTCTTGGAAGCTGTGTACTGCACAGCCCCGGCCGTGCTTCCTGGCAAGCCATCTGGATTGTCCCTTACTCACTTGCAAGGAAATCAACTCAGCTTGAGCTCGTGGTTCTCAGAGCCAGGACACAGTGCTCATAATGAGACAGAAATTAAAGAAAGCTTGCATTTTTCCCTATGCAGAATGTGACATTTGTTATTTCCCAGTGCAGTCCTACCCTTCCCTGGAACATATGCAAGCCACTGCAGTTATTTATTTCAATATGAGTGTTTGGTAGGGTAGGCGGGAAGGAAAGCAAATGTGTTACTGTTAAAGATGGGGAAGAGAAAGTCTGCAGGTTAGATGAGATTGGTGTAAGTCCAATGCCAACAGCTTTTAATGCCAAGGAAAATGCAATTTTTGAGAAGACAAATAAAAAAGTAAACCAAGAATATGGGATGCAAACACTTGCCAAGAGAAGATGATGAAGTATTTAGACTCCTCAAACTGATACCACTTGTCTAATCAGATTTTAATTTCTAAATGTCCCAGTTCTCTCATTTGAAAAACAAGACTTCTTTGGATGTAGATTTGAAATCAAATCCTATTTCAGAAAACTAAGAGATGTGAAAACTGAGGTTCTTGTCCAGTCTAACAGCACAGGCTGGGGGCAGAGCAAGCTCTGCCTGAATACGAGGGGAAGGGAGCTTTGTGTCCCTGTCACCTACCCAGTGTGGGAAGGCTGGCATCCCTCCCTGGCTGTTGAGAGATCAATTCTCTCTGTCTTGATGAACCCACATTTATTGCATCTAGATATGGACATGTAAGTATGACCACTTATTGTGTTATTAATAGAAATAGCTAATAATAAATCAACTGTATGTTCCACATTAGAAAGCACTCAAGCCAACAAATAAGCATTAAGAATGAATGCTTAAATGAGGAGCTGTGAAGATGTACCTTGCAGGACTATTCCCCCGTGGGAATGAGGGAGGGGAAAGGTGTAGCTCTGTGCACATCCATGAGCCGATGCTTGGCTGTTCTTGCAAAGCTTGTGAGAGTCCTCTTTTGAGAGCAAAGATTCAGCTCATCTGAGGGTCAAGCCATGGGCCCTGGGAATGTTTTCAGCTGTGCCCCTCTCCCACAGGCAAAACCTGCCCCTCCCTCTCACTTTCCTGTCCCATTTACAGCAGTTAGGATTTTCTAAGTGTTGTCTACCCTTTGCAACTTCTCAAGCCTCATGATTTTCATATGATGCACACACATCTGTGCATCTTTATCTGGGTTGAAAATTATGTTACTGAAAAAAAAAACCAAACCCCAAACCAACTACAAAAAAAAGGAAACAACAACAATGACAACAAAAAAGAACAACTAACCAAGACAGCCATGTGTCTGCCTGAGGGACACATACTTGAGTCCTTCAGTCATGGTCCAGTCAGAGGTGACATGCAGTTCAGTCTAGCATGTGGCCAGCTTCATTCTGTCTGGACTAAATTCCTCAGTACATGAAGCAAGGAGTTCATATTACTAGTTTAGCTAGTAGTGTATCACAGGGAAAATGATCCTGTGTCCCTGTGCAATGATGTAATAGGACACTAATGCTGCTACAGATTTTTGAACTTCTTTGGGATGTGCACGGCATGAAGATAGCTGTTCTGCCTCAACCTAGGTGACATCGAGTCTGCTCTAAGGAGACAAGCAAGGTCTTCTGCACGTGGGTGAAATGCGAGTCCAGTACTGCCAGAGTAAGGAAGTACCTACTGATGACATGTGCTTATAGGGTTAGAGTTAGGGTCATTATCTAAGGGGTGAAGGAGATGGAGGCAGGTCTCTCAGACAGCCCTGGAGAGAATCCTAGGTACCATACTGTCTGATGCTGGAGCAGGGCTTTCTAGATGCTGGGGTTTTGTGACTCTTACTTTACATAAAGTAATTTGGGCCAGGAATAGCTATAATGTGCTAGGGGTTTTGAGTCTAAGGGCTGGTGGATGAGATATCCAGTGTCTGTTTCAATAAACATGCCCTATTTTTGTAATACTAGAACTCCTCCAGCAGCAGAGACAAAGTAAGCCCTACCTCTCCACACAGTATAGCTTACATCCTCCATAGTGGTGGAAGACTTGGACCTAGAAGAATTTAAACCAGTGTCTGATGTTGTACCTGTACTAAAGAGTAAATAAAGCAGCAAACCCCTTGTTTTCTCATTGTCATGCATACATCATGGCTTAGTTTACTTCCACGAGGATAATGTCTCTTCCTTACCAAATGAAGAGACTGCTCTCTGAGGAGACTGCTCTTTGGGCTAAAGCTATTCTGGAGTCTGTGCTAACAGTCCTGCAGGATGGACAAGGGGTGTGAGGAGCACCAGAGCCATGACTCACCTTACTGCTCACCTTACTGGTACAGGAACAGTCTGGCTGCTTACTGCTCCTCAGTGCATCTTCCTTTTGCAAGGAAAAAGGACTGACCAGGTTAAGGTGCCTAATTCTGGCTGAAGGAAAGTGACTCTGCTTAGCCTTAGTGCATAATTTGGAGAGTTCTCCTGTATCTTCTGTAAATCTCTTTTTAATGGCCTCTCTTACCATGAGTCACAACCTGGGGCAGTGAACTGTAAAATCTGAGCCTTACCACAAAGACTACAGGCAATACCTAGATAAATCCCAGTTGTGAATCAAAGTCCCGGCTGTTTTACATTTGCTCTGAAGTGCCAGACACTGTGCACTTTCCATGGAAGGCAGCAGGAATATAAATACAGGGATGTCTGACTGTCAGCAGCCACCCTCAATCCTAGTCATTACAGCTTCTCCCTTGCATCTTTTCTGGCAGTTTGAGGGTCAGCCCAGGCGTTTTTCTCTCCTGCTCCCCAGTCCTGGTGGTCCAGAGGAGAGCCCTGCCTGCTTTCCCTTTCATTCCACATGCCATGTGCACTGACTCAGAGGGCTCCATCACCACGCTCTTCATTGTCCAGTGACAGGTTGCTGGCAGTGGTATGTACACTTGATGCATAACAGCACCCTGCACTCCTTCCCCCCTTCCTATCTCCTTTAAACAGATGATGTGCTAAGATTGGAGTTATGACAGCAATCCCAGCAGGCCAGAGCTAAGCTCCTGAGTTCACAGCCCCTGTCATTTTGCATGATTTCTAGCTCCTCTGAGTGGCTTCCCACACTTGTAGCAAGAGTTTTGGGAGCTCGTTGCTTTGCTTATGGTATCAATCCTTATCATCTGTCCTTGAGCAGGACCATATTTGCACACAGACTTCATCTGTTAGGGTTGAAAGATGTTCCGAGGGATAGAGATCCTAAATTTCTACTGAGGCTTTTCATCTGTTTGCTTCACACCACTGCCTTCCCTTTTCACTTGGGAGCAGGCCAGAGAAACCTGTCTTTGCTCTTTTGCTGGTGGCATTTGAGGACCTCTTGGAGTTGGACAGTCCATCTAACCAGACTCACAAAGGAGACAGCCCCCCCAGACTTGGGCTGCAGCTTGCCCCATCCACTGCCTTTGCACAGCCCTGCAGGCATGAAAAAGCAGTGGAAAGCAGCCCTGGGTAGAGTCCTGTGGTGGTTTTGGCTGGGACAGAGCTAGTTTTCTTCACAGTAGCTGATGTCGGGCTGTGTTTTGTATTTGTCCTGGGAAACAATATTGGTGATTCCAGGCTGTTTTCGTTGTTGCTGATCAGTGCTTACACAGTGTTGAGAACTTTTCTGCTCCTCATTCCATTCCACCAGTGAGGGGAGCACAAGAAGTTGGGAGAGGACATGGATGGGACAGCTGACACAGGGATGCCCCGTACCATAGGGCACCATGCTCAGTGTATGAAGTGGGGGGAGAAGGAGGAAGGGAAGGATGTTTGGAGTGATGGTGTTTGTCTTCCCAAGTCACTGTTATGTGTGATGGGGCCCTGCTTCTCTGGGGATGGCTGAACTCCTGCCTGCCCATGGCAAGTGACAAATTAATTCTTTTGCTTGTGCATGCAGCTTTTGCTTTCCCTATAAAACTGCCTCTCAACCTACCAGTTTTCTCACTTTTATCCTTCTGATTCTCTTCCCATCACACAGGGTGAGGGGAATGAGCAAGTGGCTGTGTGGGGATGAGTCACTGGCTGGGGTTAAACCATGACAAGACCCCACCAGCACTTTGGGGCACATCTAACCTAGTCCACAAGTCTGCCAGTGTTGGCAAGATAGGTATCAGGGATGAGGAGATTGCACTCAGGGCAGAGGAAAGCAGGAGGACACCAGCTTCCTTCAAAAGTGGTTGCTATCAAAGACACAGGGATGAACTTGGCATCTGTCCTTGTAAAAGACAGTCCACAGATGCCATCATCCCATCTCTCTGCTCCAACAAGACCAGTGGTTAGAATAGAGCACATGTTTGAATGCTTCATTGGGTCAGGGCCCAAATTCATTTGAACAGTGGCAGGTAGGGAGTGATACACAGTTTAAGTGGAGACAAAGTGGAGGTGCAGATGGTTGGTTGTTTATTTCCAGACATACGTCTCATGAGCAGTGTGACCTTCAAGGACTGTGCACAACCTTTCCCTGCTGTCTGTGAGGAGTTTGACCAGCGCTGCTGTGGTACAGGGTCCAGCTGACTGATGTTGTGCCAGCTACACCTTCACAGGGTAGAGTGCAGCAGTGCTAGAGTTGGCAGTGAGCACTAAAAACACTGTGTGACCAAGCTCCTTTGCAGGAATGGTGAAGTATTAACCCAGATATACTGTGCCCTTACAATCAACCAGTTGATGTGTGGTGACTGGGCCAAAGAATTTGGACCTCCTGGAGTCTGCTTCTTGATCTGGAAATGATAGAGAGAATGCTTCTGCTCCAATGGAAACAAAGCCACACTCATCTTCATTTTAGCAGGCTTGCAGTGGGTGATTCAGAGTGCTGAGTTGCAATTACTTGTTTGTTTTGGGACCATGCCTGGGAACATCACATATGAATCAGAGTACTGCTGTGTTAGGTACTGTAGAAACACAGGAAAAAAACAGACACCTGGGTGCATCTAAATTCAAAATGTTAGGCTGTTTTGACTCAGTGGTTAAGACACAGCACTGCTTTAACTCTTGCATGGAGATCTTTTTGGATTCCTTTTTGGATGCCCTGGGATCATTTCAGTACTCGCTGTAGGAGCTCAGGTTAGGTAGAGTAGCCTGCCCTGGTGGTGCTGGCATGCAGGCATGGCAGGAATGACCACATACATGGTCATGCTCTTGCTGTTACTTCTAAACAGTTTTTCAGCCTGTTGGAGTAGAAGAGGGGATGAGGGTGCATTTGAGACCATCTTGGGGGCTGACAAGAAAAGAAAGGAAGGAGACAACAGAGTGGAATCTTACCACTTTATCCTAACCCCAAAAAATTCTGTGATTTGTTAAATCAGCAGAGAACATAGAAGTGAATGAAATAGGGTTGTTTCTAAAAATACCTTGTTTGCATTAAATGAGAATTCAGGTTGAAGCTTCCATTGCTTAGATCTTTATTGGTATTTGCAGCCTTTGAAGCTGCAAATGTCCACACACTAAGCAAGCACAGAGCATGCCCAGGACAGGGACAGAGAGGAGAGTAGGGACAATGGCATCACTTCATATTCATGTTTTCCAGGTGCTGGAAACCACCCAATGCCAGATGGTGACTCAGAGCCAGCATAAGGGGAAGCTGCAGCTGATGCACAAACCACTCTGGTCCCAAAAGGCTCTTTGGGTGAGCAGGACAGACTGAAGGATGCAGATATCTCAGTTCTCTCTCTCTTCCCACCACAGAAAAACCTGAAAGTAGTGCAGAATGAGTGCCACGTCTGTGGCAGAGATATTCTCCAAACTGGGGGACATTTTCATGTGACAGGTACCAGTCAAGTGTGGCTCTAGCAGGTGACATAAGCCACCATTTGTGGTGTTTTGCCCCATTATCTGAGCAGCAATAATGCCCAACGACAGCAGCCAGGTAGCTCTATGGCACCCTGACCTGCTATTCAGGGAACCATTGCAATTGTTTCAGTATTTAGTTTTCAGCACAGAGAATATTTACAGAAAAAGCATCTGGAGCACATTCTAGGTGGGTATTTTTAAAATGAAACCCCCCTCATGCTCAGCGCCAATGGTCGGTACACACCTCTTGGTGCCACAGAAAGCACTTGGTGCAGCTGTAGGCTGCTGCTCTGTGTGGATTGGGGCAATTCAGAGCACAGAAGCTTTTGGGTGCCCATCACAGTGAATGTCCAGGTTTGGGGTGCTGTCTGATAACCGTGTCTGTGACTGCTAGGGCTGGGAAAAATAACTGGGGCAGTCCATGCCCTTGTGGAAGTAGCTGCTTGGTTTTAGGATACTGTCACAAGCAGGGACTGTGCTGATCCCTGCTCTTTTTTTAAGGCTTCAGGTTTTTTCTGCCTGGATCTTGAGGACCTAGTTCTGAGTGAGTACCTTTTACTTTGTGGATGTGCTACTGACATTTTAGTCTGAAATTCACAGAATCACAGGATGGTTTGGGTTGGAAGGGACTTATATGATAATCTTCCACTAGAGAAGGCTGCTCAAATATCCACCCAAACTGGCCTCAAACACAGGGATGGGGCCTTCACAGCTTTTCTGGGCAGTCTGTTACAGTGCCTCACCACCCCCTTAAACTTAATTTAATTGAAGTTTAGGTGAATGAAAAAAAGAATAGTTAAAATCCAGCAAGCGTCTCTTCTCTTTCTTGCGGTCCTTCTTGAAAAGCAAGAAACATTTTGGACATCCTCAATGGGGGTGTCTCTGCAGGGTGTCCAGCTTCCTGACAGGTGAGACACCTTCTGAGGCACAGGATTTCTTCCCCACTGGACAGCAACATATGAAAAGGGCTAGTGCTGTGGGGATGGGATGGTCTGTCTGGGGACAGAGTGGTCTGTCTGGAACAGGTCTTTCCTTAGCAGGCTGCCGGGTGGTGGGTCCACTTTACCTCAGTGGGGCTTGAGTAGTCTCCAGCAGCCTGAAGGAATGACTGGAATTTGCCGTGTTGTGTCTGCAGAGCCCATGGGTCTAGCAGACCAGAAATGCCCGTGCTTTATCTGCCTGGTGGTTTTGAACAATCGGTAGGAAATAGGTCAGAATAAATACTGCTTGCCCTCTGTCCTTTCACCTTTGGTCCACAAAAGTTCAAGAAATTCTGGGGATTGGGAGCCAAACATCTGTGTCCCCTCGGGAGGTCCCAAATGCTGTGTTTCTCTGTGAATCAGGCAAGGTGTATTTAGAAAATGAGATTCAGAAACCACTGGTGAGTGGGTGAATCCATCTGAGCTGCTGCTCTCCTGGTAGAAAGTTTGCATAAGCTTGGGCACATATTTATATCTTCATTCACATGCACTGGATCCTGCATACAGGAACACGAACTGACAGGCACTGTGTTTTGTAAATCTGGGCTTGTTTTGTTGATGCAAATAATTTTAAAAAATGAGGATTTGAGGACTGTGGGCCTGGTTTCCAAGCTGAAATGTAGGCACCCTGTGCTGTGTGGGAGCTCCCTAAGAAAGCTCTGCCATGGTTAGGAGATGGGCACAGAGTCTGCATCAGTAAGGAAGCAAAGACCGCAGGGTGTCCTAAATTGCACTGGGCACTGCTGGTTAGGGAACTAAATTGAGCTTAATGCCACTTTTGAAGAGAGCAGTTGGGACACCATTAGGATCCAGGGCCGCCCACTTCTGCACACAGGGGCTTCCCAGCCCACTGGCATATGAACCTTTCAGGGTCCCCAGTGATCATCTAAGACCCTCCTTTGGCCTGGGAATAGCTAACCTATCTGGTCTGTTCAAGCAGGGGACTTTGCTCCAGGCTTGTTGCCTGTGAAGACAGCTGATCCAACCTTCCAAGCAGCCTTTATGGGACTGCAGGGGATAATCTGAGTGGGTCCCATGCCTTTTCTATCTGACCCATACCTGAAGCCTTGGCGCTGCAGCAGCTGCCCTGCTGGTTTGGACAGAGTATTTCCAGCATTAATGCTCAGAGCAGGGTCACAAGATGACTGCAGTTCCAATAACACTCTTTGTTCCCACTCTAAACTGTGTGAAATTCTTGCATATCACAAGAAACATTTCTCATACCTTCAGCCTCAACAACTAAGTTCATAAGAGCATTGGACAAGTACACCAGTGTCCAGTTTGAGTTTGGAAATGTTTAATTTTTACTTATCCAAGGTGAGGAGTACAATTAGATTTCTGTCTGGTTCTGCAGAGGAAGGTCTTGGCTTAATTGCATCAACCACCAATAGCATCTCTCACGTTTTCATCTTAGGACTTTGTTTTCTCAGCCAGCAGAGACAGGAGAGCTTAGAGATGCTGGATCAGCTGGCACCATACACAGTGCACCACCTTTTCCCCTGAGAGACTGAAGGCCAGAGAATAAGTGGGAAATTTTGAAGGAAAGAACTGTGAAGGTCCCACAGCGTGGCTGGTTCCTTAGGGTATGGCATATGCTGAGATCAAGTGCCTGAAGTCAGATGCCCCTTGGGTGCACAGCTTGGACTTATATGGCATGATAGTTGGAGAAAGATGCAGCTGAGAGTTAAAAAAAAGTTTCAGAAAAATTCTATGTTGTCATGCATCATTTCAGAGTTTGTAAAAATGGGAAAGCTCCCAGTTTTGTTATAGGCAAAATTTAGTAGTGTCTGAGTGGAGCTGCTGGAAGAAATGCTTCATGGATAAATGAAAAATAATAAAATGAGTTACAGTACTTTATTGTTTAGATATATTCAGTTTGTCCTTCTGCCCTTTGGAGGCCAGATGGAAAAACAAAGTACTTCAGGTCTCCTGATGGCTTATTGGGAACAGTTTGTGTTCAGGATATTGCCAAATTCCAGCAGAATTTCTCCTGAGGACCCAAGGAACAACTTGTGACAACCAAAATCTCTACCAATTTGTCTTGTGTCCACTCTACATGTACTTTGGATCCTCATCGTCCATGTGGGATGACTGTAAGGTGGTTGTAACAAACTGTTCCCTGAGATGTTTTTCCGTGATACTCAGAACAGGATATACAATACCACCAAAATAACTTGCTACCAAGTTGCTCATGCTGATCCATTGCCAACTGCTTTAGCAATACTTTCCTGTGCATTCTCCTCTTGCCATAAACAGGCGTTCCTGCAGCGGAGGGCATCTAGAATCTTGAGTATATTTTTGCAAACCATAAAGCAAAGCAGTGTGTCTCCGTAGCAGATTATAATATTTTGATATTTCCCAGATTGCTTGTGCTCTCATGCTTTATCACTGCCCCGAGTCTTTCAGAAGAGCGCTCATCACACGCGTGCCCTAAATAATGTTACCTCTGCGCTGTTAATATTTATAGCCATGTAAACTTGCCCATTTCTGACTGTGCTGTTTCAAAACAATTCTTGAGTGATGGCATTTTTCATCTGTAGTGTAGTTTTCTTTAGTTTTGAACACTGAACACCAAACATATTTATAATTACTGCCATTATTGCTTCTGGATGCCCTATTAGGCCTACAAAGTGCAGTTAGATTTAAAGGTAGAATTCTAATTACAGCACGGACCTGGGGAGAAAGGACAACATTTGGAGGTAGAAAGCACTTACACGAACACCAAGAGAAGTGGCAGCGCATATTGCAGCCACTTCCCCTTCGTAGAAATGATGTTGCTTCATTTCTAAGTTCTTGTATTTGAGCATCCCTCTCTGAAGGTCAGGAAAGGCTGTGTGGCATCTCATGCCATTGTTTTATGGGATCACAATAGCTATTCACAGCAGGGAATTGTTTGGGGTCATCCTGCTCCCCTTTAATGGTTGCAATGAGTCAAATTTTGTGCAGCTATTGGATAATCCCACAGAAGAATTCAAAACAGTCTTATCTCCAAAATACAGAGAGAAAATAGGAGTATGTGAGTGCCATTGTAAGTGGTTTGCTAGAGTGACAGAAGTGTGCAAACTCTTTGCGATGTTGTGCAACATTGCTCTGCACATGTTGTTCTCCTTCTGCTTCTGCAAATCAACCATTTAATGTAATTATAGCTGCTATTGGCAAAAGGCACTGAGAGCGCTAGCTGGCTTCTGAAGAAAACTGCTGATGAGATGGCAGCACTTTCAGCTCACAGAAATTTAGAAAGAGATTGAGAGGATACTTGTCTTTCAGCCTTATGCAATCCAATGAAAAATGATCTCATTGCCCCCTTGATAGTGTTTGTCTCTAAATTAAAAATGATGATCTGGAGTGGCCGAACATCAGACCTCTTTCCTACCCATTTGTAAAGAACTGCATTATCGCTGTCTCTAGTCGTTTTGTCTGCTTTTGGAACCTCAGAGACCAAATCCAGAACATCATTTACAGAGGTATGAAAATTAGACTCTTATGGATGCCTGCTTTCATGGGAAACTCCTTAAGGACAGGTACTTATCTGATGTGAGAACTCAGATCCAGCCAAAAGATGTATATATATGTCTACATACGTATCCACTTACTATGTACTGAAATCTGACTCCTCTCTGTGAAGACCTAGAAGGCCAAGTTGGATGGAGCAACTTGATCTAGCTGGTGGCATCCCTGAACATGGCAAGGGGCTTGAAACTTTAATGTCCCCTCCAACTCAAGGCTTTCTAGAAGTGTTCTAGAAAGGCCTTCTAGAATTTCTAGTAAAATTATTGCTCTTGTTGGCTTTTACCTCCTGCTGTGTGCAAGAGGATTGGCATTGCTGGCTGGGCTTAGGTGGCTTTCAAGAGAATTTAACTTGGATATTGTAACTGCTTGTCTCAACAGACTCTGCAGGGAGTTGTGGGTTGGCAACCCTGGGCAGCAGATGGTCTTAATTCTCTCGAATTTACTGCTGGATGCCTCTGGCTCCCTCCTGCAATTGTATCTGTGACAACACAAGTGTCGGGTTTAGGGTTTGGCAGGAAACCTTTGGATTCCCTAAATCACAACAAACTAACTCCTGGCTTTGCAGTCTTTGGTGGAAAAAGAGTATTGTGCCTTGCCTGGCACAGGCACTCTGCCTGCACAGGAGGGTGTGACTCACATTATGAACCTACAAAGGGCAAACTGCTGTCTGACCTGTGTGATAGCAATTTTTGTTCAACCATCTCCCAAATCAAAGAGAAAAGCTAATGTGTTTCTGAGTTTTATTACCAAAAAAAAAAAAAAGCTATTTGAATTTGTCTTCCAGGATTTGCTCCTCAGTGACAAATTGCGACATATTAAGTGAAAGAAAGCAACATTTTCAAGGCATCATGCCTGTGAGCACTTAGAGGAGGGTGAAGTTTGCAGCTGAATGAAACAGCCTCAGTAAGACTTTGGACTTCATGGGCTGGATGATACACAAACACAGAGCAAAAGCAGGGCTCTGCTCTAGAGACAAGCAAATAGTAGAAGGAAGGAAGGAAAGATTGCTCTCATCCCTGAAGATGTGGGCACCAAAAGCACAACACAGGTATTACAGATTGAGCAATTCACCCACCACCTGGTTTGGCTCCTGCTAAAGAAAGAATGCTGTGTTCATGGGACTTTTAGTCTGATTGCTCTGATATTTTTGGGCTTAGGATCACCCAGAAAGTTTGAGGCAATGTCAACAACTGAACTGAGATAATTTCAGTCTCAGCACAGGGCACTCACCAGAAGACAGTAAGAATGTGTTATGAGGATGGTGTGTTTCTCATCCCATCAGTTTCTCAAGAAGCTTTATACACTTCAGGAAGTTTTTCAGCACATTTAGGAGATGTTCATGGACTTGGGGAATAATTCAGACTGAAGAGCTCATAGTCCAGCCTCCCACTGTTGCCTAAAGAAGGGCTGAAATCTTTAAGCATCATGGTCTAAGCCTGGAGCATCCCCTCAAACTCTGCTGTTGCAGAGTTCTCCCTTGCACCCATTAAAATTGTCAAGTCTTTAAACAAGGGATTTCAGTCTACCAGTAGCCTTTTATTAGCACTGTTTCTGTCTAATCTGATCACTTAAACAGGCCTTCCCTCTTCAAGGCCTTATATCTTTCTGGACTTGTGGTTTCATGTTTCTCCTCTTAAGAACAGGCAGCTTTTGTTGTTACTGCCCCCATGATGGGTCAGGGAGCCTGATGTGGCACAGGACCATGTGTCAGACTTGAGGCTGAGCCTTGGGATGTGCAAAGTCATGTTGCCAGAGCAAAGTGTGTCCAGAAATCCTGGCAGGCACTTCAGTGTCTGAGCAAGCCAAGCAGCCCCCTGACACCATGCAGGAATGCCTCATGCTTCATGGGATTTACACACAGATAATTCAAGTTGGCAAATTGAGATCCCAACCTTGGGGGTGTTTTTGTCATCCTTTTGGGCTCACCAACAACTGCTTCTGTTTAGATAAAGCAGGAATGATGCCTGATGCAGACAGCATCCTGGCAAATGCCTTCACACCACTTGTGCCTTCTCCAGCACTGTCAACCTCAACCAGGGCGTGCCACCAGGGGCTCTGCATTTTCGTGCCTTTCTTTTTGGGTCTAATTGGGACCTGCCAGCTATCGTAGTTATTTTATTGTTGTGGTTACCTGGGGAAAGGCTATTTTAACACACTTAAAGCTCAGGCTTTACTTATTTGAAATGCTTTCTGTGAGTTCTTCATGCTGGGCTAGACTTTGAAGGAAGTTTTGTTAGAGAAACGTTGCATTCTTCCAAACCTTATACCCCAAATTATGGCCCTCAAAGATGAGACTCTGTGTAGTTCTTGCAGTTTGGGCTGGGATCTAAGAAATCGGATTGCCCCTTCTCACGTGTGGAAGAACTCACGGTGTGACATCAAGGTTTTTCGAAAGGAGCCCACAACACCATCAACTTCCAGATATACCAGAGGGTAAACTACAACATGATATTAATGGGAGCAGTATAAATATGTCATAAATCAAAGTGTTTTAACACCCTTTCCCCTGGTGTACACAAACTCCCTGTTTCAGTGAATCAGTGAAATCGAAACAGCACCGAGAGGTCAATTCGGGATTCATACACATCACTGGCACCAGACTCGACCTATTGAATATTAAAATCTAAAATAAAAAGGAATGTGTAATATTTCTGAAATATTTAGGCCTTCAAGGAATAGCTCTCTCAAGACCATTCAGATGTGATTTTGCTACAGCATTGTCTCCATATGAGAGCACGTGTATTGAGTGAAGGATGGACACAGCTGCACACTGGGGCAAGTACACATAAGAAGTCTGGTGGAAATCCTGCACAGGAAGTGTTCAGTAGTTAAAAATGTGAATGGAAAATAGTAGCAACACTAAGCAAAGCCAAATTTTTACTCACCATTGGTGTTCAAGGGCTTAATTTCTGCTAGGAAGCAAATATCAAACCAAATAGTCTAATTAAGGATACTTGTTGACCTGGATGTTTGGTGAAAAGGAGGAACCTTTATTCATTTTGTCATACTTTGCAATGTACAGTAGAACACACTAGTCTCTACATTCCCCTAGTCTTTGCACACTGGATGTAAAACCCATTCATTACTTAAGAAGGGCATGATCACAGTGATGCCATTAATCACTTCTCCTGTTAAGACAAGATGAGAAGGAGAGGTGTAAAAGAAGTGGAAATTCATACTTGCAATTGCTAGTGAAGACACTAACCTGCAGAGTCATATTCAAATGATAAACCTGAAGAGTTTAATGTTGCCTTTGCAAAGTTAAATATAGCGCTTTAGGGCAAGAACGAGGAAACACACTGGGATGAAGAGTCAAGAGTAAGTGGTGTGTTCTGGCTTCCCATGAGGTAACAAAGGGCAGACTTCCCGGCCCAGATGTGCAACTCCTTAACTCCATCATCCATGCAGGACTTGACCAGACAGAGCAGACTTTCCAATTATACCATAGCAATCATGATGGCAAAGACCACCGCAGCCTAAGCCTCTCTAAATCAGGGCTGTCTGTGCTGATCTTGGTGTTCCTTCAGGGAGCCAGGTCAGGGAGCTGAACAAACTGAAAACTGATCACCTTTTGGCCTTTCTCTCTATGCAGGTGCAGGATGCTGTCAGGGTGTGGGAAGGGGTGGTCCTGCAGTGTCGCTCCCCAGGTCAGGAGCTGGTTCTACCATACGCACAGCTTTAGCCCCAGGGACAACTTTCATCCTGCAGTCCAGGACTGGGCATGGAGCCACACTTCAGTAGCTTGTCTGGCACAGAGGCAGTAGCTCCCAGTCATGGCTCACACAACTGGCTTGGCTGGGGATGCTGCTTGCTGCTCTCAGCATTGCAGTTCCCATCATGGTTGTGAGACAGAAGATGCCCATGTGCGGTTTCAGTTCACAGGAGTTCAAGTTCCATTTGGTGGTAATAACCAAAAGGTGCAGAGCCAGGGGTTTCTAATGCACTGTGCTAATTCAGTCACTTGCTAGAGAGCTGGCTAGTGGATTTGAAGGGGCCAATTGAAATAGTTTATCCCATTTACAGACTTAGATGCTAATGGGGCACAGGGAGCAGCAAAAATTCAATATGAGCCATACATAGCCTTGACGTATTTTCCCTTTGAGTTTCTGACTGCTATTGCAGTCAGACTTTAGGTTCCTGACTTTCTGACAACAGGCTCAGCACATAAACACAGTGCTTCCTCCAGAAGGTTTTGTTTAGAGATGTGCTAATAATAAATACAAGGAGGTTACTTGGTTATGAACATGTTTTCAAAGGCTGGTCTGGACAACCCAAAACCCTTTTGTCTCTTGTAAAAGCAAGATTTGGGTTGCTGTAGGGAGGGAAGCAGAGTTCAAACTGTGAGGTCCTGTTTGAGTTTCAGGGTTTATTCCTATCCTTGCACTGGACAAATCACAGTAGCAAGCCCTTCAGTCCACGGGGTGGGCAAGTGCTGGGGGCTGGTGTCAGGGGGCAGCCTGTCCCCAGAACACAGATGCGATATTGATGTCCAGGGAAGGTGAGGAGGGGAGGCAGGAGCCTGTGAGGGGGACACTCCCAGTCCCTGCTCAGCTCCAACTACTGAACCCCCTGTTGCACGGTGCCTCTGTAAGAACACAGCCCTGAAAGCTCCTGGGGCCCATGGCGGTGAAACATCGATAAAAATCTGCGTGCAGGGATGCTGTGTGTGGTATGAAACCTGCTGCAGGGGAGGTATGTGGAGAGAGGGAGGGAAAGAAATGCTTAGGATTATTTCTGTTTTGTACCCAAGGGTGCCATTTGTTCATATAAGTATCCATAGCAGAATAAAATACTTTTTATTGAAACATTTTTCTTCACTTGCTGGCAGCCACCCTGCTCCAATTATCTCTTCCATCGGATCCCTTGAAGCCAGGCTCCAAGGTAAACAAGTAAAAACCTGACAGCTGGAATGCAAAGCCTCGGCTGAGACCGGAAGCTTTTACAAGATCACATTCTGCACATTTATATTGTCTGGAGTATCAGCAGTGGAAACGAAAACAGAGATTTCCTAATGTCACCAGAGACAACACCTTGCTGCCTCACCTTTGAGAAATCTCCAGTCCACAGCAAAGACTTGATCCATCTCAATTAACAAACAGCCCAAGTAGGCACACTCTCAGCTTGCTCCTGATCTGGATTTCCCACATTCCTGATTTTTGGGGTGTAACTCACTCAGAAATTATTTTGCATTACTAAAGAATCACTTGCAATGAAAATGCATTGCAAAGCCATTTTGATTTAGCATGAAATTTTACTTCAAAAGAGAAGAAGATTCCCATCATGTAGATGTGTCTGGCTTCAACATAATTTCAGAGTAAAACATCTTTTTATTAATTTTTGAAGTGGGATTCTTGATTTGTTTTTCACAGTAGTGTTCAATATCACAGTTCCAAATTTAAAAAGTAAATCTTAGCAAAGCAATAGGTTTGAGAGAATATTACTTTGGGGAAGACACATGAAATTTCAGGAGGATTTGAATCACTGTACTCCTTGCAATAAAAATTTTGATCCTTGGTGTGTGTCTCCTTGAAGACCTGTTGGGCAGGTGAGAGGGGAAAGAAAACCATCATCCATTTTTTCATGATAAAGACAACATATGAACAACAGCTCACTCAGGAGATGCGTTAGTACAACCTTCTGCTTAACCACAGAGAGGTTTTGAATTTCTTCTACTGGTTCCCTACAGGAGGAAAAAAATCTTTGTATGTCTGGGATCATGTTTGCAAGAAATGCAGTTTATTTTCTTACCCCCTTCAGAACAATTCAGATTTTATATTCCTCCAGATAGAGAACAAAGTCCAGGCTGAACCATGCCTGGAAGATGGTTCTCCAAGGGAAAGTCTTCTGCCGAGTTGTGAACCTCTGCTGCAGCAGAATCATCAGCATCCTGATGCACAGTGCAAGGCACTGCATGGGAAATCCAGCTGGGATAGGTTGTAGCATTCATATCAATGATATCCTGACAGTTCCTTGACCTTTTCTGGACAGACATGCTCCCTTTTCATGTGTTTTAAACTCCATTCCTTGGGTCAGCTCAGTGCCCTTGGGCCTGTTCAGCGTATCAGGTCAGGTCAGTGATCAGCCTTGAAAATCAGCTAAAAATCAGTTAAAACCTGTACCAAACCTAATTTCCAGCCAGATCAGCAAAGCCATTCTACTAAATTTTCAGTGCTCCTCACCAAAACTGATGAGAAGGGAGAAGATTGCAGGGATGGGAAGGTGAAAGAGCAGGAGCACTCTATTTATTGGCAGGTCAGCCACTAGGCTCAAACCAGTAATAAGCCACTTCCTTGGAAGAGCAGTCTGTATTTGCAGAGTCTTCTGGAACCCTCCAGTTCCAAGTGCCAAAAATTTCTTATACTTGTGCCATGATTTGTGCTCAATTAACATCTATAAATGCCATGAACATATCTAGTTATTAAGAGCACATCCATCCTGGTGATGCTCCCCTGGGCCTGACATACACACAGAAAAGGGGTAGCCTGGGTTTGCAAAACTGCTTCCCATGCTGTCAGCCCTTCCCCAACCAGGGTCATCTTCTGTTTGTTTTATAAAAAGTCCCCATTTTTCATTGATGACATTCAGGGAGCTCCACATTTGGCCTGTATAATTCATCAGCTGGTTCTCTGCTGACCTTGCCCCGCCTGGCTTGACTGTACCCCACTCCCACTGCGGCTCGAGGACTCTGAGGGCTGCTGCTATTCCTTTCCTCCCAGCCTGATGTGCTTCCCACCAGAGGCAGAACACAGCGCTTCTGGGAGCTGTGCTGGGTGGAACCCCAAGCAGCTGTTCAAAGTCTGTGCAGAGACAAAAATCTCCAGCTGTAGCTGTCTGTTCAAATAAACGTTCAGACACTGTAATATGAGAAACACGTTCTTAGAGGACATGGATTCAAAGGAGGTGGCATGTGAAGGGATTAGGGGAGACCAGCTCCATAGCTGTCAAAATAGTACCACACAGAAATCAAAGTGCTGAGCTAAACCCACCTGCAGAATGCAGCAGATGACCCAAATTTGATTTTGAAAGTGAAGTATTTAACAAGTTGCATGGAAAATGCTTGCATTAAAAATATCCTAATTTTTCTGGGTGAAAATCTGAAGTTTAGCATTCAGCTGGGTCTCATGAACAAGCTAGGGGTCTGGGAGATGTGAAGAGGGTGGTTCAAAGGTACCTTTCTCATCTTTTTCCCCAATTCCAAGGTTATTGAGTGCTAAAAAGCACTTAGTGTAATTTAGAAAGCCTTTTGACTTCCCTGAACAGGGTATTGACTCTACATCTGAAGGCAGCCTTCCATTTAGGAATAAACCAGAACTCTGTGACTTCTGTTTGTCCCACTGTGGTTCAGAAGTAGAAGAGGAGAGGGAAAAGAGGCTTTGGAGGACTCAACACAATGCTTAAGCCCCGTCCTGGATGCCCCTCTCTGAAGAAAAGCTTCAGGGATCACCTTCAGGCAACCCTAGGCATATCGGAAGGGTGGGAAGGGGCAGGGCTCTGCTTCTCACCAGCAGCTGGCCCAGAGCAGGGAATCCAAATGTCTGAGTGAGGACATCTGCAGAGTTGCTGCCTGTGTCTGATCCAGCTGTCTGGGACTCCCAGTAAGGTCAACTGAGAGAAACAGACTGAGGATGTGATTCATCTGTGATGCTGTGGGAGCCTGAGTCAGAGCAGAGGGGTGCTACTCTAGCAATCTAGAGGAGTGACGCCCACATCAAGGGGCTTGGAGAGAACTCACAGACTTAACAAAGTCTGAGTTTCTGGTTCATTTCGTTGTACAGGGCCAATATGCTGGGCTCATGACCAGCTGAGGTGCCTTCTCTAAGGCCATTCGTAGAGTCTTGATGTTAAGTGATGTACCTGGGCAAAGGCAGTGGCAAGAGGCAGGAGCCTGCTGCACACCTTTTATTCTGACCATGAAGCCCTTGCTGGGACACTCCACTGCATGGTTCACTGAGAGAGGATAGGCGTCCTGCAAAGTTACTTTGGTTTCTGGGTGTAGTTGAATGGTGGATACCAGGCTGTGCCAAAGGGCTGCACTTGGCACATGCCCCATAGAATTGCCCTCATTGTTCTGGCTGTGGGGCTTGAGCAAGCCTGGGACATGGTTTGGAGACTCTGCAGTGGTGCAGCTCCTGGGGGCCAGCAGATCTGAGACTACAGAGAATTGGGTAAGCTGGGGCACAGAAAGGTGAGACAGTAGGTGCTAAAACTCTCCAGACTTTGAATCTACTGCAGAAAATTTGTGGGAGCTGGGGATGCAGGTGTGGCATAGCTGTGCTCTGCAACGGATCAGCACAGAGGCTGTGGCTGTGAGAGCCAGGAAGGCTGGGACTTGGCAAGGAGGGGTTGGGAAGGCAGGAGTTAAATGGGACTGTGGTGTCAACTGGGCTGGAGGCATGAGCGAGATTCTTACAAAATGAAACATTTCTGAATGTGACTTCTAATGGCAGGAGTTTTGGTCATGCCCCAAAGAAGGCATGATGATTGAAATAGGTACCAGACTACTATTCTGCTTTAAGTCAGCTCAGTTTGGGCACCTTAGGGTAAGGGTATATGATCTATTTTATGTATGAGCGTGTTGTGTAGCTGTCCAGACTTAGAAATAAGAACAGATGGTGTGGCAGAAAGTTTGGAAGGTAAATTTGGGGGAGGAACTAGGAGTGGGCTCTGTTTTGATCCCAAAAGAGAATGGCAGTGAAAAGGCTCTGGTCCTTACTCCAGTTCAAAAGTGGAAAGAAAATGCTGATGTTCTTGCCAGATCTGTACAAGGTTATGGTCTTGGTCTTCAGTTCCCTCCTTGGGCAAAGTTGAGAATGCCAGCAGCTTTGACAACTTCTGTTCCTTTTTGCAGGACAACCTCCTTGATGTGGGGACCTCACCTTAGGAACAGCTTTCAGCACAGTGCACAAATGCACCTTGTTATGCAATGTGTGCTGTTCCTCACAACTTCTGGCTGGTACAACCTCTCTGGCCCTTATCCTGCTCCTCAGTAAGCCAAATGGAAAGGCAGTACTGAGAGGCAGGCAGGGATGATGCTGCCCACCCAAGCTGTGAAATCCTCACAAGAAAAGCTGATATGCACAAACAAAGTATGTTAGAGAAAATGTAAGTGGATAAGGCAGGTGTGTGTGGGCTGAAAAGGAAAGCCAGGGGCTGGTATGATAGATTTATGACAAGACTGGAGGAGAGGCTGAGGAGATCTAGTTATTATAGTTTAAAAAATGGTCCCATCAGAATACTGTCAAGAATGCTCCACTGTGCAAATTTATGACATGCAGTGGGAGTGATCATGTCTTCAGTACAAGCTGGCTAGAAAAAAACCCACCTTTTTGCCATGAATACTATTCACAAAAGTGCAATAGATTTTTTTTTTCCTCGAGGAAGTTGTTAGCATATTGGTAGGGGGAAAAAAGCTCATAGATTATTGATAACTGAAAAATGACTTGGTTTCTTCAGTTGCAAATTGGTATTCCAATGTTTGAAAATTTTTTCAATTCCAGTTTTTAATTTTAAAGCATGCATAATTTTTTTCAGAAATATATATAAACCTTGAAAATATATTTTTTCTCTGCTTTAAAATATTTTGCAGTGAGATGTCAGCTTCTTTTCTTAACAATTATTGCCACCTGCTCACAAAAGTAGCTCCCATACAATACCAGATAACCCAAATAATATATGATTTAGTTGTAAGAAATAAATACTCTAAATAATACAATAAATTGTAAACAATTCTTCATTTTATGCAAATTGGGGATTTGACAGTTTCTGGGAGATACTTTAAGAGTATGGCCATGGAGTATTGTGCATTTAAGTATCCTCAGTTCCATCAGTGATGGACCATGGCCAGAGAACTTGCTTTATGAGAGACAAAGGGGCAAGAAGTTTTCCGTCTGGAAAAGAGGTATTTTGGGGATGCCTCATGGCAAGCTGCCAGCATCTGCTAGAGGAAGCAGAGCTAGGCTCTTTTTGGAGGTGTGCAGCAGCAAGAGAGGCAGTGGTCATAAAATATTCCTGAGAGGTTCAAATATCATGTGGAGAAGAGGCTTCCACCACAAGGACAGTGGAGCCCTGGACCAGGCTGCCCGTAGAGGTTGTGCAGTCTGGTGGGTTGGACTGCATGCAAATGAGAAAATTTCCAGCTAAGGATTATTTACTGTGAAGAAGCTGAGTTGCATGTTCTGCATTAATGAGTTTTTAGGAGAGAAATGTCAAAAGGCATTTGACATGTAAGAGTCCCACACAAAGGCCAGTAGTCTTGCAGTTGGACATTTCTCTGTAGCATTATGTCCCACCAGGAAGGATAAGGATTTGTACATCTGACAACAAGATAAACATCTCTGTAACAAAACAAAAAACCCCAACCCACCAGCCAAACGAAAAATCACTGTTATCTCATGCATCTTGGATGAATGCACTGAAATGACTGCAACTTCATGTTAGGGGACAAATTTACTGTTTCACAAAATGTCTCATGTCTCTGTCTTACCCTTTTCATCAGGTGACAAGATCAGATGGTGTCTTTTCATTATTTTGCTTAAGAACAGTCATTCTTCTCGTAAGGGTTAATGGTGAATTCTAAATCTGTGGACATAGAATGATACAATATTAGGTTAGAGAAGATTTTATTGCTAAGAAGCCTTATTGATGGCGGGGGTTCACAAATAGAAAGCTAACTTTTAGCCCCCTGAGTGGAGTTGTTCCTCTAAACAAAGTAAATTTCTTTTGTAAGCCAAAGAAACACATTATATGTAAAATAAATGAACCATATTATCTTTTTCACTAGTGGCAATTATAGACTGTCTCATTCAAGGTTGGATTTTATACACGAGAGGCACACATGTGCATAACACCTTACAAAAGCCATTCTCCCTTTACCCTTCACAGAGGTAGACATTTTTAAATTTCAAGTTAGACATGTTTTTCTTAGTGAATTTTTGATTAACATTTTGTGAGTGTCCATTACCTTAAATGCTTCTTCAAATCCTCAAGCACGAAGCTGGAAAACAATGACCAGATCTTTCCAGCTATTTTCATGTTCATTTATTGTCTACTGTAAGGAATAACTTCCCTGACATGTTGAGATGCCAAACTGAAAATCTCTACAAGATTTTGAAGAATCCCCCTGAGACAAAGAAATGGGCAGTAATAAATTGTATCGTATTTTTCTTCTACAGCCCATGAGGACAGAAGAAGTTCAAGGACTATTCGCATAACTAACTTTGATATTGGAAGCATTCCTCCACTTTAGAGGCACCTGGCATTTGAGGCTGCTTGAGGGGTAACAGGGTCAAATAGCATATAGTATAATAAATTCCCTGAAATTTATAAACAAGCAAGTTAGACTGGAGAATTTGCTGTCATGCTTCTGAGCATCTGCTGCTTCTCAGGAGGGAAAGCAGGAATTTTTCCCTTCTCTTTTTCTTTAATGTCAATTACAGGGACTAGTTTAGGACTTAAGAGGATTCACTATCTCTTGGTGTCTGTTTTGGATTTAATTGACTAATGAGCAGACTGGCAATACTGACTCTTCTGATTTCCAGTATCTAATGCTGGTCATGCTGTGGCTGAGAGAGAACTGGCCCTTGGGAATGGCCTCAGCCTGCGTGACTGTGGGTGGATTCAATTTATGCTGCATGAAGAATAAACAGAAGCATATCCTTTGCCAGCGTTGTCAGTATTCATAGGGGTGAATTTTGATGAATAAAGGAAACTAACAAAGTCAACTGGCCTGAGAAGCACAGAGCCTGGAGAGTGGAAAAGCTGGATTTCTTTAAGGAACAGCTACTAAAACTATCCAGAAATGGTATTCCAAAGAATAAAATGCACAGGAAAGGGCAATGTTAAGGTAAGCAGACAACTAATGAGGTTTAATCAAAAAAAGAAAAGATGACAGATACAGCTGTGTCAGAGCTAGGAAAAGGGAAATGTAAAATAAGAAATGCTGAGTGGAGAGATGAGTTAGACCTGACAGATATGAAGTAGCAAAATGTTCTTTGCCCATATGAATAGAACAAGAAGAATGGAAAAAGTGAGGGCCAAGTACAGACCAAGGATGCTCTAAATGCAGCTCCCAGAATGAAGATCCAGACTTGGGCACCTAATGCAGGACTTAAGCATAATTTAAACCCTCAAACCAACTGCCTCCTTTCCTGTAATGACCTGGCTGGAATTCAGGAGTGCTCTTCTGTGTGCGTGTGCCCATGCTGCCTTCCTTGCGTGCTCTTACTTGCAAGCAGCTGTGCAAATCACCATGTAGAAAGGACTTGCGAGGTGCAGATTATATGTGGTAGGCAGGTTTGCTCAAGATAGCACTTCACAACACAATAACAAGGAAAAGTATTGCACCTCTATCCTTACAGTGGAAAAACAAGGGGTGAGTGAGCAGAAGAGGCAGCGAAAGTACACAGGAATGAATCAGATAATACCAGCATAACCACACAGGCTGCATGTAAGGTCAAGACCACAGAAGTGAGGGTGGGGAGAGGAGAGCGGCTATTTAGACTAAGAGGAGCTGAGTTTACAGCAAATGCAGGACAGCCAGGAGTTAAAGGTCTTCTCAAAGATTGGTCTAGGAAAACTTCATTACCATTATTGGCGAAATCTGCCCCACTCGCTCACTTCCAGATGTTAAACCTCACTCTTACCATCTTAGGACATTGACTGAATAGCTTTTCTGTTGTGATGTGCAGATAAAACGTCCTGCTTCCATTGCCCTTGCCAGTTCTTGTCCCCTTTTATTCTGGTAGACAATGGTCTGGAGATGAATCACTGTTTGGGGAGATCCAATTTCCAGTGTTTAACTTCATAATAAGATAAAGACAGTCAGGTATATTGATCCAGAGCCACTCGTGGTGACATCACATTTGTTCTTCCTAAGGGCTTGGACATAAGTAGAGCTCACACTTTCATTGGAGTTGATGTGTTAGGGAAGAGTGGTCACACAAATAAAACTGAATTTGGATTGAGAAGAACTGAAATCAGTTCTCAGTTCAACTAAGATTTTACTTGACCCTGTTTAAATGAAAAAAGCCGCACCTCCAGGCCATTAATTTGCTGCTTACTGTATAGCATCCAGAGAGAGGGAATGTATGAAATATCTTGTGAACTAGCAAGAGCTGCCAGGAAACCGTGTTATGTTCCTCTCTGTTCAACAGGCTGGAAAGTCTTAATGTTTCCTGTCATCTTAAACTTCCTCTTTGCTTTATAAATAATTCCTGGATGCAAAACATTTTCTAGTGCCTTGGCCCTGCACTCAGGAATGCGTGCTGAGACAATCTCCCTGAGACATAAAACACTCAAACAATCGTCCTTCTGGTGTTTTGCCAAGTGCTGTAGATTTTAGAGTAGGTCCTGCATATTGAAATGCAGTTATGCAGATCATCATCACCTGGAAAACAGGAAAATTACTTTACAGGAGGAAGGGTTTGCAAAAGTGGAGAAAATAATTTTCTGTGTCTCCGGCTGATTTGAACTGAGATACCGAGTCAAATTGCCAGTTGCCTCTGTGAGGGGCAGAAAATCTAAAAAAGCACAGAATTGTGCAGAATATCTTCTCTCATGCTCCCAGTGTTAAGGAAAGGTCATCCCTGGATCTTTCAAGAGAGCATCCAGGACCCAGTGCTGGGGACAAGGAAGTAAAGATGCTCCTTCATCACTCTACTCTCTGCTCCTTGAGCAAACCCACTAAGAGATGGATGAAGCTGCTGACACCTGATGTGACCTGTCCAGATCAGCAGGACTCCCAGGAGTTTTCTCCTGATATTTGCTTCAGGGTATTGCACCTCTGCATGTTCAGTGTGGGCAGGGCTGGGACACCGCAGCTGAATCCATCAAAACCCAGCTAAACGTGCTCACTGCAGCAATCCTGCTGCTGTTTCATCAGGTCGATATGTAATTGTTTCTGTTGCTGGAGGGCTCCATCACCCCCTTCATTAAAATGCAAATTTTACATTAATTAAAAATGCTGGGAACATTTGCATGATTTATGACCAAATCTTAGAGTCCAGAAACCCCCACGTTGGGGAGGGGCAGCAAGACAGTTTTGAAACTGCTGAAATAAATCCTTATCTCAGAACACTGAGGATATTTTAGCTGATAAGGGAGGTTCTTCTTGGACTTTTAAAATTAATTTGCTCTCCCTAGATTGGGAAACAGACAAAGTAGAGGAGTTTGAGCAGAATTATATTCTTATAGAGAAATGTACCATCTAAAACTATTCACACACAAGAGAAAGAAAGAAGCAAGATCCCAGATTATGCTCTGATGTAGCAGTAGCAGTAAGTGATCTTATTTCTGCTCAACCTTCCTTTTCCAATCAGAAATTTTACATATGCTCTTATATAGGTGATTTACTCTTACAGCACTGGGAATTTGTTTCCTGGGATCCCTCCATCTGACTGGAGTAAATCCCATCTGCTCCTAAATGGTCAGTAATGGTAAAATTTCTCCTGAGATGTGCTGCTCCTTGGTGGCACATAACAGGCCAACAACAGGAGACCCTCAGTCTGTGGCTGCCTGTTTTTCATTTGTTGAGCTGGGACCTTTCTACTTTCTCTTTCCTCTGAGGGGAAGAGCTGGAGAGGTGCTGGGAGAGCCTGGGCTCCATGGTGCTCTGCACCTTGCTCTCTTGTGGGTACAGCTGCAGAGGGATCCATGTCTGGCAGCTGGAAGGTGGGATTGGTTGGGGTGTGAAACCCTCCATGCGACCTCCTGACACATTCACAGCATGTGAAACCACCCTTGGCATCTTGGCAGTGACTGGAGCCTTTTCACTCTGCTCAACGGGAGGAAGGTGTGTGATTTTCCAGCTTGGCAGCTCCTGGGATAAAGGATCAGGCTGTAGGAAGTCTATAGCTGGAGGCTCCACCTCCTACCTGGATTCAGCTAGCTCATTTTCCATTTCCAGCAATTTCACCTTTCCTGAAAGCCAGGCAGCCACAGCCTGAGGGTCTCATCTTGCTGGCCTGGTACACGCCCCTGAGATGCAGTCTTTCCCCTTATTTTCCTTAAGCCATTAGCAGTTCTCAGCTGGTTAACATCCTTCTGCCTCGGGGAAACCTGTGGTCCATCCTTCTTCTGGGCACAAGCAAATCACAGTGTGTCACTGGGGAAAAAACCATCCCCACAGCTGCAAAAATAAAGCGGTTGTGAAAACACATTCCACCTTAGGAGTGAAATAAATGGCAGTGGAGGGTGACGGGTCTGTGCATGCCCTGGCCGCCTTGCAGGAACAGGCAAAGCAGTGGTGTGACCGGTGTCCAATGCTTGTGCCTGCTCCTCATGCCCAGGCTGCGTGGGGAGAGCCGAGCAGGCTGACACAGGGATCTCTCCCAGTGTGCCACTGGAAGTGCCTGCTTCTGCTGCCTCTCACACCTGTGTCCACAGTTCCTGTTTCTGTTCTTCATCTCCTGGGGGGGTAAACACATGCACCAACCCCTTGACAAGCAATGCCTGTCCAGAACCTACCTCTGGTACATGTATAATTCAGCAGCAATTTCTACCAAGGTAAATTTTGTTGCTGATTATAAAATTGGCCTAAGTTAGGTTAGAATCCAGCCTCCCAAGGGCTTGTTAATGGGTCCTGGAGAGTCTGGATATGTGTGTGTACGTGCATGCTTACGTGAGCAAGAGGAAAGGAGGCAGGAACTCAAGCTACTGCTATTATTCGCATTACAATGCCCTGTCTGGGATGAGATGGGCTCCCCTAGTGCCTAGCTCTGTACAAGCCAGGAATAAAGCAAAGGTTCTGTCTGCAGAGAGCCCACTCCCTGGTTCAGTGACAGATGTAACGGGTGAATGGCATGAAAATGTGGGAGTGTGGAAGGACAGGGTAATTATAGATGCTAGCCTTTGCCCAGCTTCACTGTGGGCACGGTGACACTGTCTATCCCAGAGCACTTTCTGCAGATGAGATTAGTGAGTGCAGACTGGTGAATTCCTGCAAATTTAGGACATTGACAGGTCTGGTCTGTTGTTTATACAGAGTGACTGAACACAGGCATTAATTTCTGTAAGGCAAGTTGCTTTATGGCTCCCTATGGATTGTACAGTGATACTGAATTGCTGTCCTTCTGGTCATAGATAAATCATCTACAGGAGTTCAGTATCATCTGAGACTACATTATTGGGATCATCTCCACACTCTCAGCCCTAGTAGTTAAACACAGTAAATAAAGAAATGAAAGATGTTCTGTTTTTCATTCAGTGGAACTATTCCAGGATTTCAGGGGGAAAAAAATCATCCTGATAGGACCAGAATTATAAATAGCAACACTGCATGTGCTAGGAAAAATGCTGCATTCCCCCAGATACTTGTAAGAAAAAGGATCAAGAGAATGTGAAACTCATAAAATTTATGGTGGTCCTTGGCCAGATGTGATGTGTCAGTGGATGCAAGGCACATACCAAACATGAAGTTGAGCAGTCACTGAAGATTTATACCTCCCGGCATCTCTGTCCCAATAGCACCATATGTTTATACGGTCTGTACATTTATTATTGGAAATTGAAGGTCTGCCTCATCACTTCTTACTGGAATATCATGGATTTTTTTTTTTCTGAAGGACACTGAGAGTAATCCATGCTCCCACTTATTTCCTGGGTCTATTTTCGTTTAAAATAAAATCTAAAATATGCATTCCTTTTTCTTAGGAAGGAACAAGATTCCTGAAATTAGAAAAGGGGAGCAGGCAGCAGTCAGCCACCTCATTTCCATGGTTCTTGTTGTAAAACCTTGTCTTCATATGTAAGGATTTTACAAAAATTTACATTTTCCTGGTACTGTACACATATCCCATCATTTGAGCCGGCTGTAAAACAACTCCCCCGACTGAAAAGCTGCCAAAAATCCAGGATCATCCCCAGTCTGCAACAAGAATAGTCCTGGAAATCTGACAAAGTAGAAGAAGTGAGAGATGGGGGCTGGGGCTCATGTGCTTCCCCAGCATCCTGGGAACCCAGGCCAGGCTGAAACTCAGAGCCCCAGTGCCCTGGTTTGCCCCATCGGTGTCAGGGACACAGGGATGGGACAGAGCTGCTGCTGGCAGAGCCTGGTGTGGTGGCACCAGGCTGGTGAGCAGGACACGCATGGGAGGAGTAATGGGCAAGAGAAGGTCTGAATGTGTTGTGGGACATGAGAGGCTGGGCTGGCTCAGTGCAAGCTGCCCAGGACAGAGGCACTGCCCAGATGAAAGCCCTCCCCTGAGCACACAGAGATCCAAAGCCATGCGCTGCTGTTTTGGCTACCTGTCCTGTGCAGCTGGAAAGATGCAAGCCGTAATATCCTAGAGGAAATCAAGCTGTTTTCCCAGGCACTCATTCCCAGGAGCTGGTGGCAGGTGGGGATGCCCCCAGGACAGCAGCCCCCACCCCCCGGCCAGGGAAGGGAGGGTGCCTTGCACCCTCTGCTGAGACTGAAGATTTGCCAGCAGCAGGAAATGATATCTTATACAAGCACACCCTTGGGTAATTGTGGTAACTAAAATAATATTCCGTGCTCCATGGAGATGAGATTGCTGTGGTTAACCGATGTGTAACTCACACATTAAGCAGTTCCTGCTCACAGTGAGAGCTACATTATATTTAATGTCATTTTATTTACCTATAGTCTAAGGTGTTGCTTTTTTCTATCCTAATCCAGGCCTATGTGAATTTGTCACTTCTGCCCTGCAGGGCTGCTCCCAGGTCACAGCTATCCCATGGACACACACACAGACTTACAGGGTATATCCTCACTGGGGAATTTAAACGACCAGGACCTGTTCCCCAGCCTTAGGCAGGTATTCTACCCATTAATGCCATTTCCACATCTCCAGTCAGGTTGTCCACATCAACTGGGAACAGCCACTGGTCCCTGTAAAATCCTAAAGCATCCCATGGGATTGCAAGGGCAGTGTTAGTGGCTCAGACCTAAACTGAGTTGTGTCAGTGCTGCCAATTTAACAGTACAGGTGATCAAGGTTTGGGTTTTAAACCTGAATACCTGGACCTTCAGGTCAAATCTGCCAGTATGGATGTAACATCTGTTTTCCTCATGGGGAAGGAGAAGAAACAGGAAAAACTTCTCTCTTATTTGCATAAACTATTACGCTGCTTACCCAAAATGCTGCCTTACTTACACATTAGCTTTGCTGGAATCTGTTTAGGTTTTGATTTCACAAGAGATAAGAGACTCTGTATATCACTACTGCTGCAAAGGGACCTGCAAAAGACAGCAGAAGGCCATGAGCATCACCCCAGTTACTCAGACCTGGGCCGTAGGTGCAGACAGTGCTTTCAAGAAGGGCAGCACTGCCTGCAGTGTGGTCTGGGCTGAAAACAACATCCCACCAGTTTAATGACATTCACTGCTTAACTTTCTAGCTTAGATGAAACCAGGGATACCCAATTTTGAGCTAAGTGGTGTAAGACATGCTTAAAAGTTACCTGACTGATTCCAGACACAGCAGTGTCAATAGGGCTGAGAGGGTCTCACCCCTTGGTGGGTCTGGCCATCAGAAATACATCTGAGATCACATATGAAATGTTTGGAAGAAGTAGCGGTGGAAGGAGCGCCCACCTCTAACTCATTCAAATAAATCCAATTTCTCTCTTACCTTCCTAATTTTGCTTCTGTGCTGCAAAGACTCAAAACACTTCCTGATTCAAAATGAAAAAGCACAGAGTCACTACTTGAAGTGATGTTTATTCTCCAGGCTGGCACCATTTCAAGCTTTGGACCAGTCTTCTAAGGCAAAAATTGCCCAAATAGCTGAAGACTGGCTTCTGTTTCTGGATTAATGTGTTTGGCTTCTGTTGATTTATGGGTGCTGTGGCTTCATGACCTCAACACATGCTCTGAAGAAAGTGAGTTTGCACCAGAAACCAGGAGTTACCCACTGAAAAACAAAGCAAAGGGTGATGGATTTGAATTGTAACTGTGCACCGTGCCTGGGGCTCAGGTGGCCTGTGCCATCACCATCACAAAGCATCTGTGTCTGCTCAGCTGGGAGGAGGGAGATAGAGATGACACTTGCCATTCCTTTCCTGAGGTGCTCAGTGCTTTCATCCCCCCAGAACCCACTAGCTACCTGCCCTCAGTTGTTCCCAGCATCCTCAGGGAGTTCCTGAGGTGGCTGGTCCTCTCCAGGCACTGGTTCACTGGTCAGCCCAGCATGGAGGATGCTGTGCCTCCAAGTTCAGCCCAAACAAGGTGAGGGGCCACGAGAAAATGACTTGATTAGGGTTTTACCATGGTCCAATCACAGACACTCTGTCTGATGTATTTTCCTTATCTGAGTGAAAAAAGCACCAGCTGCAACTCTACCCCAGCAAAAAGGTAACCAGGTTGATACAGTGTGTCTGCAGCAGGCAAGTCCTCACAGGCTTTCGGCAATGGCAGAAGGAAGACAGACCAGAGAAAACAGAGGGACAGCTTTCCACACACACTGAGCTGGCAAGGACACAAAGGACACACAGAGAGGATTCCATTTTTTTTCCTAATTTCATCTGACATTTAGCAATCGTAGCTTTTCATTCGAGTAATAAATGGGTTTGTCCTTTCCAGCAAAACTGCTGTGGACATATTATTCCCTTTATGGTGTGTTTTGCTGAATTCCAGATGTTGCTGTTTATTCAAGTCAAAGTTCAACCAAAGAAGGGTCAAGGAAAAAAAAAAGTTTTGCTGAAAGCAAAAAAGAAAATGAAAGATTTTGAAAACTGTCAGTTTGTACAAGTATTGCTGTTATATGGAGCTTTACACTGAGCTGAATTATAGCAATGCAGTGAATCATACCAGGGGAATGAAAATTACTGTCAGTGCTTGCTTCTCCCATTAACCTTTTTTAATGTGAACTTGTAAAATAATATGTGGCCTGGGAGATGAGGAACAAATGACAACTCATTGAGCTGGCCTCCACAGAAGAAATTAGCCTCCTTCCTGATGTAATGATGAAAGAAATAACCCTTTACTTATACAGTCTACTTCTATATTAAGTGCCTCTCTCTATAGGCAAAGATGGAACAACCAGAGGAAACACACAATTAAAAATGGTGCTTATTCCAGTTATGCCCAGTTTTTTCTGTCTCAGATGAGATCCCATGTGCGAGGTGCTGTACCAAGCAAAACCCGATCCTCACTAGAGCACTGATAGGCTAAAACAAGACACCATAGTAATTTCTCAGAGATGAATAGATGAAACTTTCTTCAGTTGCTTTCCCAATAATTAAAAAATCATTGCTTGCATTTTAACTATCTTTTAATCTTGGGAACCAGTCCCTCTGGAACAGGCACAAGTGTCTGTAGAGCAGCCTTGGGGTGGCTCTGATTAGCAAACCTCTGACTATACTCTCATATGGAGTGAGAAGATGACATAAAGCCAGATTCTCTCTACATAATTAATCTGAGTCTGAGAATTTGCCTCCAATTTTGGTAGAATTCCTTTATATTGCAAAGGAAAATAAGCAGAGCAAAAGCAAGAGGTTTGTTTTAATTGCATGGAAATCATTCACAAGAGTGGCTTGCTACACGCTGTTGCTTGCTGAAGGCTTCTGAGATATTTAGGAGCCTATGTGAACTAACTGCACCCCCTGGAACTACATTTTAAGATCCAAATTTGACCTTTCATTATGGTCAAGCGGGATGAAATCACCCCTGTTGGGTAACCAACCCCTTCACAAGAAGGTTTTGATGTGTGTGTATGTCCTGTCTGCCCATCTGCCACTGGGCTGCTGCAATGAGGGACAGAGGTGGAGAAACAGTGTTCTTTGTGGTCAATGGGCATGATGGAGAGGTTTCCTGGAGCTTTTGGGAACTGGAAACCCCTCCTCAGTCGGTCAAGAGGCTGATACCTCCCCAGTCCTATAGAGGTAGAAATAGAGATGTGTGGCATCAGGTCTGAAGACACCTTATGCTGGGTTGGAAATTAGCAGCAGTGCAAAATCAGCACAAAGCACAAACAGTGGGTAGCTTTTCCTTGTCCAGTTTTAATGTCTGGCAAATTCATGAGCAACCTTTTCTTCAGTAACCCTTGGAGCACTCCAAAAGTTTGTCAGGTTCTTACAGAGTTGAGTTTGCCCTGTGCAGACACGAGGGATTAGTCACAGAGACATGTGCTGGGGGCCTGCCACCCATCAGCTCACAGCTCTGCCTCCACCCTGCAGCAATCCTGGAATCATAGAACCTTTCAGCATGGAAAAGACCTGTAAGAACACTGAGTATAACCATTAACCCAGCACTGCCAAATCCCCCGCTAAACCATGTCCTTAAGTGCTACACCTACACATCTTTTCACTACTTCCAGGGACGGTAACTCAACCACTTCCCTGAGCAGCCTGTTCCGATGGTTGTCCACTCTTTTGGTGAAGAAACTTTTCCTAAATAGCCAATCTCTACCTCCACTGGTGCAACTTGAGAGGCTTCTGCCGTCTGTCCTGTGATGAATTCTAGGTGGCCTTGGCATGGGTTTCTGGGTGCTGGCAGGAGACTGACACACAGCCAGAAATATTGGTGAAGCTGAGTGAAGGGCTCCTTCCAGGCTGAATCTGGCCTTGGGTCTTCATCTTCATGTGAGACATCACAGGGAGACGGGAAGGACCTGTCAGTGCTGGGAGCGATTGCCTTGAAGCAGCAGAGCTGAAGGGCAAAAAGCAAAGACTAAAATGTGAAATGCTTGTGCTCAGATGCCTTTGAGTACCTTTGCCTCTACTTATGAAGTGGTTTGATCTAATTTCCTTCAGGAGCACTTTCTCCCTGCTCAGAAGGACTAATAGGTGGTTGTCCTTATGAACCTTTGTGGCTCCCTGCCACAAAACTATCAAAAGTCACTTGACAGCTCCCCGGGGCTTCTATTTCCCTTAGGCTTGGTACCTCCTTAATTAAAAACTCACATGTTATCAGACAGATTTTAAAAAAAAATATTTGATTTGGCTGTCTTTGGGAAGGGGGAAGGGGAAACAACCTCTCCTCTACTTCCTAGCAGGAATATTTGCCTATGGACACAGCCTAATCTGACTTCTAAGCAAACAGTTCAATATTTGCTTTTCACCACATCGAAACTTGCTGTTAGCATTCCTGGAACAGAAATTAATACGTGTTGATGTTAGTTAGGGACCAGTGATTTGGCTGGTGTATGTAGGCATAGTCTGCTTCAATTCAGCAGAGTCAATACGTTCCAGCAAAGAAGTTGTCCTCATATATTTCACAGTTTTATCAAGTTTTGTTTCCAAAATGAAGTTACAATCAAGATAGGAATGAAATGATGAATGGAAAATTACCTGCTGGAGATCAAACAGGAATCAGCACGGGCATCTGTGGTGGGGGAAGAGAGATTCATTTTAAAGAGAGGAGTACTGGTGCAGGTTGGGTTACTGCTGTCCCGTCTGACTGCCTAGACCTACATACCTCAAGTTTCCCAGGTCACATTATTAATTTTTGCTTAATTATAGCCTCTGCTAGGGGCATTAATGCTCCTTTACATAGCATTAGTCAGCCTGAAGTCTACACAGACTAGGTAAGTAGAAAGTGGGAGATAACATTATTGTTATGCTTATTTATGAGGTGGGAAGATTCAGAGAAGGAGATTAAGGGGCATGCCCCTGGCAGGCTGTGGCAGATGGAACATTTATGGACTGGTCTCCCAAGCTCCCTGTTAGTGTCCTCCTTGTATGACCATCTCTCCCCTGAGAAAAACCTTGTTTCATTGGGACAAATGAAATTTAAGCTATGCCAACTAGCACTGTAAAAAGACTTTTTGAAAACAGGGATGTATTTTGAAAATAGACATAATTTTTCTTTGCAACCTAGTAATAGGTACCCAATAGATCTACCCCAGGTATTGGTTCTGCCTTTGGCTTTGTGGGCATGAGGGACACAGCAGAGCAGGCCCAGGTTTCACCCCCAGTGGTGCCTGGGCAGGTGAAATAGGGAGAAGTGCCCTTCCTGTATCACTAAGTAATGATGCTTTGACAGCAGCTGGACTATCTCCCCTGTGCCTGTAAACACAAATATGATGGCCAAGCTGATGTCCTTGCATCTTCAGATGTTATCTATGACACATAAACAGTGTGTTATCCCCTGACTTCCTGTTTCCCAGTGTATCTCTGTGCAGTAACGTCACCATGTCTCATGCTGCCATACCAGGTGGCATCAATGGCTGTGAGGCAATGTGACTTGGACAGACAGTGGGTTGGCCATAGATGCTCCTAGAAACAGGAGCACAGAGCTGTGTACACATCTGGTGCCAGCCAGATCAGGATTCCTATAGCAGGTCACCTTTGAAATCTATCTTGATGCTGTTGCTGAACAACCATTCCACATGGTGACTTTTGGTTTAGCCCATCATTAAGAGGCATTTTAATACCATGGTATCACCAGCTTAACTAATCAGAGAGGCATTTCTTCTCTTATTCCCAAAATTGCACTTGGTTTCCCAAAATTATTCTGTCATGCCAACGAAAGGCAGGGACTCCAAGCTGTTCATTTCCCATGTCTGAAGCAGAGAGAGAAGCAGAGGGATGCTCCTGCATGCCCCTCCTGGGGTTGCAGAGCTGGTCAGGAGTGGTGGCATGGAGGGACATGGGTTTAAGCACCAAACAGAGCACTCAGGAGCTGGGACATGTGCCCTGAACAGTGGTATGATCTGAGAAGCCATTTAAGGTCTCAGCTGGAAAACAAACACGGAAAAGATAACCATGGATTACAGAACTATTTGGGATCTACGTACATACACTGTTTTGACAGCAGAAATTATAAACAGCTCATTTTTGTTGACCTGTGACCTACAATCTGTTTGAAAGCAATTCCTGCTTTTTATCTGAGAAACTGATGGTGGAAAACATTGCTTGCATGGAAAATATTGTCTCGGTCATCTCTTGCCCAATGGTTTGTTTCCTAATTCTGATTAACCAAGCTAATACTCATACTTCCTTGGCACTACCTGAGTGTGAGTCCCCAAGGCGCTGTCGCTGGCTGTGTGGATGGGTCTGTGCTGATGAGTCAGAGCCGACATGTCTGTGATGGACTGATAAAAGGCGGATGACACTTCAGGCAACACAAACCATGAGAGAGCCACACATAGCCTGTTCCATAATACTTTCACCAGTGGTAGAGGAGGAAAGTGGAAAAGGAAGATACTGGAAGGAGAAAGGCAATAGGAGGAAAAACAGGGCATGAAACAGACAAGACAGAAAAAAACCCCACATTTCCAAAGCAGAGAAAGCTGGCTTCCACACAGAAATCTGCTCTGCTTTGTCCTGCTTATTTAACAGAAGTGCTGCATGCTTCTCACACCTCTCTTTTTGTTACTGATGACAGTGTGAGAGAACCAGGCTGTTTCAGCATGCTACTTCTTCTCACTATTGGACTCCACCTGCTGCTTGATCTTCCTGTCTTGGGAGAGTGACAAGGTGGAGGCAGGGGTGTGGAGGTCCAGGGCATCCTTCCTGCAAGGTGAACTAAGACTGGCAAGACTATCCATCTAGGAGGGGCCAGGCATGACCAAACAGTTGTTGCTGTGTAACTGCCAGGGAGTGATGCTATGAGCAAGGCAAGGAGCTGTAAGGGGAGGAAGGAAAGTCAGATTGCTAGAAGCAGATCCTGCTTTTTAGGTTGTTTTCACTCTCCTCTGAGGTGTGTAGGCAGGAGTCAATGGCACCTGTGTGGAAGCAAAAGCATTGCTGCACCTGTGATGGGTAGAGGATTTTGCTCAATTAATCTAGATTAGACCTGTCTTTACAAACCTGGCTGGAAAAGGAGAATAGCAGCTCATTTCACACACTTTCAGTATATTTCTGTGGGACTGAGGTCCAGGTGGCTCCAAGAAACCCCTCACCAGAGAGAGCCTTTGCTAAACATATGTCTGTGTCCCCCAGTCATTGCGCAGCCCAGTTAGCCCCAATAAACCTCCTCATAGAACTACCATTGCAGACCATTTGCTGGTTTGAATCATATGCTTTTTGCATATATATTTGTCCTTTGATCTTTCCCCAGTGCTGTTGCTGCCAGGACCATAACCAGGCTTTCCCCATTGTTGCAGTTATAGAAGTGATTAAAGCTGCAGAGGACATAGAGTCAGAGCCAGGCCAGGCTGTTTCTCCTCTGAGACTGGTTTTTATCTGCAGCCTATTGTGTTATAAATCTGCATTCATGGAATATATTCTTGTCTGGCTGTGCTCTGCCTACCTGCTGCTGCTGGCCAGACATATTGCTCCTAGGACATGACAGCCAACTGGATGCCAATCCCAATCTGCTTCTTTCATTTCTAAAGCACTGATGTTGACCATCCCTGACAGAAGTCAGTTGTCATCCTCACCTCCTCGCCTTCATGCCATCACTGCCACCCTATGCAGGTTCACAAGCTCTGATCCTCTCTCCGCCCAGGTGTGCTCTCAACTTCACTGTGCGGAGCAGGACAACATGAGACCACCTGCCCTGGAATGGCTTACCCGTCACAGCTGCACTCTTGTCTTAAAAACAAGGTAGAAACAGAGAAAGTGCCTGGTGGGGCTAATCCATAGTTCTTGCCCTGTTCAGCAGCTGCTCGTGAGAGTGTTAGATGATTTGAGGGCAAAAACCATACTGGGAATGGAACAAATATTCTGCTGATATGGAAGTCTCCAGGCTTGTGCCCTGGTCCCATTTATTCCCTAAATCAGACATGACTCAAATTATCTAATTTCAGTAAACTATGTAAGGAAAATACCATGCTAATTCATTGTAAAAGACAGACCCTCACTCTGGCAGATTCTACCTAAGGCTCAATACAAAGCCTGAGGGCTCTTGGTGGTGGAGGAAAAACAACAGGCTGCATTCCCTGCCCAGCTCTGTACCCACACTAGGGGTGTTTGCACCCGCTGAGCAGCATTTGTGCTGCTACCTCTATGGCCTCTTGCTCCCAGATGTTTCACAGACATATCAGCTTAAAATTAAGCAGTGACATTTCTGCTGGGGCAACTTCTATCTCACTGGTTCTTACAGAGTAGGATCTGGGCAGGAAACATCTGCAGCAGTCAAGTGAGCTGTGGCAAAATGGGGAGTAAACACAACCCGTGCATAACAAAGTGGTGTCCGGGAACCAATTCTTCCTATCAGAAAGAAAACTGAATCTTACCCTTTTTTCCCTGAATCCTGTCTGTTTGCCAGTTAAGGCCCAACAATTTCAAGCATCCCAGGCATGCAAGGAAACACTACTGACGTCAGACAGACAGAGGCTGGGAAGAGGGGATGGAGCTCAGGAAGTCTGGGCCCCTGACAATGAAACATATACTGTGTGGAGAGCATATTCTGGGTCATAAAAGGGTATCCCTGGTGCTGAATCTGTCTGAGACAATTTTCTATTTAAAGTCCCCAGCTGTAGCCTGAGGAAGGGGCAGCAAAGCACCAAGTGACTAATCCATCCTGACCAGGAGAATCCCAAGGTGGGAGATTTCCTGCCTTTGGAAAGAAAACAAGACACACAGTCGCTAGTGTTGCCAGAGGGGAACCCAGCAGCTATCTAAGAGGGACCTCAGTGAGGTCATCCAGGAACCCAGATGTAATGTACCTCCGTCATTAATGCCTCACATTCAGAAAAACACGGGCTGTGGGCTCTCTCACTGATGGGTCCATTCTGCTGGAGTAGGTTCACAAAATGGGTGAAAGTTGCCCCACCACAAAGACCAGTTGCAGTCAGATTGTACCAGTGGAGGAAGTGGTTCATGGTCACTGGCACCACGTTTTTCCTGGCTGCTGGGTGCAAGGGGAGCGTCCCACCCCAGCTCTGCCTCTCCTGAAGGCAGGCTGTAGACAAGGTGGTCGAGTCCATCCTCGCACTGGTTCACAAGCTGAACAGTATGTCAGCATCTGCTCACCTCACAAAAGGACTCCTACAGCAAATTATTCATCAGAGGAAGGTTCAAGTTACAAAACACTGTCATTCACTGAATCAACACTGAATCATGTCCATACTCAGCACAAAGGCAGACTTTAGCCACAGGAATGCTTAAACTGCTGACTGTTATGAATAAAGGTGTGAAGCTGATAAAATACAGGGCAGCATTAGCTGAGCTACATCTATTTAAACCCAGTTATCAACAGCACTCAAGTTTTACATTTGTACTCCAGGCTAAACTTCAAGTCATTTTGTATATTTAAAATGGGATTAAGGAAGACATTTTCAAATTTTTTTGGATCTCATTTCTCCCTTATTGAACTATAGAGCATTTCAATGGGAGCTTCCCAGAGAGCATAGAAAAGCAGTAAGTCTGTGTCTTACCAGAATCACTGCAGTCAGACATGCAAAATGCTGACCTGCTAAAAATTCAGTGCACTCATTCAATCATGCTCACATTATATTAATAACTTAACTTTTTACTGGAAGGTTTCACATTGGATCAGACAGTTTTTATTGTCACTCCAGTTTCACGTCAGATGGAAAAGACATGGTAGGTCACCTCGTCTGTCAGACAGAGACAATAGAGTTTTTGAGAACTTAGTCTACTTCCTAGCAAGTAACATCTGCAACCATTTTCTGGAACAGATTATGCTAAACTAAAAAACATTTCCATTTATTTTACTAGCTTTGCATTAGCTCTAAATTAAGCATTGTATTTAACTATACATTCCATAACAAGTCCTCTTGTTATTTTATTCATTACAGTAGAGAAGTAAATTTCTACTTGAAATATTTGGTAAACAAATAGGGGAAAGTATCTTTGTCTGCAAGTGTGTTGGAGATGCAATCCTCACTAATGGTATTTTTATGGTAGAAGTTTGTAAATGTTTGACAGAAGAGGTGGGATTTGTGCAGCCAACTCCAGATGTTCACACTGTAAATTTCTGCCTATGAACTAAGAGTCTAGACTGATTTTATAGTCATACAGGTACTTCAGGATGCATTTTCTCCTATCCTAATGTCTGAAATGCTTCTGAAACTGCCTGTTTCTTTTCTCTGACTGTAAAGGGAACCTGAAGTGACTAGCACTGATGCGGATGTCCAGTCTATGTCTGACCTAGAAGTGAAAATCTCAGGGATCACTCTTTGGCCCTGAAGCAGTCAGGTAGTGACTGCTGCTGCCCTGACCTGAACCCACCAGACCTTTGGGAGAGCACTAGGTGGCCCAGGCTGAAGTAATGCTGGAGACTGTTCAAACAACTGGAGTGGTGTAGGACTGTGAATAGCCACAGGAGGAAACCATGGTAGCTGGGCCAGGAACAGACATTTACATTGGAGACATGCCAAATAATAGAAGTGAATCTTACCAAATTTCTCGGAGGTGTTCAGGTTCTCCTCTGCTGCCTTCACTGCCCGTAATTGTGAATTATTTGGTTGCTGCTTGGATGCTGTTGTTTCTACTGCACAGACTATTGTTGCTGGTTAATATTTGGCTGCTTTGACCTTTTCTCCTATCCTTCCTGAAGCATAAAGGTATTTTTTGTCAGTGCCTCCAGCTCTTTTCACAAACCATGCAGGAAGAGAATGTCTCATTTACCTCCACAGAGATTTCCCTAAATTGATTTCCCTCTAGTGGATTTGTGCTGCTGGAAGGATTAAGCTTTTCACTTACTATTTGGTGATTACTAAAATAATTGGGGATAGGATTGCAAGATCAAGCCATGACTTTGCTGAACCCAGAGGATTTCCCGAGTGAATATTTGCTGCTCCTTTGATGTCAGTACGTGGCTCTTCTCATCTGTACCAGAGTCAATTGCCAACTGCACCCACCAAGGCACCAGCATCCTTTCATACACCCTCAGTCTGGTTGGAACATTAGTTGTCAATATAATGGAAAAATCTAATTTTTTTTTTCATCTAGATTTCATAGTGGAAGCACACGGTTTTATGTTTATTTTTTACACAGTAAAAACCACTTATTTTTAAACTTTCAATATTTTGATGTAAAATTTCTCATTTTTCATCTTTCAGTAACCCTCTCATGTGTCTGCAAGACAGAAATGCCACTGTGACAAAATGCTACTCCTGTGGGTATGTACCATGTATGCTAAATCAATCAAAGACAGATTCTGACCACAGTTTTAGCAGTGCAAATATAGCATGACCATGACCAGAATCTGTCTGCTGGGGAAATAACACTTGAATTAATTTCATACAGCTGGGACACCTGACTCTTCAAATTTTTTGGCTTTATCTCAGCAGTTTCAGTGAGACTTCATAGAGCAGCATAAATGAGAGACAAGTCTGAGGACAGACAGAAATGAAAAAAAAAAGCCAAACTCAAACCCAAGGAACTGATGTTTCAGTTGAACTGCAACATAAAAAGTAATAGAAATGAGATGGGAGAATCTGAGTGGAATCTAGAAATCCTGACATGGCATTACAACTGCTTCTTTTTAGCCTGAAGTCTTGTTCTTTGATGATGCATTACCGAATTATTTTATCTATATGCCTTCTCTTCCATGCAAAAATATCAGTATTCAATTAAGGAAGCTTATTTTTGTTGTGAGTGGTTAGATTCTATCCCTGAAGCTTTAAAACAGAAGAAAAAATATTGACAGGAAGAGCATTCGTATATATCACAGGCAAAATTCCTAAAGACAAGGATTTCTTGAAAACTGGTTTGCAGACCAATTTTTTCACAAATGAGAAGTGCCATGAAAAATTATAATCCATATTAATTAAATCTTTTGTTGTTAGAGAACAAATGGAGGCACATGTGAAAGCTGAAGGGATTTGTAATGTGACTCAGTCTTTTTGCCTCTAGGTCACCACTTCAGAGTTGGTGTGGGCTAGTAGCAACTGCAAGTCATTATTCCCTGACAGCTGTCTGGAGACCTCTGGGAAATGAGTTTGTGTTATCCTGCTAGCAGTGGTAGTGACTGAAGCAGCATCAAGTAATCTATCCTCCCTGCAGGGGGTAATTGGTATTTTCCTCCATGATAGCAAACAGAGAGTCTGCAGCTAAAACAGGCATTGGGCAAAATTATCACCCTCTCATTGTATCACCAGCATCAGCCACAGTGTTATTTTCAGCCCCCAAAGTGCTAATGCTGTGTGCACCTTGTCACCGTGGGTTCTGGACACCAAGCACTGTCACTGACACCAAGATGCCCTGGTATCCTGGGCCTGGCATTGCTCTCCTTATCAGTAATGCTCCCACAGAAGGAAGAGCCATGAAGGAAAAGGGAGATGAATCTCCAACCCTCCCTAGCATCTGTCCTTACTCTGTACCACACGTGCTACCTGCAATGGCACAGCTTCTGTTCATTTCTGTATATGGAACATGGGCACAAAACACTGTAAATGACCTGTTGATCAGCTCCCTCCTGCTCACCGTCTGTCACCCTGCCAGTCACCCCTGCCCCCCTGAAATTTTGTCTTGGACTCTTGACAGGCAGCATCAGCATGTGCCCAGCTCTGGTGCACCTCTGAGCACATGATCATGGTAAACAAAGTACCCAAGGCAGCTTTAGATGGGCTACTGAAGTTAAATATCAACATACTTTTGGATGAGGAAAAGCTGACAGAATGTATTCAGGCCTTGTTGGCATTTTACATTTTTGTAAATATTTTACAATTTTTTTGTTAGCAAAAATTTTGCAAATGATGTCTCCATCACAGGTTTTGGTCCAGTGCTAACACTCTCAAAATCCAGGTTTACTGTCCCATTGAACTTCAGTTTTAGAGATGCTGATTCACATCACAGTCAAAGCTATCTCAGTTTACCCTGACCATGCCCAGAAAGTTGGGGTCCAACCTCCACTGAGGTTTCCTATCATTTCCCTGGTGGAGGCTGACTGATATGGGAATCTCTGTACCCAGAGACCCTTTCCTGGCAGAATTTTCTTCCCATGTTTTTCCCTCCTACCTCCCTGTGCTCTCAGACTCACTGTGCTTTGCGACTGATACAGCCTCCTGCAGACAATGGTTCACTTAATACAAAAACAAAGCTTCAAGCCAGATGCATTGCCCATTGGAGAGGCCTGTCTCACCCCACTGACTGAAAGCTGCTTGGAATGATGCAGTCACACCTAGATGTGGACCTTTGAGGTCCTTGATAGAAGGAAACCTGCATCTTAGCATATGCATTTCTGGAGAAAATTGACAAAATGGAGCTAATATTCAGAAGAAGGGAAAGAAATACTTTGGAGGCCTGGAAAAATACATTAAAAAAGTTAAAGTGATCAGTTTGATTTTATAAAGGAAAAGAAGATTTAGTGGCAACTCAAGTTATAGTCAATAAAAAGGTTACAATGTTAAAGAGCTTTTAAAATCTAATGGAGAAGGACATGACAAGAAGCAGTGGCTGGAAACTGAAGCCAGACAAATTCTAGAGCAGTCTCATAAACTGTAACTCCTATAAAGCACTGTGCAACCAAGGGAAATGAAGTTTAATGATGATCCTGACTCAAAACAGATCATTATTGGGAAGTGACAGCTGTGCCACCATCTGCAACAAATATTTAAGCATTGAGACTCTCTGGATGTTGTGCTTGGACTCAAAGGCTGGTCAGTTGGCCAGTGCATGGTCTAAGCAACCACAGTTCAAACCTAGGATCCAATTGCATATTAATAGGTGCCTCATGCCATTTGAGGAGTTCTGGGCAGTCAGATATATACACAGGACTGGCCAGCTATGACACCTGGCCTACAGAAAACCCTTTGGGAGTGGAAGTTAGAAACTAGGAAGGATACACTAATGAATCTGCAAGGATGCTGGACTACGACAAGGAGGTGTCTGAATCTAATCGCAATTGTCTAGAATCCTCTTACAGTGCAGAGCACTGAGAAGGCTGTCCAAAAATAGGGATCTGAAATAAATCTGATGAACCATAACAAGAAGACACCTACTTGTCCCTGTAAATTGCAAAATGAGAGCAGGGAATTTGCTTCAGATGTTGATATCTTCCTGTAGGCATCTAATGTATTAGATGAGTCCAGCACTCAGTGACTAAATGAAGTGATCTGATACCACAATAATGTTTTTAGATACCTTGGGTTCTAAATTGGAAGATTTTAGCTTTTTCATCTGAATTCTGTACAGTAATAAACAACCAAAGGCCGGAAATCCAATGTTTTACCTTAGGCCAAACTAAACAAATGAGCTAGACTACAAAAGTTATTCCAGTGTTCTTAAAGAAAAAACCCAAACCACTATACACCCATTGAAATCAGAAGTGCTCATTTCTCTCCCAGAAACAGCCCAGACCAGCTTGAGGAGTTTGATGAATACATATATTATATAGATATAATATATAAGCATATATATAATGTAAATATCATATATATTATATAACTACTGATGTGATATGCATTGCTAGTCCTCAGAAATCTCTTTGCTTGAATATAGATTCCCAGCAGTTTGATGACAATCCCACACCAACGTGTAGGCAGTTGTGCAATGTCCAAGCACAAGACTCTGAAAGTTTCTCAGCAATACACAGTGAAGCAATCAGGAAAGAAAAGGAGAGGAAGAAATACACCAACCCAGAGTGAGGGAAAGATCAGAAGATCATTTGCTCCAGTGGCCTTTGACATTGTGTTGGCACTGTAGCTAAGGCAACATAAACCTTCCCTGGCACTCTCCTTGGACTCTCCAGCTGTAATAGACAATCACCCGCTTCGAATGACTGCACTTTCCACCACTCCTGCACAAGATCAGTGCACAGCCTAGGACTGAATCATGGAGGAGGGTGCAGAGAAGTGGCAGCAAAGACAAATGTCATGACCGAGGCTGGCAGATGTGCAGGACAGTGAAGCCTGCTGGGTGTGGGAGCAGCACTTTGCCCTGTGCACACCCAGTGCTGTTGGAGACACACGTGGTACCACACCCTGCAAACACAGCACTGACAGTTTGCAGAGGCACACAGAGGTCAAGATTATTTTTAGAAACCTAAAATTAATGGCCTTCTTTCCTGAGTCACTGGAAAAACATTGTTTTTTGGGGGGCGGTTTCTGCTAAGAAATGCAGAACAACTTTGAAGCTGTGTTTACCCTGCTGTACGTGCTGGTTGGGCTTCAGAGGGCTGACATAAAGAAAAGGTAACACCTGAATCAGTCGCATTGTCTTTTAGGACAAGCAGATTATCACTTTAATTGGGCAACAAGTGCTGTCCATCCAAGATGTCCCTATTGTCCCCAAGGGAAAGTGGGCCACGGTTCTTGAAGTGGTGGTGAGGACAGGTTTGGGTAAGATTCTAAAGTTCATGCCAGAGGCAAGGGAAAGATGCACTGCAGTCTCTGACTGTAAATGGCAGTATCAAGCCTTTCACCAGGGTACAGCAACTGCACAAGCTGCACTTTCAAATTGCTAGAAGGCACTAGTTCAGGTTTATTTGAGATTAACTTGTTCTTTACCAACAACTCCCAGCACCTCAGGATCACCACGAGCCTTGGACCGTACCCTCCAGTTTTGAAGGATGGTGGGACTTGGTGGTCTGGACCTAACCAGACTGTGAGAGCTGCCCTCAGGAACAGAAAATGTGCTCTGGTAGTGGTTTGTTTGCCCTTTAGATGAACCTGTGAGGTCTGAACAGCACAAATGAGATTCACAAAAGTTTGTCAGTCAAGGCTCTCAGGAAGTATATGTGGTTTTAAGGTGTCAGCAAGGCCTGTCATCGTGTTAGCAGGTGTTGCCTGCAACTCCTTTCTCCATCAAAGGCTTGCTCTAAGCTGATTAACTATTTTAAAACAATCTTTCTATACTAGGACTTTAATACTTCATCATAACTCCTGGAGTGTTCCTGGAAATTGAAATAGCTCCCAGCCAGCAAAAGATGCTCTCTTGGCCCTGGCCTCACAGGGGATGGAGGAACAGGTGACAGTGAGAGGTGGCTAAAGACACTCCCCTGGAGTGTTTGCTTAAGTCCTTGTAACACAGAGATGGGCCTACAAAGGCTCCTGCATGTGCTCTCATTTGAGTTGGTCCCAAGCTGAGCTCTGCCAGCTCTTCATGGAGAGACTGCAATTGCACTTGGGATTGGTTGCTGAATACTCAAGGTGCTTGAGAAATCTCATGGCATCCGGGTCTTGACAGAGTCAAGAAGATGGATGTGACTCCTGCCTTAGCTGCAGGACCTGGAGTCTCCACAAGGGCTCCAGACTCTGGAGCTAAGGCAGAAGTTACAAATCCATCCACTTGACTCTCTCAAGACCAGAGCACTGGACCAGCTGCCATTTAGGTGCTGCAGAAACTCAGAAGCTAATGCACAAGTGAAGTTTAGATGCCCCAGGTTGTGCCAGGATAGCAGGCTGAAGTTCTGCACCCAAGAATTCCCCCCCTTTGGGGAAATTTGGGTTGCCCTTGTTAGAGTCAGTGCACTGCAGAGTGCCCTTCAGCTAATACCACAGCACCTCCATCATGCCAAAATACTCACCTGAGCCCTATGGCCAAGTATTCATCCTTTGCCTCATGATGGGAAGGTTGTTGTCTGGATCCTGTCCAGCTAAGGATAGAGATCCTGGCTGGAGCACATGCCCTAGTACTGGGAGGACAAGCATCTCTCACTGGCTCTTATCCAACCTTTCAAAGCAGCAGGGCCAAGGGAGTCATGTGAAATCTAAGCACAAAGTCCGCATTTAAAGGGCTTCAGCACTTAAATCATTGGCAGTCATTGTTTAAAGTAAAAAATTAATTGACCCTGCTGATAGCTACCTTATGCACTTCACCAAAAATGTCTGCTTGCCTTTTTTTTTTTTTCCTATGGGCTATGTTACCTTCTTAGGTAAAAATTTAGGAAAAAATGTCCATGAACAGCCAAATCCAGCAGAATGAAATGGCAATTACTGTACAGTCAGACAGCATGGAGCCTGTACTTTTAATGCAATTAATTCTTCCATGGTTTAATAAATTCATTACACTGGTGTAGTCAAGACTGAAGAAGCACAATGATGAGGGTTCTTTTTTTTTTTTAAATGTATAAGCATTCAGATCCTTAAAGCAAAATTTTGCCTACTCTAAGGCCTTGGCTGCTGTGTTATTGAAGTAAGGCACCAATAAAACTATGCTTCTCTTCTGACATGTTATTTTTATTTGTTTCCTTCACATATGCCTCATAAAATTGGACTGATTTTGAAAAAGACATGAATGAGACACTTTTATCCCTTATAGAATTGTGCTCCCCATTTTTCAATGCAGGATGATATGTCAAAGGGTTCAGAAGGCAGCAGGAAGTTTGGGTGGGAATCACCCAAATACCAAAAATTTAGTCAGCATTAAGTTGCAGTCATCATGAAAGAGTGGCAAGCAATTCTCACCTTCCCTCCTCTGGCTCTGGCCACTCATTCCCATTAAGTTATCTGTGACACTTTAGGGCTTGTGCAGTTGTACCATCAGGGAAAACACCTGATCTCAGGGGAAAATTAAAACAAAAAAGAAGTTGTCTGCTGGTGGATTAGTTACCTGAACTGATTTAGGGCACACTCTTTTGCTTTTATATTCCTCTAGCAGTAATTATCTTCTGGTGTCTTGGATTTCTCTCCATTAGTCAAAGTTCCATGGGCTTCTCTTCATTAGTCAATGGTAACATGTCCAGCAAATAATTCTTCCTTTTGTTTTGGAGCAGAGTGGGAGTACCAAGGCAAGAGGCAGAGTGACATTTCAGGGTCTCCAAGGACCGGTCTGTGTTTCTCAGCCTTGTGCTGGGTATGAGAGGTTGGCTCATTCTTAAGGGACACGCAAAGACTTTGCAGAGCAAATTATTTAGAATCTTCCTTGCCCACCATACAGTCTCAGTCCAATATAAAATATGCAAAAACAATAAAGGCCTACTGAAACCTGGCTTCCTGTGGGTTAGGCACAATCTCAGATGCCTCAGTGCTCATTTTAATTTGTTAACTCTGAACAGCTAATGAGCAAAGTGAGGGACATGCCAGCAGTGACAGCCAGTGAAACCACACAACTGTATTTGTGACTCTCATGCTGAGGGTATTTGTTCATGCCTGCAGTGCAGGCAGTGTGCTCCTTCTTTATGATGGTGACAACTTTGAACATTGTCATCCCTTGCCCATTTTGTTCTTCAGGGACTGATCCCAATGACAGCTGGAGAATTGTCATTTATTAGGACTTGGCTGGGGTCTCATATGCAGTTTGGTCACTGCACTTGCACAAGGAGAAGGTGGAGGTGCTTCAGAAGGGAGCAGCACAAATTATTTAAGGTCTAGAAGACAAGGTTTGTGGATTCAAAGGATTTGGAGAACATCAGTCTGTGCCACATGTGTCCACCAGGGAAAGATAAATGTTTGAAACAAGACAAAACTGCCCTTGAAAAGGACAGGAATAACCTATCTCTGGGCCTGGAAAGGGGTCAGAGATTATGAACATTAACTGCAGCAAAAGGATTTCAGTTAGAAATTATAAAAAACTTTCTCAACCTAAAATAACAAAGGAGTTGGATTCCCAAGGCAAACTGTGAAGTCTTCACACCACAGACTTGTTTTTTTTAAGGACAGATTAGAGAGGCACCTGTCAGGATTAGTTTCAGTGCTGTCAAACCTGTCTTGGGGCAAGGGATCTGCACAGTGACCTCTTGAATTCCCTTTCAGGCTGATTTTCTCTGATGCTATTAACCTATGGAACTTTGTCACAGACAGCCACTCTCCCAGTCAAGATGTGACATTTCTGGGTGCAGCTCAGTGCATGGCTGTGCTGCAGAGCTGCTCAAAGCAGGAGTGCAGAGCCCATAGCTACAGAAAAGAAATGCAGAGCTGGAATGTGAATGAGAGCCTTTAATCAATGGTGCAGCTCCTGAGAGGGGTGCCCTGCAATTATTAAGGACAGGAGATGGTCAAGACCCCAGTTTAAGTGCCTGATCTGAAGGGGTGAGGGAATATGTGTATTGATTTCTGCACAGAAATGGGCTGCGTGTGAGTTGTGCATTTCCTCTAAAGCTCAAAGCCTTTGCAGACTTCTAAAAGACCATAAACCGTGTGCCTTGGTGAATCATTTCTGTACAAAGAAGACTTGTTCCCTAACTAGGCAGTGGAAATTTGTCCATCTCAAATGTGTAGCCAAGCAGTCACCAGCAAATGTAGTTTTGTTCAGTAAACCTTGATCCCTGAATTTTGAAACAGTTTTGGAACTCTAAAACCATATGCATTATCCGCCAAATGGCTTTTTCTTATTTGGATTTCATGGAAATGCATACTCCTTATTGGGGTCTTCCACTTCATTTGCCACCTCTAGGATGATAGATCCTGTCTAGGTAATTGAAAAAGAGCATGCTAGGAGTTTTCTCATTGTAAATACATTAGGAGTTGAGATAAAACTTGGACAAGCCCAGCTCAGAGCAAATGAAACATAGTAGGAACAATGCAAAGTTTTCTAGTGCCACAGAAGCACTGGAACTGACTCTTCTATTCAAATACACATGGAGGGTTACTCATCTGTACAGGTATACACAGAAAACGAGAGCTGCTTCTGGTAATCCCTTTCTCAGTTGGAATCATTCAGTTTGCAAGCACTGTAGACATGCTGAAAGTGCACCTCCTGCATGGGATGTGCCTCTACAGGGAGAGCTGGAATCATCAGCAGAACCAACAGGAGAGCATGGTTCTGAAGGAGGGGTGCAGGAGGTGGGAGAGGAGGAGGCCATGCTGCACCCATGAGCCTGCCTCTCACAGGAACACCAAGCACAGGATTCATGATGGGAGATGCTGCCCTTGGATAATTTGCTTCAGCATCTCACAACACCTTTGAGGCTGTGAGGAGCAACAGCCAGGCATGTTGTGGTTGTGTGGGCATTTTGGCACAAACCCTCCCCTGACTGTACACAGGCCATTTCAGTTTGGTATCAGCAGACTTCCTCAGTGCAAACATGATCTGGGATTATATGCACGTTTTCCAAGGGCCGCTGACATGGCAGACAAGAAAGGGACATATCACAGCCCCAGATTCCCCAAATCACACCAGCTGCTTTCCCTCTGTGCTCAGTGATGCACTGTCAGCCTCCATTCATTGAGAGCACATCTGGGCCTGCACATACAGCTGTTGCTACAGGCTCTGTGTTTCAATGAGCCCCTGCTTTGCCATGTAGCTTTAAAGAGGCTCTGGGTGAGCCTGGGAGTTTTGGGGTACCTCTGAGAATCAAAGGAAATAAATCTTCCTTTTACTTTATCTGTCACACTGTTTAATATTGACAATTGGTGTGTGCATTTGCCACAAAGAGTTCCTGCAGGGTAGGAGTATTAGCTAAGCCCTAGTGGCAATATCAGCAAATAATTTTCACTAATATTTCTCTGGTTTTGAGGCAGTAAACAAAGATGTGATCTGGTAAAAAGCTGTGGGAAGAAAGGCCATATTTCCAATCAGCCAAGACTTACATCATCATCATCTCCAGGAATTTCTTCTATGTAGGGAGCACAGAGCAGCCTCTCTCTAGAAGGTCAACAGGGTTACTTAAACTTGGGTAGTTTTACACAGCTGGGCAAATGAATCTGGCAGAACCAAGGTGCCAGAAACCTCTGTCATTGAGACTAGAAGGGTTGAGAGGCCAGGATAACTGTCTGGAGTTACAAACCACTGCTAACAGACTGCTTTCAGTTGAAATAGCTGAAGGTCTGATGGTGTCTCTTCCAACAAAATATCTGCAGCCTCTGTCATCCATCATTCATTTGGAGGTGGGAGTATGTGCCTGACCAAGAGGCTACCCAAACCCAGTGCCTCTTCTATTTTTACCAACACGTTGGGAAATAAGACCAGGAAAGCCTCAGGAGCCATTCCTGGACTGCAGCATGGCATGGGAGCTGCTGCAGTCAGCGAAGGTGACACCAGAGTGCTCATCCTGAAAGCAAATCGCCGTATGCCAGGCAGGGAGTGGGTGCCATAGGAGCACTGTGCCTGCCGCAGGAGCAGGCTCTGGCTGTACATTCCTCAGCCCTGAGTCACGAGGGGCTGCTTGCTGACCCCTAACCCCACTCCAGCTCCAGGCACAATTTTCCTGCCTTACATCTGTGGGAGAGTGTCTTCTCAAAAAGGAGTGATGAAAAGAAACCACTGAAGTCTATAAAACACGACCCTTCTGAGGCGACACTGCTGGGAGGATTCGGTTGGAGGTGGCTCACAAAGGGGTTTTCTCCTTTCCCACTGGCTTTGGGGGATGAAGGGTGGCCCACAATGCTTGTTAGTTTTGCAGTACAAGCAAGTGGCATGATGCAGCGATGGCAGACATCTGCAGAGCATGCAATGAGAGGTTTCAATATGCACAGTTTGTCAGGGGTTAATGAATGATCAATAGATAATCATTAGCCAGATAGTCTGCTATGTGCTGGTCCTAGACAGGCAGCTCGGTATTTTGGAGGCTGCTACAAGCCCAGGAGAGTCTCATTAAAATGTTTCTAGCAACATTTTGTCTAGGTAGAAAATGAGGTGCAATGTTGACAGTAGCTCCATGTTGGCTCAGTCCATATGTCTGATGTGACTGCTCACCAAGGTGTTGGAGGAAAGGCCAAGACCCAACTTCTGGCAGCAAATCATCTGGCTATTTTTTGGTATATTCCACATAAGCTAAATGTTGTGACCTCGCCTTCAAAGTGAAGTCCATCAGGAGGGGCTGGTCTAAAAAGCTGTGTATACTGAGCTGTGTGGGTTTGCTTGGCAGGCATGGACAGACCCACACTTCCCAGGAAGTGCTTCCCAGAGCACCCAGAGCCTTGTCCCAACACCCCACTAATCACAGCAGATGTTTCAGCACAACAACACATAAGGCCAGAAGGGGAGTGATGCATTTCACCTAAATCTTGACACCTGCTCCCTCTGAACTAGGAACCATAAATTCCCTCTCTGGTTTTTACACAGAAAAAGACGCTTTTAGGATTTGGTTCATTTTCAAATAGAAGTGTAAAATGGGAGAAAAAAATTGGTTTTGCAGAGCCCCGCAGCTGACCCCCAGGAGGAGAACAGGCCCATAAATACCATTCTGCTGTATTCTTCTAGCTCTCATATGAAGAAATTTTTCTGGTTATTCTTTCCAAAAAAAGGAAAAATACTTTTTTTGCATTCTTGTTTAAACAAGTATTAAAGGAAGTAAAGAGAACTGAAAATGACCAGATTGGCTGTCCTGCTTCAGGTAGATGAGTAGTTAATCTTGTATAAAAGGAGCAGATGTTGCTTTTTTCCAATGACTCTGCCTGTGCTCAGGGTGCAAATGCAATATTCTGCAGTGATGGTGACAGGAAGGTGATACCAGCAGGGCTAGACAGTTGCCTACCTGCTTAAATGCTCCAGCAGCCTGCAATCCCAACTGACAGGTGAAAGAACTGGAGTAAAAAAGAGGAAAACTTAGACTGTGTTTTTCCAAAGAAGGGAAGCTTTGGTATTCATCCTTCCCTCAGTGGCCTAAAAGGATATAATTGTCTCAGAATACAATCAAGTCATATTCCAGATGTCCAAAGTATTTTGAAAAAGGATGTTTATTAATGACCTGGGGACTGAAGATAAACAGGCTGCACAAAAATAAGCCCCGAGATACAATGGTGGAGTTAACCTCTGCATGCCAGAGGTCTGGGTAGCCCCAGGAGAGGGCAGATAGGGGGGCAGAGGTGGCGAGCTGGCTTCAGGCACGGCTCAGAGCTTCTACTTTTGGGTAGTAACAAATTGCAGTGCTGCAGAGGGTGAATACAGATCTGCTGGAGAAGTGTCTTCTCCTATTGTCTGCTTACATGATCAATTATAACGAGAGAAAATTCTGGTCTCATCGCTCATGTCAAAAGGGGCAGCCAATCCATCTTCATGTAGCAAACACTGCCATGAGAACAAAGGGAGGTTTTACCAGTCCTTCCCTTTGGACACCCATAATTTATAAACCCACATCAATATTTTTGCTGGAACAACATCCATGTGAAAACAGCAACCACAATAAAAGAAATACTCTTTACTTAGCNATACATAAAACCTCCCTGCTCAAGATCAATAATACATGTTCTAAGCAGACTGAGATTCAGCTTCCCCCTTCCGCACACACATATTCCCATAGGGAAAGACCAAAAGGCTCAAATTCCACTTCTGAACGATATTGCACATGCTGAAATTCAGTGAGTCTGGTCTCACTGATAACCACAGAGGAAAGATACTCATGTCAAGGACACACTGTTAAATGGCCTTCCTGCCAGCCCAGTTTAAGCAGTGTCAAGCCTAGCTGATTACACATATCACAGGTCTGTGCAGGAAAAGCCCAGCTCCATCCACCTGCCCTTCAGGGTGGATTTACTCCATCTGTTCGATGGCTCAGTTGGTACCCAGTGCCAAGGGATGGAGCAGTAAATTGCCGCTACTTAAAAAATTGCTTCGGCCTCAAGAAAGCTTATGTAAATAAATAAATAAACTTGCATGTAATTTATCAAAAATATATACTATTAGAAATATGCAATTTTAAAATAAAAGCATTTATGTACATAAATAAAGCTTAAATAAACTCACAAACACAAAGGAGTGTTTTTAAAACACGCTGATAGTCAGGTGTTGTCCTTCACTGGGACACTACAGCTAACTGGTTGCTGAGGCTTGGGGCAATTTGCTAGGCATGGATGAGGCTCCCTGTTGGCTCCTCCCCCTGCTTTGATGTGCCTGGCTTTAGTCAAAGTCTGCACACTGCTCCGGGGTATGTGCAAGGCACTCTGTTGTGTGCAGGCTCAGAACTAGACAAACCCGTACTTATCAACTTTGAGGAGCTCCTGTCCTATCCAAGCTACTCCCTGTATCTCCCTGGTCCCAGACCATTTCTCTTGTCAACCTCAGTCTCAACAGCTCAGCTTCTCATTTGTTCTATCATCCTACACTGGCCTCTGACATCTCCCTTCCTTATCCATTACTCACACTCAGCAACTGATATTTTGGATGTGTGGATCAGGGCTGAAGAGACTTTTTGCTTGACCTTGCCTAAGCCACTGAATTTCTTTGGATCAGTTTGTAAACTATAAAATTGAGTCTTAATTCCTGTGTCAAACTGTGCATCATCTACTTAGACTTCAGGGTAGGTCCTTAAATCTCTTCAGTATGTGACTTAGGAACACAGTTGTGAAGTAATAGGGAAAACTTGGGCCAAAGTTCTTTTCAGACTGTGTAGTTTCTTATGACATATGGATGTACAAATCTTTGGGGTATGTAAAAACTTTGTGAACCTAGGACTTACCTAAGACCTATGCCAAGCACTAATAATGGTTGTGAAAACCAGGAATCCCATGGAGATGTGTCATGGAGATGTGTGGATCCTGCCCACCCACATGCAGCTTCTCTGGCTTGTTCTCCTGGTAGAAAAGGGTTAATATGACCTTTATGCTCCAGACACACTCATAGTAAGATTTAAGACTTTTCAATATATAAAAAAATATAAAGGTCAGGTAAAAATAAACTGATGAAAATGCTTGGCACATGGCAAACTACAGTGGAATGACCCACTTGGGAAAACTGCATATTTGACCTCTTCAAAAACATATGAAAAATACTTCCCTGACTCATCGACTCTTTGTCTCATTTACCTGCTGTGTGCAGTCTTCCCAGGCTAACAGGAGCCAGGTGGAATTCAGCTGCATTTGCAAAGTTGTTGCTGACAACTAACCTAATAACTCATTTGTGCCTGTGCCTTTATCTCATCCAGGAGAAAACAATTTCACATTTGGCTGGAGTAAGGGCCTGTTGATTCAGAAAAGTCGAGTTTACCCAGCCTGTTTGTGCATCTCCACTTGAAGGTCCCCTCAGCAAACATGCCTTAGTGTCTGCAGTCTGTGTGGTGTTTACCCAGCCCATTTCTAGGGCTCTCCCCAGAGGAAGCACTAGGCATTATCATCAGTTCACACTAGTTAACTCTTCTGCTTAATGCATCCCTACAAGAGATACTGCAAACACACACATATCAGCTGGCATTAAGGTGGAAAATAGCTCAGGCCCCCATTACAAGCTGTGTCCAGACATATTCATGCTTTCCTGCAGTTGCTACCTTGAGGTCAAAAGTTGAAATAAAAAAGTCTTCTTAGTATTGTATTTATAATGTTCTTATTGGCAATGAGCTAAGCTGGCTGGATCATTGAACTAATGCTTGTATTCACTGAGTGGAAACTCCAAAATGTTGATAAAGTGCTGCTACTTAATCTCCAGGAATGCTTTTTGTTCTAAACCAGAGGCGTCTTAGGACATTACAAATGATACCAAGAGGCTTTGAGTTTATCACAGTATCCTGATGTTTGGAAGAGAGAATATCCAAAGTGGGGCTGTTTGAGAACTTTTCAACTCCTGTTTTTTAACCATTGCATATCAGTTTTTGAAATAGAAGCTTTTAATGGAAGTAGTAGTTTTGCTCAAATACAGGTTTGTAGCCCCACAGCAGGCTCAGCAGTCAGTCAGTCCTGAAAGAATAACTGTTCAGTCAGAAAGTAAGATATTGGGTTCAGATCTCTGTTTCTGTTATTCAGTGCAATGATGACTCTGGAAATGCCACAGTTCGAGAAAGTGTTTGACTAACTACTACTGCAGGCTGTTTTGATCTGCTTTTTTCTTTTAAAATACCAAAAAATATTACCAAACTGTAAATGATCCTCTTCTCTGTACACCTGCCCTCCATCCGGACACCAGACAATTCAAATGATTCCGCTTTGCTTCCAGGATGTCACTCAAGAGCAAGTTCCCACTGCCCAGAAAGGTGGTTTGGCAGGCTCCTCTCACAGGGCTGTCTTCTCCTCCTGTCTGGGTAATGCTGAAGAAGATGGAACAGTGGAAGGCCTAAGTACTGGAGCAGCAGAGGAGCAGCCTGGAGTGAGTCCATCCTGTCTGAAGAGAAATAGTTTGCTTGGTTCATCAGTGGCTACCAACATCATCCCACACCTCAGGCCACCAAGAAATCAGCCAAGTGACAACTACCATTTCCTTGTGGTCAGAACCCAGGCAAAGTACCATGGCAATGATGAGGTGCAGCGACCACCATCCTTTCCAGCCTCACAAGCAACATGCTTCTGATGGGATACATCATCCTAGTAATGCTATGGCAGTGTTTGGGATCCTGATCAAGGGCTGAGATGTCATTAGGGAACAGTGCTGGGAAAAAGCTCACTGTGCCATCACCCAAGGAAGCACTCAAGCAGCTGCACGAGAGCACAGTGATACTAGCTCAGTGGTACTAAAAAAGCCTCTGATGTATGTCTATTCTGTGCCTGGCTTTGCTGAAACCAGCCAGGACGATTTAATTTTGGGGATTTCAGGTTTTTTGTGGGCTCCCATTTTCCTTCTCATACTCAGTGTTGTGTGAAACCCAGTATCATTGTTTTGAGGAGCCTATAAAACTGCCACTGGGGACCTGGTTGTCCTTGGAAACAGATTGCAATCTCAACATATTTCCAAATGAACAAGAAATACCTGGAGACGCAAGTGAATTTGTGGGACAGAAAGAAAAGTCACTAGCCCTGTGCTTTAAAGCTGCCAAAAAGATTCTGTTTCATGAGGAGGTTAAGGAAAAAGCCTTTTTGATGAAACAAAAAAGCCCAGCCAAAAACATTTGCAACCTCCTCAAAAGAATATGAGCTGCTTTGTAATTAAGTCCTTTCTGGATGCTTAAAGATGTGCAAAGTGAGAGGGTCCCTGGCATGACAGTAGCAACGCATTTTGCTTGGCAAAATGCCACCTCCAGTGTATTTCGGCTCATAAGCGATTATTTTCCCTGCAGGCATCTTTGAGCCTTGATATAGCAGCCTCCAGCACACAGGAAAAGGGGCACCTTTCCTCTGAGCAGATTAGCAGCAGTTAGAAAGGAAACACAATGAGTTCGTTGGACAAATATTTTCAGCTCATGGCTGTTTTCTGAAACCTTAACAGTGCTTTGGAAGGGGAGAACAGCAAGGCTCGCTGTGTTTACAATCCAGAATTAAATATACTGACATACTGCCAGGTTTGGAACTGTATATCAGGCAAAGGTCAGCGAAAGCTCAAACTCCTTCTGACAGGTTATTTTGTGCTTAAATAAATTCAGATAAATAGTACAATGAGTTTATCTGTAGCTTTCAAAAGACTGATGTGCACCATAGCAAGGCTGCAGGCTGTCAGCCAGCTGGTACAGGTAGTGGCCCACACAGCCCAGGACAGAGCTGTCTTATCAGAATACAAGTACCTGAAATGAGTATCTTTCCCAAGAGAGGAAGGCTCATGATAAGGAAAAATACTGGAATATTGATGGTATTATTTACACTTGTAACATAAAGACTGCTGTGTTTCCAAGTTATTCCAGAGGAGCCCAAATATGGCCATATCTTCTTTTATTATTTTCTGTCAGTGGCTGGTGGAGACTGCAGAGGAAATGGTGCTCTGATTAGTCTCTGCAGATGGTGATCAGACCCACTCAGCCCCACCACCCCATGCCTGCTCCTGCAGAGCACCAAGGCACTCTGCTTCTTCAAAGCCCGTGCACAGAGCATGGCTGCACATCTCATCCACTTTCATGCTTTTCACTCAAAAATTGAAAGGACTCGATGCACCAAACCTGCTCCCTGATATCGGTGTGCACTTTCAATTGCACCAAAGAGGCAAATGTTCAGTTTAGAGCTGCGTATGCTTTGGCCAACAACCACCTAGAGACCCCTCTCCCCCAAACACACACACACATCCAGGGAGCAAATCAGGTTTACAAGGAATTTGTTAAAGGATGGTTCTGCATTATCAGTTTTATTAATTGAGATGACTACTCCAGCGTAGCAAATGATAATATTAATTATTCATCTTTGCACTCCCTCCTCCCTGCTTTTTCCCTTTCAACCTGTTTCTTTCCTCATCTCCTCGACTGCTTCAAGAACAGCAACATAATCTTCCCCGTTTTGCAATCCTTTGTAATTACAGTTTTGCCAGCACGACCCCATGAGAATCCTTGCACTGTGAGCAAAAGGAGTCAGTGATAACAGGGTTGTATATTAAGCAGAGAGAAAACTCATTTACTTGTGTTTTAAGAAAGACACTCATCAGAAAACAGGCAGACATCAGAACTGTTATTTATCAGAACTTCCCTCCTACTTAAGAGAAGCAATGATGAAGTAGGAGTGAAATGGAGAAAAACCTTGCAGGGCTCACACAACATTTGTTGCAGTAGAAGGCAGTGAGTTGTGTCAGTGATGTTCAGGTCGCTCATTTTTAATTTCTCCTCATTGATTTATCAGAATTAATTTATACTGCCATTAATCAGGAGTAAGCTGTTGCTCTACAATTACATGACAGGATTACAATTTCTCCTGGGAATCAAAGGCTGCCTCTGCCTGCCCTGAAGAATAAGCCTTGGTAAAACACCTGAGAAGCTAAGCTGGAAGAGCAGGTGTAATGTCCAGCAGCACTGACCCAGCACTTTGAATCACAGAATGCTAGAATCATGAAGTTTGGTAAAAGCCTTCTAAGGTCATTGAGTTCAACCATTAACCCAGCACAACTACATTCACCACTAAGCCATATCCCCAAGTGCCACATCCGTGCACGTGCCTTTTGAACACTTCTAGGGATGGTGATTTCACCACTTCCCTGGACAGCATGTTCCAAGACTCAACCACTCCCCCAGTGATGAAATTTTTCCTAATATCTAATTTAGACCTCACCTGGTCCAGCCTGAGGCCATTTCCTCTCATCCTGTCAAACTTGTGCTCTTGGTTGGAACACAAGTCTTCCCATACAGAGAGGGAGTCTTGTTGGGGCAGGAAATCAGCCCTCACACCTCCTTGGGTATTGCTTCCCCTTGGGAGGTATGTCCTGCTCTGTCCCAAACCCCAGCACTGGCAATGCAATGGCATTCCTCAACCCCACTTGCTTTTCCAGGCACTGGCAGTGTTAACTGCAATGAAGGCTGTCTTTCTTTGGAAGACATGCTTTGGTGTGGGTCCTTGTGATGTGGATTTTCTCCATCCTTAGTAGCTCTCATTGGGTTAAGTTGTGTTAAGGCATGTGTTATTCAATATCAGAAAATGACCTGAAGAAAGCCCAGCTTGCTGGGAAAGCTGTGAAAAAATAATCCTTTTCCTCTAATGGGCTCAGAAAGGTCCTGAAGGTAGCTGTGGGAGTGAAGAGGGGTGGCCAGACAGTCCTGGTCTTGCCCATGAGCAGTCGGGGTCTCTCAGAAGCCACCAATCTTTTAGAGGGGAAAACAGGCCTCTTTTATGATAGCTGTCTTGGGCACTTAAATCTGATATCCATGTCCAGTCGCAATTCCCACTGGGATAAAGAAACCACTCCAAAATCGTTCTAACAATTAGAGCTTTTTTCACATGTTGACATTTTGAGACAATAGACTCAAAAAACTGGGAGGGAACGTTCTTCTGAAGGTGAAATGTAAGACTGGCTAATCCAAACAACAGGTCCTATCATGAGGCTTTTTTAATGACATAGGACTGTTCCTTTAAGTCAAGCATGTTTCATTTCACAGCACTAATAACAAATTGCATTGATGTTTAAAACTGTACCAGTCAGTGTAATTACTCTGTCATCCCTTGTGGCTAAGTCCTCCTCCTGCCTCTTTATGAGACATCCATAAATACAAAATGATTTATCCAAGTACCACCATATTGTAAACTTGGTCACGTGGAACTGTTGATGAGGGACATCCATAAAGTTTAATTATGTCATTGATTCTTGCTAAAATATTAACTTGAAGCTGGCTTCAGGGTACTCCAGTCACTTGAAATCAAATGAAAGTATAAAATGTCCTGTTCTTTAAAGATGTGCAGAATGTACTTTTCACCAAGTGATCTACAGGGAAAATCTTTCATTGCTTGCTATAAAGATAACCTCTTGTATTAGGATTTAATGTGAAGAGTTATAAAAATCAGAGCCAGAAAGGATCTGTTAATTCACCTCCTGTTTCTCTGCCAACATAAGTTTGTTCCAAAAAAATGCATTATTGAGTGTTACTGGTATAGCAAAGCTTTCAAAAGGGCCGACTAATGGGAGTTCCGTAACTCTCTTTGGACAATGTCCCCAGGCTAATAGACCTTGGCTTTGGAAAAAGCAGCTCTGACATTTAATCTACAGCTTCTCTTTTTCAGTTTCACCTCACTGCTTCCAGCTGTACCTGCTTGAATCAGCTTGAATTTTGGCTCTCCAACACTGGTGTTACACAACCTCCAGCAGAGCCTTTCTGCTCTTTTCTGAATAGCCTGGATGCTTGGATCAGTTTTTCAAAGTAGGCTCAGGGATTCAGCCACAGCTGTAATGGAGAAAAACAGGCACAAACCAGAAGATTCAGTTCTTTAATTTTGCACTTATTTTTTGTGGAAGTCATGTAGTTGCCACCCAAAAATTAGCTTTGAAAACCTCAGCTGTTTGATTCTTCCTATCATTTCACTGAGTGGGCATTCCTCCCAGCCTCCAACTTGATTTTCCTAAGTTTTTTGAGTCTCCTCCAATGTTTAAATATTTCTTTAACATCACTGTCAGTTCAATGACTAGCCCAGCTTTCAAATTACTTGATTTGGACTCTCAATGTATTGTGTAGTGTGCATGCATAAGTACTTGTATGCACAGACAGATATGTACACAATTCCATATATGTACCAGCACAAACCCATGGGGCTGGTCTTGTCTGTGTCTACAAGCATGTTGAATTTCCTTGGACTGATAATTTATGGGGGGATTTCTTCAACCCCACAAAATGACTGTTGGAGGTTTTTTCTCATCTGCACAGTGTAGCAGACATTCAACAGGCTATGATGAAACATCAAAATAGTAAGCCAGCAACACCAAAATGGTGATATTTCTGCCTGTTTTGCTTTTTACAAAGCCCCATAAAGCCAGACTGGCCATTGCTCCTTGAAGCAGGTCAGCTTTGCTTTTGGTGTAGTTGCTTTCCTATAACATCAGTCTGTTTTCATCTGTAGGCTGGTTTGGAAGAGACATGGCTATCCTAATAGTGAAAGAAATAGACTGGCTGGAGGAACCCGTGGAGATGAAGAGCAGCACCCAAATGCTGACTCAGATCTCACCTGATCCTGGGGAATGAGGTTTCTCTTTCAGTACAGATGACTCAGTTACTTTGGAAAGCAGAACAACAGTCATAAAGAGCTAATAAATCTCAAATAGAGATTTTTTTGTGGCTCAGGAGTTTACCTCCCTGCATCAAAACAGTAATACTTTAAGATGCAGATTTGTGTTCCTATACCAACTATGAGAGGCGTGCCCAGCTTCAAGGCAGTGAATCATATGGAGCGAAGGAACCTTCAGAGGTAGTTCAAAGTAGACTGAACTCAGAGTTGAGATTGTTCACCTGAATGCAGAATTAATTTATCAAGTAGTCACAAACAAGGTCATCAGCTGTCATTTCTAATTCCTCTCTCACATCACCATCTGAGTTTGGTTACATGTGTCCAATCATGAACTGGATGCATCCCAGACAGCTGGACAGACAGCCAGCTGAGGCTCAGAGATGAAAAGCACCTCTTCTCTCTGATGCAGCAGCATGGTCAAAAGAGGTAAGTGCAACAGCAAGCAACAAGGTGAAAAATGGGAATTGGGTGCCCCTGAAGATTTATTTGGTGTGACATGTATATGAAGCTCAGCTGTATTAATCTTGCTATAGACTGTAACAGCTCATCCCTGCTGTTGGGAGAGTCCAATACTGCAATAAAATATCACAGACATAATTCTGATCTGTTTAGACTTGTATTCTGGAGTTTCATCTCAAGGCCTTGTTACTGCATCTGCAATGATTTCCAGCAACCAGGGAAGATGCACTGCAAACATGAGCTGTTTGAATAAGTCCTCAGCAGCTCCTGCTTTAATGACTTATTAATGAAAATAAATTGGCAGATGACAGCCCCCCCATCTCTGGAACAGAAAGGTTGCAGCATTAATTAAACTTTTTAATTGGCATGGCCATCTCCTCTCACCCAGAGCAGACACTGAATAAACATAGGATGCCACTACATCCTTCTTATGAGCAGACATGGAGCCATTTCAGAAAATCAATGACAATGATTAAGAGAGCTCTCATTCCTTGCTCCTACCTGCATTTTACTTTCCACACTGAGTGTATTGACTAAATGTCTCCTCCCAGAAGGTTATGTATACAGGCTTTCAACAGAGAGCACCAGCAAAGTTTCTTGTTAAGAGACAGGCAATATTGCTTAAATTTCTAGCTAGCACCTTCCTCTGTCTTTGCAGTGCAAGTCCTCTGGGGTCTGGGCATTATATGAGCTTAGCAAGAGGTGGTCTGTCCTCAAAGATTCTCTGATCTCTTAGACAAAAAGTGGTCAGGGATAAAGTGATGTGAACTTTTCCTGTGTGGGAAGCCAGGCAGTAGGAGGAGGCACATGGCTCCTAGTTGAAAATGGAACCCCATCATAGTTTCTCCTCATTATCCTGTGAGCAGAAAACTTCTTCCTCTGAGAGGTCAGGCTGGCCACTGTACCATCCCACAGCTCAGCCAGTTTGGCATTTGAGAAGCTTTTGCTGTGATGTCTGAAAGCTGCAAGAAAACCTCATCCAAATGTGTAAAACTCTTCAGAATTGTTGAAGGCTTGTTGGCCCAGCCTTCCCTTTCTACTCCAGCTGCTCCACATGGTCCCAGTGATGTTCAGATCTGGGTTTGAGTCACAGTATGATACAAAGCAGATGGAGCTCAGTGATGTGTCTGATTCCCAATACCCTACTGCTACAGAGCTACCTTCTCAAAGAGTTTTTTCCATTTTTGCTTTAAATCACTAGTTGACTCAGATTAGGAGCTTTTACCACAAGCAACAGTGCTTTGTGCACTGCTGCAATATTACTCAAACATATTATTTTAATATCTTAAAAAAGTTTTATTTATTCATCAAAGTTTTGTAAATAATTTTCCCCATAAAGGCCTAGGGAGAGGTCTCACAAGAATTACTGGTGAAATATGCTCCAGTAAGTGGCAGAACATGCCTATATCTTGTTTTATTACATGGGTTTGAATCTGTATCAGGTCAAGTTAACCAGACCTTCACCTCCTCTCCCCATCACTCCAGTGAACACAGATCACTGTAGCTGAGCCAACTTTCGTGCAAGGCTCAGAAACCTGATCAGCTTAGGGTTGCTGTGTACCTGCTGAGCCACACTGACTGTGTTGTTGCAATCCAAGTGTGCACTTTCAGTCCATTCAGGACCACCTCCAGTCTGGTTTAGAATGTCTCCAAAGACTGAGGCTTCACAACTTCTCCAGGCAACATGTTGTGGTGGCAAAGCAAAACTTGCTTTAGTGCAAGCTACAATCCCTTGCCACTGCAACCCATTCCACCCTTGTGGACAGGACAATGACTCTGCCTCTCTGCTGTCTTTCAGTGAAGGGGACAACTTTTGTGGTGTAGATGCACTACTGAAGCAATCTGCTCAACATACATGCAAGCTCTCACCCCTAGAGCTACCAAAGTATTTAGGAGCCTTTATGCTTTTGAAATCCATCATGCCTAAAAAACCTTTGTAGTTGTGGAGCCTGTTTGTAAGATTCCAATCATTATAGCCTGAACTTTCAAGGTTCTTAAGTACATTTTTCCTTATGGTGGCCCAGGATATAGGAAAAAAAAAAAAAGATTTAAATTGTTTGTCTCTGTCTGAGACGCAGTAGGGACAGGGACAACATCTTACTTCCCCCGAGCCCGAGACCTGGAACATTGGTTTGTTTTCCCTCTCTATTCCAGTATCCCATGGTACAAATTGGCAGCTTTAAAGAAAGGCAAGCTGGCACATGCACATAAGTTCAAACTGCAGTTATTAGAAATGGATTCAAGCTCTTGTATCCAAATAACCTTGGACCTTGTATGCAGACTCTACAGTGGATGCCTAAGAAGTGGGAGGGATTTGTAAATTGTGTCTCGGGAGACATTTCAGAACTACTGACACTCCTACTGCAGGATTTGAATGGTGCTGCTGGTTTTGTCATCAGCTTGTGACTAAATAACAGATAAAAACTAAGCTATGCAAAGTTATGACTTGCACATGGGCGCTGAGTGACTTGGCCAAAAGGGAAGTGACTGAAGCAGCACTGAAACAGAGCAGCTGCTGTTCTGCTGCCTTTCCTGCTCCTCCTCCACATCTGGGGCTTCTCAACTGCTCCCCAAATCCCAGAGAGACACCTCCTACTGTGAGAGCACAGGAGGTACTGCAGGGCAGAATAATTCAGTTTTGCTCCCTTTTGACATGTAAGGACCCTTCTCCCACTTCTCTTACCACGTGGATATGCATTTCCTATCCAGCTGCAGGCTCTGTGTGCTGTATATGTGTAGAATCAGAGAATAGTTTGGGTTGAAAGGGACTTTTTAACTCCTTTGCAATGAGCAGGAACATTGTATGTTGTGGAAACACTCAGGGTGTGCCCAGCACCTCTGGGCTAGAATAGCCAGAGGTCTGAACCTTGTCTGAACCTTATCTGAACCTTGCCCTGTTCAGACAAGGTTTGGGGACAGCTGAGCTCTTATGGCTAGAGATCTGGACTGCTGTGCAACAGGGACTTCTGTCTAGAAAATGTAGGGCTCCTATCACAGATTTCCTTTTCTTAATCCATTTTTGCTAACTCCTTCACAAAAACCTTCCAGAATCTGTAAACTACAGCTTGAAAGCACTGGTTTAATAAACACAACACTATGCATAGTTGAGACAAATAACATGGAAAAAGCAAAAAGAAGTACATTGTCTGTGCAGAGTTATTAGCCAGAGCAATTACCACAATTTCTTGCCTTCTAAACAATCCTCAGGTTGCAGTTTATTACATATGCTGTGGGATCTATTTTTTTTAAATTTACATTTCTTGGGTTTTTACATGCTTTCATTTCTAATAATGTGTGTGAGGCCAAGTCTCTCAGGAAACAACATGCTCAAGCAGCAGTCCAGGGGCAAGCACAGCATTTGACATTTGTGCCTAGGGTAAGCCCAGTTTCCATTAGAGCCCTGACTCATCTGATGTGTGCAGGGCTGTGGTCACTGAAAGAGCTTGATGGAGGGTGGGGACAATTCGACTCAGTATCACTTCTGGAGCCCATTATTGACAGACTTTCCTATGAATTATTTAGGAAGAGAAGAAGCTGGACTGGGGGCCCTTGTGGATCATTGGTCTCTGCTGTTACAAGCCACCATGTCACACATATTTCCAGGTGCGTAGCCATTATCTCCCAAACTAAGTTTCACTCCTGCTTCCAGTGCTCCTCCATCATGGTTGCATTGGAAGCACTCTCCTCAAGAGATTAGAAAAATACTTTTAATTTAATCCCAAAATTTTCTGTGGCTGGCTGGTATACATTTGTACTGGTGCCAACAGTTGCCTTTAGCTTACATGGTTTTTTTTCTTCCTCTGGTGTTTATCTCCTTCATGTATTAATAGACAGCATAAGTGAATTGCTTCTCAGCTTTTGTTTTATCTGACTAAACTGGCCAAATTCATTCAATTCCTTCTCACCAGACATGTTTGTTGTTTCCATCAACATCTTTTCTTTGCATGCTAACCAGTTGGGACTCTGGGCTAGGGGAAGCCATGATTAAACACATTTTTTTTTTCCAGAATAGATTGTAAAGGAGCAAAAGGATGCTTTCAGAAGTCCCTCTCCTGATGTGAGCCGTGACTGCATTTGCTGTCTCACACAAGAGCGCTGCAGAGATGCTCACATTTTGTATTTGATCAGCACACTCTACAGCAAAACACTCTAATTTCTTAGGCCACATTTATGGCAAGCAAGTACAGTGAGCCAGGGCCTGACGGCGTGGCATGGCTCCCATCCATGACTCTCCTAATCTCCAAACCAGAGTGACCTCATCCCAACAGTGTGTTGGAAGCAGTCCCTAACTGGTGCTAATCCCCAAACCATGCCTGGGCATTGTCTAGCAGGGAGTTGGTTGGCTCCACTCAAACAGTGCCAGGAAGCACATAAACATTTATCCTCCACGATGGTCACAGGACAGTTCATAAACCTGCCCTGGCTTGTTTTAATTAATTAGTGTAGAGGGAGCCTCAGTGCATGACGGGCACTTTGAACTCTTTGCTTCAGGTCAGCTGTTCCAGCTCCCAAACACAGCATGTTTTTCCTTTATACTATTCCCAAATCACTGATGCCTCCCAACTGTGTATTGTCTGCAAATATCATCAGCTCTTTCTTATTTTTTGTTCCAGAAGAAAACTATCTAAAACTGGCTCCAAGGTATTTCACCCATTATGTCCCTCCACTCCTATCATTTTCCTTTCAGAAGAACCTGTTGTGTTTGTTCTTGGCTGTTTCCTGACAGACCTTCAGCTCAAATACCAGCCCCTGCTTCTTCCAACACAAACAATAATTTCCCATGTGGCTCTTTTATCAGAAGTGTTGCTGAAGTCCAGACAGATTAGATCTAAAGCATTTCCCCTGTGTAAAAAAGCTCATGGAGAACTTTGTTTGCTCTTTTTAATTTTTTTTTCTTTTCTTATCAAGTTAGTCTGATTCAAGTGACCTTGGTAAATCCTGGATTTATTTTTATCATATTTGTCCTTTACTTCCATGCCTTCAGTCCTTCCTTCAAAATTGGTTTACATTTTAGCCTAATTCAAACAACATATCCAGCTCTTTGTCTCTGAATTCATGTGAATTCAGTTCCCAACCACTCTGCCACTTACATATCCTGGCCTCAGGAGTTCTGAAATTCTCCTTGTTGCACTCAAGAAATTGTGTTAATTTAGGAATGGTGGACAGAAAAGAAAGTCAGAGCTGGAGCTAGATCAGGCCTCTTGATGCTGAGGCTGCTCATTACCTCAGTGGAAAAGCCCCAGCTTTCAACGGGAGCAAATGAGCTGTGGCAGATCCCCTTGTTCCGTGAGTTCAGAGAGGAAGTAATGACTGCACGTGGCATGGCAGTGCACATGCAAAGCAGCAAGCACATGGCACAAGTGTTCCCTGCTCACCCTGACTTTACCCTGCCCGTGTCAGTCTACAGCACTACAGTGCAGTGTGGGAACACTCAGCCTCACTTGTATTGAGCTAAAAGTACAGCTGAGGCAGAAAAATATCACTTGTGGGCCAATCCCCTTTGTATTTAGCATTTAGGCAAATGCCTCCTTCTTTCTCCATGGGGGTTTTGCAGCACATCCTGAGTCCTCAGCTGCTGGTCTGCTCTGCTGATTGGTCTGGCTATGCTTTGCAGTCCCAATTCACACACATCCTCCATCCCAGGCATCAGTGCATTTACAAAGATGGATGAACGAGCACATACAGGGCCAGCACTGACACTGCTTAGCAAAAGGCAGGAAAAAGGACAGTGCCAGGTAGTTTGGTGTGAGTTTTCTGGGAGACTCATCTGGAAATACCCTGTTTGGTCAGGACCTGTGGTCCCTTTTCAAGGGCTTTGGTTGCTGTCCCTGGGGGTTGTGTGAAGTACCGCAATGGCTCCTGCTTGATTTATTTCAAGCCCTCTTTACTCAGGTTTCACTGCCTTTGCTAGCAAACCTACCCCTCAACCCGCACCATTCCACAGCCTTCTTTGTGTGTAGAAATATATATATAAAATATATGTACATATGTACACATACATATATATGTATATAAAATCAATATATTTCAAGCAATCCCGTCTCCCTTTCTGCCTAGCTCAACACACACACACAACAGTAGTGTAAAAATCCCAGCAGCTGCAGACAAGCTCCTTCCCCACAGTCTCCCTCAGGCTCTGATCCAAAAGTCTGCTGGTCTTAATCTGGGACAAAGGAGCTCTTTCCCTATTTAGCTGGAGGGTAGCTATGGCAACATGGCACAAAGACATCTCAATAGCTGGCTAAGGCCAGACCAGCCCCCTGTCTAGCAGACAGACACTGCTCTCTGGTACTTTAACTCTGCTTTTCTTTGACAAAGGGGATGTTTATTACCAAAAACTGGGCCCCTGGCTCAGAATGTCCAGTAGCTGGAAGTGAAAGCAAGTGCTGCAACCCCCTCAACAAATGGGACATTTCAGGGGATGTCCATGAATAGGTCTTGCAATGCCAATGAAAGAACCAGCAGAGAGGGAGGGGAGGAAATGAATGAGCCGAGATTGCAGCAGCTAAAGGGAAGCTCCATGCAGGAGACCGGGAAAGGGCATTCTGAGTTATGGCTTGTCTGTCTGGGAAAGTTGCACTGATACAGCTTTCCTTTTTGTCTCAAGTGAGCTGCCTTGTGGCCACACACAGACTGTCTCACAACCTTTCGTCCTGCCTTTCAATGGAAACGCTGCATTTTTTTTGTGCAAGGGCTGTTTTCCTCCTTTGTGTTGTAAGGATGAGGGTGCAGCCACAGCACATGACTCTGTCCAGTACCTACCAGCCTGCATATGTGGCCACTGCTGGCCTTGGGGCTTATCAGAGGCATGTCTGGTAAAGCTTTTGGGACAAATGGCCTATGAACACCTCATATGTAGCACTACAAAAGGAGGTTCTAGGGAACCTCAGCGCTGCCACAAAGAAGCTGCACTCCTGTGTCCCCACATAAAGCTCTACTTCTACACTAGTGCCACCATGACATTTTATCTTCTCTCCTATTTCTAACTTCTACAGCATTTTGGGAGGTGATCCTGGCAAAGTTAGACAGTGTTTTGACCTCTGGCAGTGGCAGCACAGAATTCCCTAGAGCCCTCTCTGTTCTTGCCATAGCTCTGGCTGGAGCAATCCCAAACACACCAGTCCTGAAGAACAAAGGCAAAGGGTGGTGCAGATGCCTGCCTTCCCAGCGATGTGGTGTTGGATGCAGAGGCTTAAACTAGCAAGAAACTCTTCCTTTCTCATTCTAGCCACTGGCAGCATTCCTCCCTCCAAACTCTTGCTGTGCTCTGGACTATGAAGCTGCCCAGGCTTCCACACTGGGCTTGGCCATGCAGCATGGGGACACTCCTGTGGCACACATGCCCTGTGGCTCCCTGTGGCCCTGGCCTCATCCAGTGTGTGCCTCAGGTGATCCCATACATTTACTAAGGAAAGCTTGGGGAATCTCCTACTCCATCGTGCCCCAAAGTGTTTCCCAGTGGAGGCAGAGCCCAGGTAGGCTCATTTCAGCAGCCATTGCTGCTGGCTGATGGTGTTAGGGTTGTGGTATCACCGCCAGTACATGCAAGCACTCTCCTCACCAATTAGCTTCCTTAAAAGCACCATGGAGGCTGCAGAGCCAGCAGCCCCATCACAGAGCCATCTGTTTGGCGTTCCTGGCCCCATCACCTCCTGATGACAAGCACCTCGAGAGTGGCAGGACAGCTGGTGCACGGCGGTCACCGCACTGACAGTGGGGACGTCCTTGGACACTCTGTTTGCTCTGTGCTTCCACCTGCTCTCCACAGTCACACATGTTAATCAAAAGCCCTGAGGGTGGGAGTTGGCCATGCTGCTGGATGAGCCTCACCTCCCCACACCCCAGCCCAGCCAGAGGGTGGAAGCACCAGGCAGGGAGTCAAGGAGCTGCCACGTGGCCCTCCATGCCCTGCCAAGGTGGGCAGAACCAGCTGGCAACCAGTCTTTGTTGGATATATCTGTGCACCGAGCAGCACATCCAGGGCATGCAGGACCCTCTCTGCTCACTTGAAGGGGAGCTGGAGGCATTCAGAATATGGCCACCAGTTCAACTCAGTCTCCTGAGGGTGTGAAGGTGGTACATGGCTTGGTCCAGACCAGTGGGGATCCACACATGAGTGCAGGAGGCTTAAAACAGCCTGAATATGACGTCAGCAAACAGCTCGTTATATGTTTGGTGCTGTGGCAGGCTGATGTAGCAGCAAGCTGCTTGCAAGGCCATGATTATTCACCACTCAAAAATATTCTAATATATTAGATTGGGTAGTTTATATTTCATCTATGCTCCTCTGTATTTCCATATGTAGCATCCCTCTATTGAGCCCAACAGACTGTAGCCTTATCTGAAATAAGGAATCAAATGAACTCATTAAAAGTGGAAATTTAGCTGCTGCAAAATGTCTAACACCTTGTTTGGTTCTGCTTGGCTAGCAGCACTGGTTTTAAGACCAGTGAGGATGCCTGTGTGTATACCCACGTGAGAGCTGCTGGCACCCAAGGTACCTTCCTGCTTCCCACAGTTTCTGTGGTGGTTCCCCAATCTTTTACTACCGGTTCTCTTGGCCTGCCCTCTGCTGTACCCCAATAGCTCAGCACCGTCTGCTCCCACAGACCCACGCTCCAGCTTTCACCACAGCCTGTCTGAGCCATTTTGGAGTGCTACTGCCATTGCAAGCTATTCATCTGCTTTGCTGCATGCGGGTGTTGAACAGCCTGATGTGCCCCAGAGCTAGGGTGAAGTCAGGGAGAGGAAAGGACACTGTGAGACCCACTCAGGCTGCCACAAACTGGTCTGAAGATGTATGAGAGAGGGTGAGGTTCAGCACTGACATGACCTCTTCTGGCTCCTCAACTTTCTGCTTTGCCCAGGCACATTCCTCCCTGTCATAAAAGTGAGGGTATTTTTTCTCCTGGGCCGGAGTAATATGCCTGTTGTGATTTTTCTCTTGCTCCCTGTGGGACCAGAACCCACATTTTTTGAAACCTTTGCCCATCAGCTTTAACCAAATTTGGTGCAGAGGCACTGAAGGTGCTAACTTCCAACAAACTCCATGACTGCAAAGCAGCGTAAGTGAGGAAGAGCAATCTTCTGGAGAGAAAGACCATGGGAGTTTCAGGCTGAAGGCATGACAGAAGGCAGGATGGGGTCTGGGACACTGACACTCACAGTGCAGGTGTGTGTATGTGCGTTCAGGGTGTCTGGAATCCAGTGAGATTCTACAGCTATGCTGCATGAAGCAGGATATGTACCCTTTTTCCAGGTGTCCGATCCCTGGGGATGTCAGCAGCGTTGTCCACAATAATTGTCCCACATGCCTGATGGGATGGCAGAGAGACACCTACATGCTGCTTTTTGAGTGACCAGGTGTGTTTCCCACCTCTTCTTGCCAGATAAGAGTGTTTCCAGCAGTCTGGAACCCCTCAGCTGAGCCTCCCAGGATGCCCAGGGACAGTAGACATGTTTAGCTTTATGCATCAGATACCTAAGCAATGACATCAGTGTGACTTTGTGCAGATGGAAGGGGGCTCACTCCCACCTTCCACATCACTGCTGGTGAAGAAGCCCAGCACACCAGGGAAGTGAAGCCACAAGATGCAGCTCACTTGCAGCTCAGGCACGTCTGGAGCACAGGCCTTTTCCTTTCTGGAGGCCAGAAATGGGGAAGGCTGCTCTTATCTAAAGCCCAGCAAGGAGACAGCTGGCAAATACTGCTGTGTCCGGTCTGTCACTGTGCACATCACACAGATGCTGAAATAAGACTGACTAGGGATCGGCTTGAGGGGGAGAGGCTTGGAGGTGTTTTGATTTGTTCAAGAAAGTGATGCATTAGTTTGTGCTAAATCCTGAAGTTGTTACAACCTTTTTTTCTTCCTGTTAGCTGAAAGGGGAGGGGAGAAGAAGGTCTGGAACTTGTAGCCCCAAATAACTTAATGGTCATGATCTGTACTTTGAAGCAAGATAATAAAAGACATCTTTTTATGCTATTCATTTCAGGAGCCTTTACTCTTCAGCCAGGATTTTTCTGCCTGCTGGGAATGGCCTGATGGAAAAAGTTTTAAAACTTTCAGAAATCCTGTCTGAGACTTTTACTTTGTTCTTTACTTCTGAGGTTTATATAGCATTTCTAGGGCCTTATCCATCAGACAGGACAATAAACATGAAGAAACTGTAGGTCACACAGGGACCAAGTTGCCGACTCAGAGCTCAGCTGATCTCTCACAAGTCCCAGATGCTGCACGAGAGCAGAGAACTCTCTCAGGCTCTGCCTAACTCCTGAAGGTGCCAACACCTTGTAGGAATGACCAGAGTGAGCACCTAAAACCAGACCTTTGTGCTGGGCTGCTCGTCACTGCTGCAATGTGCTGCAACATCTGATGTTGAGTTCTGGAAGAGGTCTAGGGACCTTACACATATGTGGGAGAGCTGAGTCCTAAATTGGGGGTTGAAGAAGCCTGCATGCCCAAGATACACTGAAATGAGGCATTGTCAGGAATTGTCTTTTAGGTATCAAAGATGGACAGCATGATCACGAGGTAAGTGTCAGCTATGGCAGCAACTCCCAGCACCCTGAGACAGCCTGTGAGGGCAGGGTCACATGAGTAGGTTTGGGCGTAAGGTGGACTAAGCCCAGCTAGACTCACATATCTAAGCACTCCATGAAGAAGTTCTGTTTCTTCAGGAAATCTCAGGTAAAATCCTGGAGATATTTGCAGACCTGCAGTTCTAAGCTTGATTAAGACTGAAACCCCAAGACTGGACTTCTACACCTTTTACTGGGGTTTTCCCTTATTTCATTAGCCAGTTGGAGGCTAAATGCAGACCATCTCAGCTCTATTCCAGACATATCCTATAATAAGCTGTTCAATTTTTAATGAAGCCAAGAGACTGCTTTTCTAAAGACCTTCTGAAAATCAATAGTGCTCTTTACAACGATACGACTTTACGATGGTTGGTCAATAAGGAAGGAAAATGCAAAATCTCCTGGAGTAAGGCTGCCTTCTTACCTGAAATGATGGATTTTATGTGACAAAGTTCTGTTAGACGTATGAATGATTTGAGGATGTTTCGCCATCACATCACTTGTTCTTTAGAGTTATTAAATTAATTGTTGCTAACAATTAATTATTCAGAGGCTAGAGATGGTTTAGTAATTTAGAATTTTAGTACAAGAACATTAACTGTTCTGAATTTCTTCTAACACTTCCTAAACTGTTGGGGTATTTTTTAATTACAATTATTCTGCTTAAAACCAAAAAGCAACTGATGAACAGGAACCCTAAGGTATCCTTTACATAAAGTGTTATTAAACCTGACTATCAATATTTGGACTTGTCATGTCAGAATAAGTAATCATCTGGAAAAAAAAAGCGTGAAACTGCCTGGTAAATTCATATTAGTAATAAATCTCTTTGTCAATTAGTTCAGAAATGCTTTGTTTGATCAAAAAGTCAACAGTGAAATTAATCTGGATTCCTATAAAATTGGGAATTCCTATAAAACTCTTACCACACTACCTTTGACTTCAGTGAGATTGAAAGAAATGCCCGGGGTTTTTCCTAAATTTGGATATTTTCTCAAGCTGAAGTATGTATTTGTGAACTGTCCTTCACTCTGGCCACTCTCTGCTAGATAGAGGAAGGAAAAGCAAAGAGGCAAAGCACATTCGTGCTGCCCATGTTTGGTCACCTCTGCTAGAAGTGATTTCCTGGTGTTCCCCACACCTTTAATGGGGAGAGCTGAGAGCTGCTGGACAAGGATACAGTAAACCTGGATCTGCCTTCTGGTATCAATAAGCCTCCCTTCTCCAGCCCTTCCCAACGTATTTCTGCAAACTTTGGGATTTTCTCCACTGCTGCTATTGAACACTTGGTAGGCTGTTGACATCTTTGACTCATCTGTGTTTACTTGGTCTGTCCCCAGCGTGGGGGTACGTGTGACCTTGGAAAAAAAATATCTGCTGGATGTCTCTCCATCCCGCCCCCACTTCCCTTTGCACTCTTGGGCGGATGCTGTCTGCACTTAATGCCTTGTCAATAACAAGAGGCTCGAACTCTTCACAAGCTATTTTAGGATTTATCTTGCAGACTTGCTTATTTTCCTGCATTTCTCTCTCTCTAGACGTCTTATCACCAATTTAGGTAAAAGTATGTCCTTCTGAGGTATAGAACCAGAAAAACAATGGCCCAATAACTCTGTTATAATATTATTTTCAGTTTATATTTTCCCTTATATCATTCCTGCAAGGAAATATCACTTCTCCTCTGTTGGTGACATCAATCATAAGCTTTCATATCTTTTTTGTTAATCCTTCTGCCCTGAGACACTGGGCCTTATTTTTGTCACTTTTCTTCTTCTGTATTTTGCAACTTTGTTCTAGTTTTATTCCCCTTTCACCTTTCTTCAAAGTTGTTAGGCAAAAATAAATCTCACGCACTCATGGACTGTCCTGGAAACTGAAATGACATGGCATTAGAAGCTGAATTGAAGGATAACATTGGATTTGGGTGCTTTGGATTTTTACCCAGTTCTAGCAGAGTGGGATCAATAGCCAGGAGCAAATCACTCAACAAATCTCTCTTGTTTCAGCTCTCTTTGAAATGGGAAGACTTTTTGCCAGCTACTTATTGCAGCTTATTTCAGCTGTAACACCTTGGTCAGCCTTGGGTGAAGGGCACTGGAGGGGTCTCAGATGAAAATGTGGCCAGGACCAGGTAAAAGACTGTGCAGAGAGGAGATACTGAGATGGACAATGAGCAGACAACGCTCTCAGCAGCAGGCCCAAAGAAAATCTATGTCAGTACAGCTCACGGGCACAGATGTGGCAGACACCCCCACAAGTCTTCACAGGGGGAATAATGAGATGAACAAAAGTAAAGTAAATTGGAACTTCTGGGATGCATTTGCTTTACACGAAAATAATCAGGTCCTCTTTAGATGACATTAATATGGAATTTCCTTACCTTAACACAAAACCTAGATTCAATAGCAAAAGAGTTTACAATTTGGCTGGTATCTGCGTCAATTCCCAACTTAAAAAAAAACATTTTCTTTACAAAGATCCATGTTGTTTTTTGTTTGGGGGGTTTATTTGTTTGTCTGGTTTTTTTGTTTTTGTTTTTTTTTCCACTGAGCTTGAGACCAGGTTCCTGGAGATAAAATACTCACAATGGATGTGCAGCCACATCTGAGACAGGGATTAAGCCTTGCAAGCCTTCTCACAGCACTATGGTGGGGTGTAAAGAGGGAAGATAAAGAATTCTATATCCAGGAGAAATCACATTTATTTTGAAGTGACAAGCAAAAGTGAGAACAATATTCTGTATTTTATCCAGCAGCAATCCCTTCTCATCGCCGTTGCAAAATACTTTCAGTGACCAACTGGGCTATCTCCCAGAAAACCATATTAGAGATTAATTAGTAATGGATTTTTAACAATAGTGTAGAAGATACGCACAGGAGAGAAAGATCAGGCAGTTGAATTGAATTATTATACTTCCGTAGGTTTCCGGATTGAATACTTTATGCTTTTGATTAAATTATTATAATTTATGTGCTTTACAAGTAGCAATCTTCTCTGAGAGATTATTTTCTCTTGACCCATCTCCATATAGAATTATTTCCATGGCAACAGAGTGACTTGAGAAACAAAATTATGAACTTCCATTACTATTGGGTTAAAAAACCTAGCAGTACTTAAAAACTGAAATACATCAGATTTTGGCTTTTTAAATTATAAAGAATAGCATTAATATAATAAAGAGGAAATTCAAATTTGATCCTATATTATTTCTTCATAGCAAATATGTTATCTTCAGACAGGGTTATAAATATGCTGTTATCATTAGACCTAATAAATCTAATGTTTATCTCCATTTGAAAGTATCTTTGAAAGTAATGGGACACAAAAGATCCATTACTTCTCCTGAGTCAGCAGACTGATAAATCAATGCATAATAACCATTATTTCTGATGTCCCTGCTATTTCCTCAGTGTTGAAATGTTGAAATCAGTTAAATGTTTTAAACGTAAGGCAGAAATTTATGAAATTAGATAAGATGTGAGGTACAGATGACGATCACCCAAGGGTAAGTGAGGGATCAGCTGAAGCACTGCTTGAAACAACAATTATCTTTGAGTGCACTATAAGGGTGGAAGAGGAGACACCAAGGGGCTGGAAAAGAAGCAAAGAGGATGAAAGGGAGAAGGATGTGGATGGAGAGAAGAAAGACCAGTCTGACTTGCTTTGGTAACTGGAAGGATCCTATATGAATTACGTGCAGCTTTTTAGGCACCAGCAGGATAAAATGCAAATAAATCAGCAGTAGATTTTTCAGAAGAAAAATTACATGAGTCTAGTCTGACTCCTTTCTTTGACAGGATAACTGGTCCCAAGAACAGAGGAAAAGCAGCTGATGTGTTGCATCTTGAATTCAGAAATGCTTTTGTCCAGGACAGATGATGGTCTTGCACGCAATCTAAGAAAGTGTGAAAGAGAGTAAATCATAACAAGGTGGGTGCTGAACTGCTTGGCATATGACACCCAATTGCAAGCAGTCAGTAGTTCACTCCCTAGTGAGTTTTAAGGTGATTTGTTTCTCACTTCAAATTCAAATGATAGACTAAAGGATGCACTTTCATCTGTGGAGGGATGAAGCCTCTCAAGGGAAGTCTTCAAACCTACTTGAGGGTTAGGGTAGGGCTCAGAGCAATCTGCAAGTCAGAGGAAAAGAACAACCAACAAACTTGAATGAAATTAATCATTATTGATCAAGCATGAACTAACTCCTAGGCAATTGCACGAGCCAGCTGTGCTAGAGCCTGCAGTGTCACATGTCCATCTTCAGCATCAGAGGGGGCTCCTGTCAGCTGTCTCAGTGCCAGCACCTCCACGAGGTCCAGAAACAGGTCCAGCCATGGCCTGGAGGTGAGGAACTGGAAACTCATATGTCCATCTCAAACTGGTCTTGATCTGGCATAGCCTCTTCACTCTCAATCTGCTTGTTGAGCTCCTCCAGCTTGATGAGGAGCTGATGAGGAAATAAAATGTTGAATTTGGAAGGAGGGGTTCAAATGTGCAAATACAAAGGAGGCAGCAAAAAACCACTGCCTCCCACATAAAAAATCCCCAACCCAAAAGCATGAGTTTGTATCAGACAGAAGATGAAATGTTAAATAAAAGGGAAAATTCATTCTGGGTTGTATTAGTAATAGCATGATAGGTTGTGAGTTTGCTCTGTTCTTTTCGGATGAATCTTGGGCTTGTGCACTAAATCCAGTTTAAGAAAGGTTGGCTACTCTCCAGGATGGGCAGCTGTGACAGAGGTTTAAGAAATATGAGTCAGCAGGATTGGCAGACAAGTTCCCCTGGAAAAGAGAGGACTGAGGGGAATGTGCGGGGGTCTCTCTGAAAGTGGCAGGGAGGACAGCAGGCAGCTTTTCCTGTCTGGATGGTAACACTAGGCAAAACATACTTGATAGAAACTGCTGCAAACAACATTTGCATGAGATAGTAGGAAAATATTTCTAACTGTAAAGTGGTGAAGCTGTGGAATGAGTGGCCTGGAGAGTTCCTGAACCTCTTGCACTGGGGTTCATACAGAGCAGGTTAGACAAGTCTTCACCAGGGATGGTCTAGATATGCTTGTTCCTGCCTTGAAACTGGCTGTGAGGAGGTAAGTGCTCCTACTGTCACCTGTGTTGGGTGGTGTCTGCATGGGAGGTCACCATGGGAAGGTGCAGTTGGATGATGCTCTTCCCTTCTGTTTGAAAGTTTTCTTCATACTCAGTGGAGGCTTTTTTCTCCAATACTCAGAGGTCAGCAGAAGGGATCTGGAAGCAGGAATGGTATCAGGAGTGTTTTCAATTCCAGGTTCATAGGCTTGTCCTGGGGAGGTTCTCCTGATGCAAACTCCCTGACTACACCATTGAAGACTATCTGTGCCTCTCACAGCTCATCAGAGCTCAGCTCCTACACCCGCAGAACACCATCTATCCTGGGCACCAGCCAGGCTGATACCTCAGAAAAACAAAAAAGACCCTTTTAGTTTTCAGAGTCGTCATTACCTACCTGTTTTGGGGATACATTTAGGTACTCGCACACTTTGCTAAGCAAAGCCCAGAGGAAGAAAAGTAGTGCCAGGAGCAGAGTCAAATTTGCCTGAAGGCTTCCTGAGGCACTTGAAGGATTTACCTGGAGTTTCATTAGCAAAAACACCTCCTTCACCAAGGCAGGCTCTAAGCCTCTAATCTGATCCCATCAATAAACTACGGATTCAGTTATCAAGAATCGTGTATCATGGTGCTGTAATTGCTTATTCTTATGCATTTTTACATATGCACTGTGCCCCTTGGGCAGAGTGACTGCTGGGGTGAGCAGGCTTTCCTGCTGTAAGGTAATCAAGGCTTATGCAAAGGGATCTGCTGGGAACACACGCCCTCTGTAATCCCTGACATTAAGCGACAGAAAACAGAACTTCCTGCAGAGCCCATTTAATCCAGACAGATGAAATTAATTTTGGATGGTTTCTGTTTGTCAAGTCGTAACGGCTAAAGGAAGAAACATTTTATCAGGTTGTGAAGAACATCACTTTCTTCTACAGTTTTTAGAAACACACACTGCCATGTTCACAATGGATCTCTTATTCTCCTAACATGTTTCTTCCTTTTTTTGGTAAATTTTCAGGCTTGTCTAGGAACTCTTTTAAAATTCTAATCCTTTAATGTCAGTGTGATAAACCCTCTCTTAAAAGCTAGCATTGGAATTGCTCTTAAAAGTTGTTTGGAATGCACACAGGCTTTCAGAAGAAAAAACTTATGTCTTCTTCTCACTAATCTAGATCACATTGTCTATGCAAGGAGGATACAGCCAGGATGGTTATATGTAAATTAGGGAAGCTTATTCTAATTACTATTAAACTTTTCTATTTTGTGGTAATAGGAAACTGAGGTCTAAATACCTTGGGGAGAAAAAAAAAACGGTTGGGTGTGTGTGGGAAATGTGAACCAGATTGAATTTAATAACAAGACCTTGGATTCATACATTATTTTGCACTTTTCAAAGTGCAGGAAATCCATTAATAGGTTAATTCCCGTCACCAGCAGGATGCAGTTCTGGTCCCATCAAATCTGGTACTGGCTGAGTTCAACCAAAGATCAATGGCTTTGAAAACACTAAAATAATCTTCTCCAGGGACATTGCTGGCCTGGCTGCTGCCTGCTCTGGGGCAGCCTTATGGGAGTGTTTCCCACAGGGAGTCATCAAAGACAATGCTCAGTGCCAGCATCCGGGGGAACAGGACACCTCGCACTCTGGGCTGCTCAGAAGCATAACTTCTTACCCAGATGTTTTCTTGGCTAAGGAGATCATGTATTTCAAAAAGGGCCTCTGAGGATTGGTGGGTATGTATCACTGGGGCACACAGACACTGGGAGGTTTGCTGGTGGGGATCCAGGCATTGCTCACAGACCAGAGGCATCTGTGGGTTCTGGTGCCAGGGCCAGGCACTTCTCAGTTGATGGGATGCTTGCCACTCCAGTCTGGTGCTGGGGGTTGGTCATCTCATGAAAAAACATTTTCATTAAATAAAAAGAGCCTATTTCAGTCCAGGGTTTTTTTTTTGCTTCTCAGCAATGATTTTACCTTCATTGGATTAACTTCACAGCACAAAGTCTTGGATCTAGTTTTGATAGACAGACACTTTCACTGCACAGAAAACAGAGTTCAAGCTGAGTCAACCTCTTCTTAGCCTGAAGCTGATGGACCAGCATGAAAACCAGAGAGCACCTGGCTCTTTCTTGCCTTCCACACTATTTTTAAAAGTCAGCTGGCTGTTGAGGCATCAGCTCCCACTGCAGATCTGTGGGTATGTAGCACTCCCTGTGCTGTTACTGGGACTTGCTCCAGCTCAGTGCTGCAGTGCAAAGGGAGGTGAGAGCCTGGTGCTCTCCCTGTCCCAGCTATACCTTGTGTCCCTGTCCTTGCAAGCACAGCCACGCTGGGGAGGCTGTAAATTCATGCTGCTCCCAGCACCAGCAGCAGGAATATCCCTGTCTCTGCTCTAGCCATGTTCAGCAAGGTTTGTCCAGTTCCCCCTGCCCTTTAATTTTGTTCTCTCTTACTACAAGGCTTGACCACTCTAAGGGCCAAAAAAAAATAAAATTCTAGGCCTTTCTCTGACTAAGGTATTTTTAGTCTTTAAAGTTCAATGGTGATCCTTCCCTCCTTTTCATGTCTGAGTTCTGCCCTGCTGGGATATGAGGGAAAGCCTGTGCTTCCTTTGACTTTGGTCATCACCTCCCTGCTTTTGAGGATAACAGTCTCATAAACAACATTAGATTCTTGTGTTCAACTTCACAGGGAAGATTAGTTTTTTTGCTGCAACAGCTGAAGATTGAAGGTGTAAGGGGCCCACAATACATTTGAAAGTGCCTTACCCATCTTCCTTTTGTTTGCAATACTTAGTTAGGCATAATAATATCTGAATAGAAATCAAAGGTCTCTCAGGCAGACTGGAGCAGCAGTTCAATAGCAACAAAGTATTTCATTAAAAAGGGCTCAGTGAGATGAAAACACTTTAAAACCAGCTTAGAAAGGCAACAAAACTTCATCCACACCAATTACAAACCGGAAATAGTCAGAGCTTGCAGAGATAGTGGTTTAATCACTAATTGAAAGGACTGTTGTGCAAACCTCAGGGCAGGAGCTGTGTTGCTGTTGTGGGATCCAGTCCAGTTCCACCACAAGGGCTAATGCCATAACTTCCCAGCACTGCAAGCTCCACTCCCAACATGTGCTCTGTAAGCAAGGGGGACACGGGGGTCCTTCTTGGCATAAAAGGTGTCACACCTTCCTCCTGTGCCTCCCCGAGCCCAGAAAGTAAAATGCCCATGTTCACAGGCAATTTAGCAGGGTGAGAAGCAGCTCTGCCATCTGCATTCATTAGCACTGTGTTTGGCACACCCCATTCTAGGGATGAGTGGATTTCTGTACGCTGGGTTTTGGGAGGATGCTTTGAGAGGTCTTTTCCATAAATAGTCACGGTCAATTCAGTCCTTCCAGACCATTTCTGGTAAATGGGACGCTGGGTGTCACATATTCTGAGGGGGTAACTGGAGCGTCACATGGGAAAATGCCAGGCACTCGTGTGTCTTTGTGCCACTTGTGTTGGTTTCAGCAGTGTCTGTCTGGATTTAAATAGGAGCCTTTCAAAGGAAGAGTTTAAATGAAGCATTTATGGCTGCTTTGTCCTGGAATGGTAAATGTCAGGAACTGTAGGTTCATTGCAGCAGCCTGGCTCTGCTGACGAGTTTTCTTTGTGCAGCCCAGATTTATGTGACCTCATGTCCTGAGATCTCCTATCTGTGGCCAATGTTTGTGTGTCCCCTGGGACACGGAAAGGCAATACTGCAATGAGACTGTACATCCCGAGGTGGCAGCTGGCTCCTTGAGGACTCTGACAGTGAGATTTTGGTCACTGATTTAGCTTCAATGCTATATGAAACTGCCTGCTTTATGTTCTATAAAGCTGCCTGAAGTACAACCCTGCACAGTATTTAAATAGGTAGGCAAGGTTGTGCCCTCTTGGGACACATTTAATTTTCACCCAAGATAACTGAGGTTAAACTGCAAATTGCCTTACCAGGTGAGACATCCCAGCTGTTGGCCAGCCTGCACTCATCCCAATGATCCCCATGGACGACAGAGGGACAGCACAACCCATTAAGGCAACAGCGAGAGGTTCTCAACCCACCAGCCTTTGCAAGGCAGGTGTTTTCTCATTTTTCTCTCTCCAAACTCAGGGGGTAGAAGGTCTCCATCATTCACCACCCTAGAGCCTTGTCTCTCAACCTTATATCCCCCTGGGAGTCAGAGGGAGGTTTTTCACCTGAAATATCCTCATATTGTTGAGGGTTCTGCATACAGGACCTGTGGGAGCAGGTTTTGTGGAGTAGGGCCAAAGGAAGTAGAAAAAACAGGATTTTTTCCCCAGGTGAAAGCTCTGTCTGCTCTCACACGGAAGATGAATAGCAGCTTTGCTGGTATGTTCTTGAGCACAGACACTGCACTATAAACACTGCTGACAGCAACACACTTGTTTCATGCCAGGCATGCGCTGGTGGCTGCTGCTGCTGAAGCCTTGAATGCAGGACAACATGGAGCAGAGTCAGCAGCCTGGGTATTATGTGTCACCTGGAAGAGTAGCCTGGTACCCACAACTGATTATTTTATGAATTTAAGCCCACAACTCAGTGTAAACTGTACTTTAGTTACATTAATGATATTTTACTTATGCCACTTCCCCGAGTTCTCACTTTTCCAAATTGGAAATTGTATTTCCAGATATTAAAACACCTGTTGATATGCTTTCCCTTAGTGCAAATTACCAGTAAATGAAGTTATTTAGCTGCTGTGTAATAATGCTGGCTGTTTGCTTACATCTCAGGAGACAAGAAGTCTGCAACAGCAAGGATAACACTGGCTTGTTCATTGGGTGTTGGCACTTCTGGAAATGGTTGGCAGTGTTTGCTCAGAAATTGGGAAGGGATCTAACAGTCCAGAACTAATCTAATTTGCATGGATATTTTACTTTAAATGCCACCTTGAACAAAATTACCATTCTGAAGAAATCTTTAGGAAGGTAGATGAGACTGAGAAAATGGAGGCAAATAGAAAGGAATATTTATTTTGAGAAGGTTGAATTATCCTCTGGAAGTTCTGGTCTCTCCCTGCGGATTCTACAGAGAGTCTGATAGTGCTCAGGTAACCAGCTATGACTATATACTTATTTTTAGCACCCAGTGTGTGAGAATTGCTTCTTTCTGAGCATATGAGTGTCAATTGCTTATCACCCTCTTGAACCCAGTGTCTGATGGTGGTGTGCTGAGAGCAAGACCATCTCTTAGTTTTGTTACTGCATGATGTTAATAAAGACTTGGCTTAACAGGTCCCTACTCAAAGTCTGGACAGTTCAAGACTGTGGAAATGAGGCCCATTTGGAGGCAGGTAGCATATTTGGAAAGTCATGACAACAGCAAAAACTTATAGGAGGTGAAAAGGAATCAAAATAGAGGCTAAAGCCTGTTCAAACAGAGGGTTAGGCAAGGTGAAGGCAGTCAGATTGCAGCCTGCCTGCTGAAAAGAGGAGATTCAGTTTCTCTTAGAGAAGAGTTATTTCTGTCACAGCTTTTTGAGTTGGTTGCAAAGTAAGCTCTTACTTGCTTTCAGAAAGGAATGGGACTTGGCTGTCCTCCTGCATAGAATCAGCAGGGATGGAACAGAAGAGAGTGGGTACGGCAGCTTTGCTGAGCCTCTCAGGCTACCAGGCACTGGGGTGACTGCAGATGGATGTCTGCTAACAGTTCTGCTGCACATTGTCTTCAGAGAGATGACACCTCAGTGTTGCAGTAGCACTGTGCTCCAAAAAGGGCTGTGTGACCAGACTGCTCCTTCAGTCTCTGGGCCGGCTCTGCAGAGTTCTTCCACCAATATTAGGGAAGCCCAGTTTCCTCCCTGGCCTCAGCAATTCCCTGAGTGGGGTGTGGTGATGCAGGAGGGGAAGAAGGCTCCAGCACACTCCTCTTGTGCAGCATCCTTGAGGAGCGACACCCCAGTCAGAGGGTGTTGAGGTGATGGTAATGATGGGGAGATCACTGAGACAGCTTTGACATCCCTCCAGTGCCTGCTGCTGAGTCCAGTCACAGCACGCAGCTGTACTTGATGGTGTCACAACCTATCTCATATACCTAACTTTCTTTTTGTGGGGAGGAGTGAAAGGAGTTAGATGTTCAGTATCATCAGTCACCAGTATCAGACCTCATTGTTACGGGTCCAGGAATGGAGGGGGAAAATAGCGGGCAAAGGCCCAGAGGCAAAAATAATCAAAGAATCATGGAACAGATATTCTGGGCTAGAAGGGACCCCCAAAGCCATCCAGTTTCAATGTCCATGCCATTCACTAGACAAGGTTGCTCAGAGTTCCATCCAACCTGGCCTTGAACACTTCCAGTGACTGTGTTCTCACAGCTGCACCTCTGATGGTCAGCCAGAGATCCTTGCTGATGTTCTGAGTGACAGCACCCTCAGTGGATTTCCATAAGCTTCCCTCTAACTTCCTTCTCCTTTTAGTTTCTGCATCTTTCACAAACCCATGTCTAATTCTTCATTTCCAGAGCAAGGGGAACAAGGGCTGACTTCTTTACATAGAGCAGGCACAAGTACAATAGTTTTCTTATCTCTGGGACACTTCTGATGATCAGGTTTTGATACTTCCCATAAGGGGGATATCATGGTCTGAGGGAACACATGCAATATTGGTGGGATGCCAGTGAGGTTGGCTGGGGGATTGAAAGCAACTCCTCAAAGAATGACTTGGGGGTACTGGTGGATGAAAATCTGGACATGAGCTGACAATGTGCACTCAAAGCCCAGAAAGCCAACTGTATCCTGGGCTGCTCCAAAGGCAGTGGATCAGCAGGTTGAGGGAGCCAAGTCTCCCCCTTTACTCTGCCCTCATGAGACCCCACCTGCAGTACTGCACCCAGTTCTGGGGTCCCCAGCACCAGAAGGATGTGGACCTGTTGGAGTAAGTCCAGAGGGGGCCATGAAGATGATCAGAGGGCTGAAGCACCTCTCCTATGAAGACAGGCTGAGAGAGTTGTGGGTGTTCAGCCTGGAGAAGAAAAGGCTCTGGGGAGACCTTATTGCAACCCTTTAATACTTTAAAGAGGGCTTATAAAAAAGGAGACGTATTTTAGCTGACCCTGTAGCCTAAAACAGGTTGCCCAGAGAGGTCATGGAAACATGTTCCATGGAAGTGTTCCATGGAATGTTTCCTTGGAAACATTCAAGATCAGGTTGGGTGCAGCTCTGAGCAACTGGATCTAGTTGAAGATGTCCCTGCTCATTGCAGGAGGGTTGGCCTTTAGAGGTGCTTTCCAGCCCAAACTATTGTACAATTCTATGATTCTATGGCACTTCCTTTCCTCTTCCTGACTATAGACCTACAACCTCTGAAGCATGATTTTTTCTTCCAGTTTTAGATTGACAAGGTGGGAACAAGACCAGTCTATGGTGTTATAAAGGCAATCTAACAAAGGTGGTTTCTGAACCTCAGGTGTCCAAGTATGTCCCCCAGGAAGGACCTCATGACCATTTTACCTGCCCTGCATTGACTATCACATTAGTGCAAGAACAGGTAAGAAAGCAAGTGGTACCTTGTGTAAGAGCAGCACAGTCACCCCAAACCAGTAGAAGGTGGGGATCAGCACGGACTAGTGCTCCTGGGTGGCCTGTTTCCAGGCTTTCCCCATTTAGACTGCACCAAATGTCACGTCTAGCTCACAGTTGAGTCTCAGCTGGTCTCCATGTAATGTAGGTACAATATTAGGAGCAAGAAGAGGGTTGTGCTTTTGCTCAAACTACAGTGTGGGCTTTGCTGCTATGGAACTGCTAGCATTTAAACTCTTTCAGTATTTCAGAAAGAGTCCATTGTTGTGCTTCTTCCTTTTCCTCATTTAGATGGCTGGAGGGTGCTTAAGAGCAGCTTATTGGTGTCCCTGCAGCTCACCAGTTCTAGCCTGCCCAGGATCCTCGGCTTTTGAGCTTCAGGCACTGGCATGGGTGTAAGATTTATCAATCACCACAGTGCTGCAGAAAACAAAGGAGATCTCAGCACAACAGGAGCCAAAGATGCCAGAAAAACAGTTGCTCCTTGTTCAAACATGCAGGCTGCATCCACGCAAGGAATCAGGCCAGCCAAGAATAAAGTCTTGAGAAAGTGAAAGGACCTACATTAATTTTCTTCTGATAGAATGCCTGCTTTCTTACGAGCTGAAATTCAGCATTAATTAAATTGCTCACTTTCCTCCAGAGAAAATAAACACACTGATATACAGGGTGGGATTTGAGTGCAAGCTGTCAGGCCATGGTGGCTGAAGTGAAGAGGTCTGTGATTACAGGCAGCCTCTCCATGCAGAATGAAGTTGTGGGCAATGCAAACAGTGGAGAGCCACAATGACCAAAATGATGTATAAACCTCAGCTCCTATCCTGCCCTCAGTCCTCTTGACCTCCACAGAAATGCTGTGGGAGCTGGCAGGGTGCTGTCATAGCTGCTGCAAGGTGTGTGGCTGTGAGGGAGACTCCCCAGCACATGGGAGAGAGTGAAGCCAGTGAGCTGGGCTGCAGCACCAAGGCTGTCCCCAGGGTCTGGTGGGTATTGAGTCTTATGGGAGTTCACCACTTTTCTTCCAGCTCTGAAGCTGAGTTGATAAGATATTACCTTCAGCAGAGGCAATCAAAATACCTCAATATGTGACTGTCCTGCTGCCGTGGGCTAAGGATGGAGACCATAACCTCTCTGGTCAACCTGTGTCAGAGCTTAGTCAACCTCACGGTGAAAAAGTGTTTCCTAATATTCAGAGGGAACCTTCTGTGTTTCAGTTTGTGCCCATTGCCTCTAGTTCTGTCACTGGGCACCACCAAAAAGAGGCTGGCTCTTACTTCTTTGCAGCCTCCCTTAAGGTATTCATTGATAAGATTCCACTTGAGCCTTCTCTACACGCTGAAAAGTCCCAGCTGTCTCAGCATTTCCTCATAGGAAAGATACACCAGGTCCTTAATCCTTTTCACAAGCTTTTGTGGGAGTCTCTCCAGTATGTCAATGCCTCTCTTGTACTGGGAAGCTCACAACTGGACTCAACACTTCAGTTCTGACCTCACAAGTGCTGAGTAGAGTGGGAAAATCTTGACCTGCTGGCAATATTTTGACTAATGCAATCCATGGCTCCTGTTCTACTTAGTGTACAACAGGACCCCCAGATGCTTTACTGCCTAGTTGTTTTCCAATGGGGTAGCCCCCAGCATTTCCTGGTGCATGGGGCTGTCCCTCCCCAGGTGCAGGACTTCACACTTCTCCTCATTGAACTTCATGAATTTCCTGTTCGCCCATTTCTCCAGCCTGTTGAGGTCTCTGGATGGCAGCATGAGCCTCTGGCATATCAGCCTCTCCTCACAGTTTTGTGTCATCAACTTGCTGAAGGTAGATGCTTCCCTCACAACCAGGTCATTAATGAAGATGTCAAACAGGACTAGACCCAGTATAGACCCCACACTGCCAGTCACTGTCTTCCAACTAAACTTTGTGTCACCCATCACCACCCCCTGGGCCCAGCCATTCAGACAGTTCTCAATCCCCTTCAGTGTCTGCTCAACTAACCCTCACATCAACAGCTTGTTTATGGGGATCTAATGTAAGATAGTGTTGCAGTCCTCATAGACATCCATGTAGAAACTTCTCTTCCCCGATCTCCAGGCCAGTCATTTCTTCATACGAGTTTGTCAAGCCAGTCAAGTATGGCTTCCCCTTAGTGAAAATGTGCTGACTGCTCCTGGTGACTTTCTTGTGATTCATGTACCTGGAAATGGTTTCCAGGGATAAAGTTGAGGCTGGTCAGCCTGTAGTTCCTTGGGCCCTCCTTCTTTCCCTTCTTGAAGAAAGGACAGACTTGTGCTTTTCTGCAGGCTTTGGGCACTTCTCTTACTTTATGGGAAAATATGCCAGCCCTTAAAACATGTGGTAAAACAGCATCATCTCTGAAGAGACTACATGTAAGAGATGGTTTTTCTGCCCTGTCTGTGCTTGCAAACACTTCAGAGATAAAGAGTACTTCAAAAGCCAGAGGATTCTTTTCACTGTAACCTTCTGTGTTTCAATTCCATCTATAGATTGACAAATAACATCTGGCATGCCTCTGCTTAGGCAATCTTGTGGGCTATAAAACAGTTGTGAGTGCAAAGACAGGGAAACAGAAGTTCAAGTCCCTGTGGGCATCTCTCCCTAACGATTCACTCCTGGCATGACATGGAGCTTGCAGCTCTCTGAATGACTGGTCTGTGCTCGAGGGTCCCAGCTCTGCAGTGAACTGTGTCAACCATTCCCCACTTGGCAGTGAAAATGCCTTAATACTCATCCACACAGCAAAGGAAGTAAGAACATCAACAACACAAAGATAATTAGGGAAAGATATCCAATAGAGATGCAAATTAACCTCTCTTCACAAAGCCCTTTATAGATCCTGGGATTTTGTGTACTTATTACTTCTATTAAATGTGACATATTTAAAGCTTCCCTTTGCCAAAAGTGCTTTTTCACTCTTTCTCTCTGACCTCACTTAGCTGGTTCATGAACAAAAAAGAGATTAAAGGGGAGATAAATACGATTGATTAAACACTTGGGACCACTGGAAAGAATGCCATGTATAAAATCTTCATGAAACATATAATATTTTAAAACATTTTATTTTGCTGAGGGTTTTGAACTATTAATTACCAGTAACATTCTAAAGTTCAGTGTTTCTCTACCAACCATTCCCTTTCTTGCAAGGAGCTTAACCAGCTCTCTCCCCACTACCCCTATTGATTCTCCTGTTTCCTCTTTGCATCCAAGCTTGTAGCAACCACTGTTTGACCCAGGTGAAAGAAAAAAAACCTCCACTAAATGTACCTTGGCTCTAGATCATGGCTCAGCAAAGAAGGGCTGTTTCTTGAAAGAGGACAGGGTGCTTGCCTAATGTGAGAGGTCTCTGGCAGACGAGCACAGAGCCAGTGCAGATTTTGGTCTGCAACCCCAACATGCAAGGTGAGGCTCTTGGTGGAGGTCATTAGCAGCTGGGTCAGTTACTGGGAAGCAAGTCTTGCAGAGTTGAAATGATGGGCTAAGCCCATGGGACAGCAGCTGACTTCTGACTAACTTCAAACAGGCAGGTACAACCATTTCCCTCCTTCTGTCCATTTGTGGCTTCAGTCTCATCTCCAAAAATTGTCATTTGCTGCTGCAGGGCCCCTGGGTTTCAGCAGGAACATCTTGTCCTTATACGCAGCTGGGGTTGGATGATGATTCTGTTGGTAGACATCTCTGAGGAGGCAGTGCCACCACACGGTGCACCTCCAGAGGGTGTACAACAATCCCACGTGCCATCCCATGTGTCAGCTAGCTCTTTCCAGCTGTGATGGCTGGAGACCAACAGCCTCAGCAGGCATGGAGTTACTGACAAAGCTAAGTGGCATGAGACACTGGTGAGCACTGGCCAGTGTAAGGCTCCAGCAGATGGTGTATCCATGGCAGGACATGGAGCTTGGCTGGATGAGAATGGAAACAACATCCTATAATAGCCAGGGACAATGATAAGAGCATGGGGAGCATCATGAGAAACAGAAGGCATATTCTACACTGTAGACAGTCAGACACGTTCATTCCCATGTGCAGTTCAAGTTGTAATGTCTGCCTGGACCAACATTTCAGCCTTCAGGAGATATGAGGCAACTGGGTGCAGCTGTGTGCTCTCTCACTGCAAGCTAAATGATGTCATACATAACCTCTGCTGCCAGAGGCTTGAATCACGCTCTTGCTGCTGCTGAGGAGGTGTGTGATAACCTGCCAATCTGCAGTCATATGCCAGAGCCTCTTAATGGGTGCAAATCAGGAGCAACTCCATAAAAGTCAATTACACTGGTGCAAAACATGGGCAACAAGCCTTCTGTGCACTTATCAGTGAGGCTGGGCCTGTTAGTCATGAATTACTCAAAACTGTACACAAAAAAACCAAATGCCTGGCTGGCACTATTGAAGGAACTGCTTCAAGCTAAGATTTGTGGGAAATGAGCTGTGTAATGGGAAACAGCTCTTTCCTTCTGAGCTCACGTACCACTAAATAGTTTACTATCTTCCACGTGTCCTTGCCAGTCATCTTTTGTCACAGTGAGCAATTGGTTTTTTTACTAACATCCTTTGGGAACTAATGGTTAGTTTAGGAATTTTTTAATTCAGTAAACATCTTCCTTGGAACTGAATCTACATAAAAAGCGCATGTAGCACCGCAAGAAAAACAGGCAGTTCTGAGAACTGCTGTGCTCTTTCTTCATGTTGTGACTTCCAGTAAATGCCCCAGCAAAGCTTCAGTCCCAGTGCTTGGGCTGGACCCTTGGGGAAAGTCAATGTGCACCAGCCCTGGGTTGGCAGGCACCAGAAGGACTTTTCCTATGAAGTTGCTTTGAGGTTCTTGTGAACAGATCCCGTGGGACGGATTAACATGAAACAACACTGAATGACTGGTGTATGTATGTGGCAGGTTTATTTCAGAACAATTTGGCTGCAATGAAAAGGAGGTATGTAACCGTTTTGGTTATTATCTATAGAAATAAAATGATATAGAAGTGTAAAAATATAACTTAAGAAAATACATAAGGGAAAGAAAGGAAAAGAAAGAAAGGCTAAGAGCTGATAGTGGAGGGGAAAGATACCACCACCTGTGGATCCAGTGACGAGGTTTGACTGTTGTGATTTAGATGTCCATTGGTCAAAGTGATGGTCACAGTCTTCATCTGTCGGGGGAGTAGGAGGAGCACCCCCAAAAAAAAGTTCAATGGGTTAACATACATGCAGGTCCAGGTGGGAATGCCCAGGTACCTCCCCTGGGGGGGGAGTATTATGCTGTCTGATGCAACACTGTGGATCATACTCATCTGGCAGTGGAAGGCCCTAGAAATGAGCCTGGAGGTGCTTTGGGGGTCTTCAATGGTTTGTGACCCCTTGCCTGCATAGTTGAGCCAGGTATGACTTATCAGAGGGGATGAACACCTCAGGCTTTTGTGTGAATGTCCCAATACCTCCCCAGGGGAGGGGGGGGAGGAGTTTCACGCTTGAGCCTTATTGGGAGGGAAGACACTGGCATGATGAAAAGCACATGTGATAGAAAGATCCCACCTCCAAGGATCTGCTTCTTATCAGTCTTTTCCCTTCTCTGACTCAAAAACCAGGTTGTTGCTAAACAAATGTTGGTTTGTCATGGTCATACTCCAGTGGTAGGTGTTCGCCCCCGCTGCACCTGTCCTGTCTTATGCAGATCATCACACACCCAAAAATCATCCTCCTCCCCTTCACTTGGGGTGTGCAAACCTGGCCTTGGCAAAGCACCTGCTGCTTTTGCAAATGGCTGATTGTTTGAGTCATTAACCCTTAACATGCCAGTCTCTCACAGATGCTGAGTTGGTTGGTGGTCCCTGGCACACATCTTGCTCTGATGGTGTCCCCAGGCCTGGGAGCCAGGTCACACCACGATCCCCCTGTGCCAATGGGTCTCAGTGCTGCAGAGAATCTTCTACCAGTAGGGTTGCAAGGTGCTTTTTAATAAACACCTGAGCGTGTCCTGGGCCAACAGAGAAAGGACACAAGTAGTGAACATCAAGAAGAGGCCAGGCAGCACTGCTGGGGGCTGAGAAAGATTGTTCCTTTTGTGGCAGGAGCTACCTTCCACACATCTGAGTCTTACAGTTCTGCGCCATGTTTTCCTCAACAGAGGCTGAGATTTCACCATCCCAGGTGGAGTCCTGGAGAATTTATTGTTGAAACTATGTTCCCTGGGAGAGGGCAACCAGCAAGGGTGTTGAAGGAGAAAATTCTTTGTTCTAACTTCTCCACCATATTAGGTGGTGCCACTTTCAGTGCCAGCACCTCGGCTGGGGCATCCAGTGCTGTGATCTCCAGGACACAGCAGCAGTGCTATTTGCTATCCTGGGGATGTGCTGATGCACCCTGGCTGTTCAGTGCTCTCCAAACTCTTTGCTGATATGTGGTCCCAGGCCAAGCATGGAGCTGAGGGTTTTGTTAGCTTCAGGAGAGAACATGTTCATCTCAGCCTGACCTTTCTCTTTCAAATCCCAGTGGTAGAGGAGTTATCAGATTAGGGACAAAATTGGCAGAATGCAGCAAAGGTTTCTGAAAGGTTTCAGTATCAACAGAAATTTCAGCTTAATGAAGCAATTTCCCAAATCTTTTAACCTAACTCTAAACCCAGCAGTTTTATTCTGAAGGGCAGGGAAGCATTTGGAAACCTATTAGACTCTACTATTACCTGTTCCTGTGGGGAAATGGAAGTTGGCTATAGGAACAAATGAACAATAGTAACACCAAGCAAGTCACTCCTTGCCACTTTTATTGCATAACAGTACAGATCACACAAGCATTTTGTCTGTCCATATGGAGGTGGGGGGATGGACTCTGGCATTTCCCTAGCCCCTGTAATGAGAAATATCTCAACACTCCCAAATACTCCAATTAAATTAAGTGCCAATCCTGCCTATATGACATGAAGGCAATGCCAAATGATTACTTGATGTACAAAAGCCCCAGGGTAGCAATCTCTTTAAGATCAAAATATCTGTGGAAGCATTTTTCAAAAGCAGTCATAGGTTTTAGGTTCTCTTGACAATTCTACTCCCATTTGCTGGATTTATTTTCTTGGGGTATCAGGCTGGTGTCAGAAGAGCAGTAGCCAAATATTTGTGCAGCAGCTCCCAGTCACAGTGTCGAACTGGAGAGCCAAAAAGGGTCCTGCTGCCCACAGCACAAAATCACCTCCACCACCAAATGGCTGTGTCTGCCCCATGGACCACACCAGCAGCTGCTTGTCACTGATCATGCTTAAAACACATCTAGGGAGGATGTATCAAGACCTGTGTTTATGCTTTAGGTCCCTGGTTAGGCAGCTGCTGGGAGACATGTGTACAGCTGTGCCTCCCTTAGAGGAGAGAGACTTGTGCCTCCTTCCTAGTGGGTAGGGGCTCTAAGTGTTCAGCCAGTAGATACTCTGGACAAGGATACAGTCAGTTTTTTCTTGTGAAAGGTGTTTTATTTCATATTCATTGGGACAAAAAGGGTGTGAATGCTGGGTACCACACATGAGTGGTGAGATCTGCTATCAACCCCCACTTCAGGGGATAGCTTGTATAAAATTACACATCCTTCTATTCATCTTGGAGGGGGATAAAATCAGATACATACCCTCATGTCTATATTATGGACACATATTTATTTACATACACCTGATGGCTTAAAGAACAATCACTCTTCCTATGCATACAACAAAGATGAATTAATACAAATTTGCTTGCCCACCACCATGGTCATGAGCAGGATATCTCTGAGCAGGGACTGACAGTGTCAGGCATTAAAACCAGGCAAATAAATAAGGAACTAGTGGCTGATGCAACAGATGAGCAAACTGCCAAAGCAATGCCTATGTCTTCCTAGTCCTGGAAACCATGAAGAGAACTGCTAACTCCTAACAGTGATTCAGCCTTTTTATACCAATATTGAGCATTGCTCTTTCCCATCTCTACCTTTCTCCTGGTGGTACAGCGTTGGTGTTCACAGCAATAGGGTAAGCATGAAAAAAAAATCTATCTTTTTCCATTTACAAAGACAACACCCAGTCCTTTGAATCTGCATTCACTGGAACCAGCAAAGGAAACATGGGTGCATGTACCTGAGTGCTTTGCCTTGGGCCAAATGTGAACTTTTGAAGTTCCCTATCTACTGCTTCAGTTCACGTCGGGGAAAGGTCTCATACCACAGGTCAGCTGCAGGTACAGTTCACTATTCCTGAAATATTTATCACTCAGGCTTTCCAAAATACACCACTATTCCAATGGATTGCAGGAGACCAGAAGGTATTTTTCTCAGGTGTCCCCTTCCTATGGATTTTACAACATTCTTCATTTTGGGTTTGAAAGGAACTTGGAGTGAATATGAACCCTGCACAAGAACAGGGTGAAAACCCTCTGCAAATGTTTGCCAATCACTTTCATTGGTGCTTGGCAAGCCTGAAAAACTGCACAGCAACAAGAGCGTTCTAGCACACAACTCAGACATACCTCCTCTGTGTGTCGCTGCCTTCTCACATCCACTCTCAGACACACAGACACCCTCTCCTCTTGCCTGCACCTTGCACCTTGTCCCCCACACCGGATCATGGTGACAAAGAAGTGCTGGTAGGGTAAATGGCACAAGAGGCAACACACTTGGGTTTGTGTTCATCCCTGGCACACCACTATCATGATGGGCAATAATCCTCTGGCATGGTATCACAGCTTGGTCTGCCACCTGATGTGTAAATATTTAAAAGCTTCGCAGCCAGAGAATGTAATTTTTATTTTTTTTTCTGCTGAGAGGAGGTCTCAGAGCCCTCTGCTCTTCTGCTTAGGGAGACAGCTCTTAACATGAGTTGCCAACCTCGAGGAGACAGCATTTGGCTCCCTTCCTCCTCCCAAAGGGTGATTTAGATCACTTAAAGAATCACCATAAACTGTATCAGCAAAAGTGGTCTTAATATGATGCTCTAAAAATGCAACTTAAAGTTTGATGGCAAGGTTCACCCTATTACTGAATGGCACAATCATTTGAGCAATGATTTAAAACTACCAAGGCACAAATCAAAGTTACCATACTACAAGGTTGTGTGCAATATTGGTCACTTACTGAAAATCTATCATTGGTAAAATGTCTCTCTGCCTCAAGGATCAACCTTTAGAGGTGTCTCAGCTCAAGGGGAGATCACTATCACACAGCCAGGCTGCCTGGCCAGGAGAACCCAAAGAAGAATCTCTTGGCTGTTCTATTTACGGAATAAAGTGGTCAGCTCATAGTTAAATGGTATATTATAGGAGGGGTATGCATGAAACTCCTTATATGCACAACTTTCTTTGTTCCTTGATAAACAGGTCTTGGAAAAGTGACTGGCTATTCACATGTTAATCAGAGGATCAGTATGTCAAGCTCATAGGCATTGATGTCAGTCTGCCCTTTTGTGGGTTTTCATAGAACAGATTGAAATTAGAGACATTCTTGGACCAGTCGTGTCTCAGACCTTTACCTCCTTTTCAGTCTGTACCAAGCCACTGGTACTTTGGTTAAGGGGTGCATCCATCACAGGTCAGCAGTCGTATCTCTCCTAGTAGGCAGTGGCACCGCCCAGCTGAGGTCTGTAGTAGGGCAGAAAAAAGCTTCAGTTTTAACACCCCAAATTGAACTTCTGTTGAAACAGGGCAGTGCCTTTCTCAATGAACTTATGATTTCAAAATTTTAATTTTATTTTAAAAAACATGTCACAGCCATCCACATATCCCTGAATTTTGGTTCAAATTTAAAATTAAATTATAATTTTATAGTTTTTTGGGGAAAAGTGATACTCCAAATGAAAACCTACTTCCATTGTTTCTGGTTGGTGCTTTCTTTCACATTTATTTTGCGGAGGTTTTGTCTGTCTATTTGAGATTCTGCCTTTGTGCAGTGATTTGAAATGGAGATGGGTTCTGAAACCTTATTTCCCTACAAATAGAACCACTATCACAGAATTTTCAGCTACACCTCTCTCGGGATTAACATGTATGACTCAACTTTTTCAAAGATTTCCTGTGAAAATGCTCTTTTGCCACAAGGCCAGCATGTGGCAGAGAGGGACAGACCTCTGTCCACCCATGGGAGACAACCCTTCATGGCTTGAGAGGAAACAAGTCCCACGCAGGACAAGCCACCCTCTCTCCATTTTCCCTGTGCTGGCTGACATGAACTGCCTCACGTACCTGCTGCCAGTGCCTGTTTTGGCTGGCTTGTCTGCTAACAAATGATCCAAAGCACATGTGCAGAACCAGGGCCAGAATACTGCTCATGGCACGGCTCCAGCTGACAGCTCCCAGCCTGGAATAGCCTCCTGGCAGCTGGTGGGCAGCAGTGGCTGCCTCCTCCTCTTACAGCTCCAGGGACACCCAGCATGACTTTTGGGGAGAAAGGCTTCCTGGGGCAGGATCCCTTTCACCTACATTTAGATGCTTACAGTCTGCAGCTTAGTGAGCCAGCCAAGGTCCCTTCTAGAGGAAAGCAGGTACTTCCAGAGGGCATGTCACCTCACCACAGGTTAGATGAAGGTCAGATGAAGCAGCCTGGAAACACCAGTTGATTCATTTACTATAAAAGGGTTCTCAGCTGCCAGCTCTGGGATAGGACACACCATCCCTGAGATTTGGACTTTTGCCTAAGCACAGATGTCCAGTATCTGCTTGGCCTGCAGCTGCTGACCCCCAGAAGTCTTTCTTGTCCCCAGCTCCAGGCTGATCCCTTGCCAGATGCCAAAGCCACTTCAGAGCAGGAAGCTGGTGGCTGAGAGACATGCTTGCAGGGCAGGTCTTGCTCAGCCTGCTCCTGAACTGGGCTTTTGGAAGAGAGATGTGTCCACTGGATGGCTACAGATGGGCACTGCCAGGGGAGACCACATTCATGGCAAAATTTACAGAATTGCCCACAATATTTTAGTACTGGAAGTACATGATTTTTTTTTCAAAATTTTTTTCTTCTTTTTCTTCTTTTTTTTCTTTTTCTTTTATCATACAGATAAATCTGTGAAGGTTAAGCTTTATTTGTCTTCTTCTAATTAATATATCAAAAGACAAAACTCTGGCATTCAAGTGATTCCCAAACACTTCTTTCAAGGCATGAGACCATATAGCCTTCTCATCCTCACAAGCTTTAGAAAAAAAAAATAAGGGCTAAAAGAACTTTCTACAAATTCTTCATCCAAAGACTAATGAACTGTTTGAACTGAAACTTTCTTAGTATCTCCATGGGACCCAAATAATGGAGCATGCAAAATGTTATCCTGAAGAATTAAAACCTGGTAAAGTTTAAGGAACTAAAAACAGGATATAAAAACACAAAGGAAACAGCTAGACATATTTATCTGCAGCATGAATAACTTGCCACTTAATACTAATAATGATCATGTTCATATTGGTTTAACCTGGTGCCAAATTGGATTATTGTCTCATTTGTGACATGTAATCAATAGGGAAAGGATAGCAGGAAGTGTCCAGTGATTAAAAACGATTCCAATCCCAGGAAACTGTGCTTTTATTCATGCTCCAAAATCTCACTTCTCACTCTGCCTGCAAGTCCCCTGCCCCACACACACGTAACCAGGTGCAGTGATGGCAGAAAGACCTGCTGCCATCAGTGACCCAAAAGCTTCTGGGTTCAATCCCTGCCCTTGCTTTCCCTTTTAGAGGGGTGCACAGTCACACTCCTATGCAATGGATCATTAGTCAGCATTTCCTCACGCTGTAAGCATTTCCATAACTGTGTTTCTAAAAAGCAGGGCTGTCGTCAACATGGTGCTCTCAGGCTACAAAGGAGAACACTCTGCTCAGCCATTTCCATTTCAGGCATGGCTACACCCCTGCCCCTGCTGGAGGGGCAGCAGCCTTTCTCTGATTTCTTCAGAAAGCATCCCAGTTCTGTGAAACTGCAAAACCTAAAAAAGCAGGCCTATCCCATTCCTATATCCAGTACCTATTTTTTTAGGAAACCACAAAGCCTATAATCCTAGTGCTTAATCCTGGGGAAAGCCATGCAGGCTGCTTTCTAGTGTTCATGCCTCTCAGGGCATCTGTGGGTTTTGCTGTGACAAGTTGACTATGATTTAAAAAAGAATTTTTCTAAAAAGTTCTTTTTTATGGTGTTCTGACACCAGTCTAGTAAATGCTTTATTCACTCTGATTTTGAGTAGTCTGCAGTGACTGAATGGTCATTGGTTCAGGGACTGGAGGCTGATAAGGAAGAGAAAGGCAATTTTTTAAGGAATTTCCAATTTGGGCCTATTTTGTTGACATAATAAAGAAAACACTTAAGCTTTTCCTCTTTTATTTTAAAAAGTCAGTCATTTCCTTCTTACATTTTATCAGGAAAAAATAGGAGGAAACCTAGATTCTCACACCCTTAGTATTGGGAAAACTCATTAGCAATCCTAACAAACATTGTTTGTCTCTCAAATATTGTTCAAATATTGTTTGACATTTTTAAAAAAGACAGGAATTCAGCTGGGTAAGAAATTAAACCTTGTAATACCATAACTGATACTTCCCCC
>WBMV01016876.1:1554218-1631578 GCA_013396655.1 Campylorhamphus procurvoides | reverse complement strand
CCCCCCCCATCATCTGTTGCAATGTCACCAGCTTACTGGCTGTCCAGCAGCCAGAGCACCTTAATGAATTCCTAAAAGAGCAGGAAAGGCAGGCAAAACATTTTCAGAAGAAGAATATTTCAGGCCACCCTTATGCACATCACAAAAATGCAAACACAAATCAGAATATCCCTTACCCAAAACATTGGTTTATATTTTTAGTTTAGCCCTGAGGTTCATGGCCAAGATAGGAAAGCAGACAAATCTTTTGCTGGCTCTGTTACAAGTCCCTCTTTAACTGTGGGAAGATTAATGAACGTCTCTGATTTTATCATGTTCTCATATGTGCTATATACATACATATTATCAGACACGAGAAACATGGAGCCTATAAATGACTCCAAAGTCTTAAATCCCAGTCTCTACTGAAGTGTCTAAAATAACTGAATGTTGTTTTCATGAAATGGCTGTTACTAAAATAGCCACAAAGAAAGGAAAGGGGGGCAGCAGACAGTCACACCCAGGTGAATGAATACTCCAGCCCCTGGGCAGGAACACAGTGCTGTGCCCCCTCTGCCACTCTTACCCAGCACCTTCAGAAGTGTCCCTGCCAAACAGCACAGTCTTCACAGCAAGATGAGACATCACAACAGTGATGCCTGCTGTGCCAGGATCTCTTACTGGATTCTCTTACTGCTGTCCCTTGTAAATCCCTGTGTGGATCTCTGGATGAATTAAATGGAATTTGTTATTCAAACATGGCTCAAGGAAAACTTTTAATTTTTTTCCCGCTGAATTTCCAGTTTTTCTCTTTCTCTTCTTATCATATAGCTGAACCATAGAAACACCATGATTTTCCTTTACAAAGCTGGTAAATCTGCAGGCCAAATGGGAAAAAGAAAAATTAAAAAAAAAAAAAAAGGAATGTTAAAAAAAAATTGCAAAAGAAATGGAAAAAAGCTGAGGTAAATGAAGCCATTACAGATTTCATGCACAGTAATTACAGGATGAGCCACTGCAGGCCAGTACTTTGAAGGGGAAGGCAGTCAATCTGCTAATTACTGCATTAAACGGAAATGGGTCAGCTCATGGCTACTCTACAAAACCAGTCATCATGCTCAGACTTGCAAATGTGGGAAAATTGAAGCTGGTACATCTAGCAAGAGCAACACTATCCAGAAGTGCCTTTGCTTGTCAGCCTTAGCCAACAGCACACCTCTGGGCAGAGCCATTCCAAGCCCCTGCTACCCCATCCAGCCTGGTTGTGTGGCGCCAGCTGGAAATGGGAGAAAGCAACAGCACCTCATAATGACCCCCAGTGACTACTTTTTGAGCAAGGCTTGGGATTGAGTCTCCTGTCTTGTTGCTTATGGAAAATTTTATTCTACCTTTTTCTTCCTGGTGCACTGCACAAAGGACTCACCCAGGAGGGAAGAAATGTGAGCTTTTTGCTTTTCAGAGCTGCCGGGACTTTCAGACCTTCACTTCCCATTTCTCCAGCAAATATGAATTAAGGCAGTGGCAAAATCACGCATTAGCTTCCCAGATAAAACCGGAAAGAAATGGGATTCCTAAAAGAAGAAACAGGGATTTTATAGCAAGTAGGTCATCTACTTGGGAGCAGGAGATGTGGGAGTTTGTTTTCTCTCCTGCCATTGCCACAGAATACAATTTTTTCCCTTTAATTGAGCCAATGTTTGCTTAATACAAAACTCATGAACAGCCTGGAGAGTGGAGACAAATGAGCAGAGACCAAGCTGTTATAGGAAGGGTACCAGGCTGGGTATTGTGAAACCCATTTCACCATCTGCTGAGCAGGGAATACCTGAACCTCCCTATGATTTTGCCTCTTTCTCCTTCTGTTTCCTCATACAATGCCTTATTGCAAAGGTGGAAGGAAATTGGCTGAGGTCAGCATGATTTGGGGCTCAATTTACCACCAAACATGCACTGATGACATCAGCAAGTGCAGCAGCACAATTGGAGAGGATGTGCAAAGTGGTGGTGAGTATACACTGCCCACATGCACATCTGGGGGAAGTTATTTCTACTTCTAGGCAGGTCCTCTGGGCCCAAGTGTCCTGTTTGCTACCACGGAAGCTCCATGATGGGAGCCAGAATATGGTAAGTTGAGCCAACCAGATGTGCTATGGAAATGCTCCCTTGAGCTAAACTAAAACACTGATGAAGAGAGTCATGGATTTCTTTTATCATTCCTCATGAACAAGATGAATTTTCCACATCATTGCATGTAAATTAGGGTTCGGGTTGCTTTGGGTTTTTGTTTTGTTTTGTTTTTAAGGTAAGGCATTGCAGCTATAATTAGACAGCAGTTCTGGACACAAGAAATTCCTTTTGGGCACTGTACACAAGATTAAATATGCAAGCTATGAAAGGTCAAGACAGGAGAAGGCATAAGCAGGAAAACAAATCATAGTAGCCTGCAGATTTGATTGCCTAAGGTGGGAGTGAAGAATTAGGTATCTTTGATTCTCAACATGCAAGGTAAAGAAATTATTGTTTTTACTCACAGTAAGAACTTGTTAACATACCCAGACATTATCAAGTGGACTATTTCTTCTGAGGTAAAATCACTGTCCTTAAATTTTTCTTGCTAACAAAATAATGATCATAAAATTTGTGATCATTAGCACAAATTCCCTGGGTGAACTTAAAAAGCAGATAAATTAGCAGAGAAGTAAGGAAAGTGTTCAGTGAATATCCCAGAAACTTTGAAATTTTATTTTCTTTGCTTATATGTTCATTTGAAAACCGATGGAGCTTCTCTCGCCAAAGAACCATTAAACGAATTGTTGATTTCAGCCGTTCAGCTGTAATATTTCAGGGGAAGTGAGAGGCTCTGGAGCTGTGTATAAATCAGGCAGATGCCTTCTTTCATTCTGTCCTGTTGCTCCTGTTTCTCAGTGGTGCTCTCCAAGTTGATCAGGCTTGACAGTGGTGTCACATTCTATTCCTTTGCCTCCTCTCCCCAGTATGAGCATCACCAGGCTTCTACTGATCTGCATGGAATTCTGACAGCTTAGACTGACTGCATGGCCCTCCCAGCAGTCAGAGGAAGCAACCCTTCGATGACATCAATGGCACAGAAACATTGCCATGGACAGAAAATAGCTAAATCCTATTCTGAGAGTGTTTAATGAGTTCAAGGAGAGGCTGGTTGGTTTTGGTTTTTTTTTTAACCAAAACTTGGCAAAATGATGGTTTTCATACATCACTGTGATTTGTCAGGGTGACTGGAACTCCCCCATTGAGATGCCACACTGACCTCAGTGCTTCCCCACAGCTTCAACAGCTCCAGACCTCCAAATCTGATATTGTGATTCCTCAGTACTGGTTAATAAAAACAATATACCTGGGTAACAAATGATGGTGCTTATTAATGTAGCAGAGGCCAGTGGGCTGCTAGGTCTTTTTGTGTTTGGTGATGACTTCAGACTGTGAGGTTCCCCAGCATGTCACTGAAAAATAACATCAGGTGGGTTATTCCACTGCAATTTGCTGAGTGTTGTGATGATGCCATTTGTTGTCTGGTTACCTTTGGCAAATCTCCTACATCTGACATCCTTGGCAAATTGTAGTATCTACTAACCTTATCATTCAGTGTGGGATCTTAGCTTGGGTTTGAATGCACCTTAAAGGTCATCTAGTTCCAACCCTTCTGCCATGGGCAGAGATACCTCCCACTAGACCAGGTTGCTCAAAGCCTTGAACACTTCCAGGGATGGGGCATCCACAGCTTCTCTGGGCAACCTCTGCCAGTGCCTCACCACTTTCACAGTAAAGAATTAGTTCCTAATATCTAATCTGAACATACTCTCTTTCAGTTTGAAGCCACTTCCTCTTGTCCTGTCACTACAGTCGCTGAAGAAGAGTCCCTTTCTCTCTTCCTTGCAGGGCCCTTCAGACACTGGAAGGTTCCTATGAGGTCTCTTCACGACGTTTTCGTCTCCAGGCTGAACAACCCCAACTTTCTCAGTCTGTCTTCACAGGGGAGGGTGCTCTAGTCCCCTTACCAACTTCATGGCCTCCTCTGGACTTGTTCCAACAGTTCCATGTCCTTCTCATGTTGAGGGCACCATGACTGTAAGCAGTATTCCAGGTAGGGTCTCACGAGAGGAAAGGATCTGGATCTGGAGGAGCATGCAAGAATGGTTGAAAACTCCCTCTGATATCACCAGGACTTTTACTGCTCACTACATGTCAAGAGTGGTTTTGAGTATATATTGCAAATCAAAGTTTCCACTGACTTCAGGAATCTCTCCTGACTAAACAGGAGAAATGGCTTTTTTGTTATAAGGCCAGCAGATGGATCTTGTGGAAGGTACCAGAAGCAGGATGATAAGGCACTGATGTTCTTTCAGTCACCAAATCCTTCCTGAGTGATTCATTCGGTGTGAGTTTTGGGTTAGCCCAGAACAGAATTCCTCACAACAGCCAAAAGCAGACCACTATAGAGAAATCCCACAATACTTACTTGTTATTCTCCTTGCTGCCAGCAACTTGTAACTCAAGGACTTCCCAAGCTCTAAGTGTCATAACCACTGATTGATTTCTCTTCCATGAGTCTAACCTTGACTCCATATAAATTTTAAACATCCATAACATCTTGGTATGAATAAATCTTAGTCCCTAAATATCTATGACTAATCAATCCTTTAAGCAGCTTCATTGACTTCTGAACTCTCATAGCAGCACTTAATTTGACTATTAATTTAATTTACCACCTTTCAGTGACAGTATTTTAACTCAAAGCAGTGCACATGATCTTCCCATCACTTGAATTCTTCATTAGGCTCAATGTATGACATGAAATACTGGTATGCAGGAGGCCAGAAAGGAAGATCAGTGATACAGTGAGGCCTGAAAAAATTAGGAGAGAAGGGCTTAAAGATCAATCAAGGAAGGAATGGGCACAATACAGAAAGCAACTGACTTTATTCAGTCCTCTTGTTGATGTTGAGTTGAAAAGTAAGAATACAGATATAAGAAATAAGAATGTAGATAAAACCTGACAGTAAAAGCCTTTTCTATTCTAGACTTAGAAAGGTTTAAACCGCCACAAATGTGTGATCACATCAGTGGATATGAAAGGTGGTTGATGCATACACACACAAAGATTCAAGAATCCTTGGTGACATTAGCAAGTCACATTTTTAAGTGAAATATCAGCGCTTTCTCATACTCTGTATTAAATCTAACAACCTCAGGGATAGCTCATTTACAGTAGGTAATGCATTAGTGCCCCGTGAGTGTGCTGGATTTTCATGGCATTAAATCACAAGCTGACTTGTGTACTCCAGTGTAGCAAGCTCAGCTTCTTTGCAGAACCTCACATGTGGGCAAAAATTAGCAGAAATATCAGTTTCAATTAATATATTTTTTTAGATTCAACCCAAATTATCACTGACAGAACTAGGCCTTAAGTGCTATGTGGGAATTAGCTTTCCTAAAAATTCAGCAACCGAACAGACCTGAGCAGATGACCTACAAGCCATCTGTGAAACACTCAGGTTGGTGAATTTGTTTAACTGTGACCCAAATAATGAAGTATACAGTGTTATTTGTCAATTAGTGCTGTACCACATAGCAAGCAGGTTAAACAAAACAAGAAGCTGCTTGTAAAGAAATAGAGATGCCTATTATGAGTGCTAGTCACTGAAAACCCCATCTTTTCAAATCTTCTGATGAGCTGTATTACTAATGTTGGAAGGTGATGCTTGTCAGCCAAGAACTACATTAGAGTCCATAATTGAATTTCAAGAGTTGTCAAGAGCAGGCTAATCAAATAGCTGCTACTGGAAGTGATATATGAAAGAAAAAAAGAAAGTTCTAGTCTGGCAGGATGCAAAGTATGTTGTATGGTTTCCTTATGGCATTTCAAATAATATCTTCCATTTTTCTGAGCTCCATTTGTCTGACATTCTTCTCTTGTGTAATGATTCATTATATATAATTTATTCAAGGACTGTAACTCACCTCTAAGTGCCCACAAATATTACTGCAGCTAGACATTTGCATTGTAAAACAAATGCGTAACACCAGGGTTTATGAAGGATCCTTTTATATTAGTTCCCTGACAGGAGTGACAGATTTTTCTTAAAATACTGACCTTAAAATAATCTTAAAAGTCTAGCCCAGGAAACAATTAACACATCTTCCTTCCCTGTGCTTAGGTAATTTGACAATTTTAGGGAGGCCTGGGTAGCAAAGTATTTTTTGGCCATTTCTAACTGATACAGCTATAATGCTGTTATATCAGTACTACCAGGAATATTCCCATGATTATGAGGGTATATATAATACCCACCCTCCCACTGCTCTGCAAAAGCATGACCCATTTCAGAGTGGAGCTCTAGAGGTGGTGGAAGGCAGACAGAGGACATTGCTTTGAGTGAAACAGTAAAAAAAAACAGTCCCAGCTGGAACAAAGGCTGTGCATTGTGTCACTGCACCAAGTGTCGTTAATGACAGTGTGTGGGATACCAGCATCCTTCACTGCCCCTGGTAAATTCGTATGTGGATATGTAACAATTCTTCAAAAAATGGGAGAAATCCAGTGAAAGATGACAATAGTTATCCAGGGCACATCAGGTTGTGAGAAGCTGGTACCGTAGTGGTGTCCTTAACCTGTCTTGCTGCCACCCTCACTGGGCAGAGTTGTTCAGTCTGGAAAAGAGACCAAGAAGAATATACTTTTCTTTCTGTGATGATGAGAATTAGAGGTAACAGGATTAGCTGCAGGAAGGAACAGTTACATCAAACTGTAGGAAAACATTTCTAATAGGATGGCAAAGCCAGCGCTGCTCTCCAGACAAGGCAACTTTTAAGGACAGGTTAAAAAAATTACTATGAAAGGTAATTCCAGCATAATTCCTGACACTGCATGAATATTTCAGTGCCTGTGTTGAGGTAACTCTCTCGCTTAACCATACTTAGCCACCATGTCCTGCTCTGGCACATGCCTGTTCTTCCCATTGCAGCCTCACCTTGTCCCAGCCAGTAAGAACTGCCACACAGCACAGACGTTCCCATTCAGGACAGGACAGTGGACGAACTGGTCTCCCAGGGTGCTGCCAGCTTTGTTCTTCATTGATTTCTCTAATATACTTCAAGAAATCTTAATCCTTTTCCCTTGTTGACCTGCCACTGAGGGTGAAGATCTGCACTCAGGTCTACTGACCATTAATGGCCTGCAGCTTGGTAGTTCTAGCAGTGTTCAGGACATGTGATGGGCTGTAGGCCAAAAATATAGACATGCAAGCAGCGTCCCCAGATAGTGCTAAATAAAATGGAGATGATGATTCCTCAGCCCTCAGTTAAATAAACAGTGGCTGTTCATGACAGCAGGTCCTGCATTAGGAAGGCTCCCCTGAATTAATTTCTCCTGCCTGCTACTCTCTGCCAGCTCTCTGGCAAGTCATTTATTTTCTCCCCACTGCTTTTGTTCCCCTTTGGCAGGCTGGGATAAACAGGATTCCCGATTGCATCAGGACACTGTGGAGACAGGGTCAGGTACTACCTTTGCCCAGACGTAATTCTACCTTTAGCTGCTCTCCAAGGAAATATGACTGCAGCTACACTCTTGGTTTCATACTTATTTACACTTTAACACCATGTAACACTCCTCGTGGGTTAAATGGAATCCATCCTTTAACTCTGTTTTGTTGCTATTGTACAACCTAGAAAACAACAACTGTGGGTTACCAAAATGCTTTATTACAGTAAAACATTCTGTACATACATGAGAGCCAGTGGTTATATCTTATCTGTCCCATCAAACCAAAATATCTTTTTCTTTTCCATTGGCTGAAAAAGGAAATACTAATAGAAATAATTTCATTATTAAAAAAATATATATAATTTCTATTTATTTTGCTCTATTAGAAAGGCAAATATTGGGATAGAGATATGGCTTAAATATATTAAAATTTTCCCTCTGGGGAGCTTGTCTTCACCTCTAGCTAGACCACACTTGGAATGAGTTCAGGAATCTCTTTCTCTGTGACAGCAGGTATCAACCCACATTAGATGCAAATTCAGTATGTTCAACCAGAGTGCCTGAGCCAGGCAAGAAGAAGGGTAGTATGGGATGTTTATTCTACCATAGTTCTCTTTTCCTGCATATTAAAATTTCTCCACTAGATTTTCTTCTTATTTTTTTTCCTCTGGATAATCCCAAGTTTATCCTCCCTCTTTTTAATCATTGCATAGTAAAGCACAGACCACTGTTGTACGACAAAAACTCATTTTAGCTTAGTGGAATTAAACACCATGGCTGGTTCTTTTAAGTTCTGAGAAAAGTGAAGGAATAGGAGAGAAAGAGTGACTCCAGAGAGCAATCCAGAGTTCTTCCATTAAGACACCTGTACTGAAAACTTCCTGGAGAAATCTCTATCTCTCTACTAACTAAGGTGGAAGATCAGGAAGACTTGGCTGGAAAAAATTAGTCCTTGTGAATCTGGAGTTTCCAGGAGTCCCAGAGCATACAAACCTCCTATGCACTGCAACATCTATACAGGTCTGGAGCTGTGCTCTTACCCAGCTTCAGTCATTTGCTGTTCTCCCCAGGAGTCTGAGATGCACAGTCTGGTGTTTGCAGGACTAAAGTTCTCTTACAAGCTGGCATTTGTGCAACAACTAAGGCAGCACAGTCAGGTTTAGCTCAGATTTCAGTGCTTCTCTGAAATATAGAGGAACTATTACCTATATTTAGCAGTTCCTGTTAGAAATTACCGGAATATCAGTCAGAGAGGAAAAGGCTACTACAAAAATGCACTGGATAAAAGGAAAATGGCCTTCCAGCGAGCTGAAATACACTGTCTAAAAATGACAGAAACAACATCCTATCCTGCCTCAGACCACTTGTTGGACATTATTGACAGTTGCCACAACATCCTTACCATTTTCAAACAACTTGCCAAAACTGTAATATGTTGATACTAAAATAGCAATAGACAATCTGTAGTGCTGCACTCTTGTCCACATTTCCTGTAAAACCCTGAAAAACGAAGGCAGCTGCACTGTATTGAAAACCTCATGTTGATGTTCTGCTACTCAAACTTGCTGCTCTCATGTCGTGGGACACAAATGAGCCCTGTGCCAGAAAAAAAACCCACCTGGTCAATTCTTGTTTGTGTCACTTGAACTCACAAGGAATTAGGGCTAAGAAGGCATCATTACATTTTAAAAATACATATGTTCAAAAAAGACTGGTATCTTCATTGTTGATAGATTCATTTTCCCGGATATACTGGAGAATGTCCACTTCGTTCATTGTCTGAATCCTGTTTTCATTTGGCTTTGCCAGAGAAGATGAATTAGTGTTCCTGGGTGCAACTGCTGGCTTCTCAGGCAGCGGTGGTTTTGGTGGTACCTTCGGTTTTGGTTTGGAGGTAACTTCCAAGAGTTTCTCAAAATCATCTGCAACTCTGGAACAAAAACAAAACATCACTAAAATCCAGGGAATTTCTGAATTGTTTTTTGTTTTGTACGAAAATGCAATCTTTCAAAATGTAACTTTCTGCAGGAAGGGATCTACTTTGATGAATTTCTCTTTCCACAGAAGTTTCCATGAAAACCATCTTTTTGTAATGTGGCCTTTTCACATTAATTAATTTTACAGCATATTTTCAAATATCTAAATTAAAAGCAATTTGCATTATCAAAAGAACTTTACTTTGGGAACAAATGTTTTTAATTTGTGGCAGAATTACTTGGTTCCCATAAATTTTCATGGTAAAGCAAAATTTTTCACATTCAGCTCTGCTTCCTCTTCATCCCCATCACCCAAAACTGAGATTCAGCATCCCTATGCTCAATCATGAGAAACTGGAAACACTGATGATTTAAAAATACTGTGTTCACATTTGCTTCCAGGAAACTGAAGAAGTTTTGCAATCTGTGACCATATACAACTCTTCTTTGTGTTAATATACCTCTATTTCCTACTGAAATACCCCAGAACACCTCAAACAATTCAAGATATTTTCTACTTGCATTGTTTGACCTTTTCAGAGATGCAGCAGGCTGTGCGTGCCCAACTCTGTTCCCACATGAGCTGTTAAAAATTTTGAAAGAGCCTGTATAATAGATTGTCTTGTAACTCCAAGGGCTGTCTGCCTTTGGAAAGTGAGTATGTGGAGGAAAGGAAAAGAAGGATGTTCTCCAGTGGCTCCACTAACTGGAACAGGATAACATGCAGGAGTCTGAGGAAAACGTCCTTTTAGTTTCTCCTTCTAAATGCCCTATAGGTAGGCAGTCCCTGGAGCATGAATGAGTCATTTCATGTCAGGTGTTTTTTGGTTCTTCCACTCATTTGTCTTATGTAATTAGAATCATAGAATCCTGGTTTGGAAGCGATCCATAAGGATCATTGAGTCCAACTCCTGGCCCAAGAGTCACACCACGTGTCTGAGTGCGTTGTCCAAAATGCTTCTTGCACTCTGTCAGGCCTGGGGCTGTGACCATTACCTTGGGGAGCCTGTTCCAGTGTCCAACTACCCTCTAGGCTAAGAAACTTTTCCTGATAACCAGTTCATACCCTCCTTGCTGCCAGGCAGTGAGGTCATCTTAGGGGGGTGTTACTCAGATCCCTGTGAAACTTGTTGACTAAATTGGACAGTGATTCCTCCTTTTCTCTCTTAGTTCTCTAGTAGTCTTAGGAGAGATACTGTAAATGCCTCTAACATGGCAGAACAAATGCTGGGACTTTCTGCAGACAGGTAAAGTTAACGCAAAGATGAGCTTTTCTATAATTTGGGAAGCAACTGATGAGGGCAACTGTCCAGGACCACGGGGAACAGGATCAACAGAAGAACCAGCCTCACAGAGACCCTTTACTCCTTCATCACCAGTGAATATTGTTTGAATGCTAAAACCTCTGGTACTTCAAGAGCTCCAGACTGTTCAGCTAAGGATCTCTCTGTTACTGAAAAAAATTGAATGATTTCAAGGGTTCTTTTTTATGTTCACCCTCATTAAATGCTGTGAGGAACTTATGACAGTACTGCCCAGGCTGAGACAAACTACCCTCACTGTGAATCAGCCATAAAGTCAACATGGATTAGCCTAATTTTCTGCTGTGCAGACAGTCAGAACTCTTTAAGGTAAAACCACTCCTGAATTTAGATAGATGTTTTTGTGACTCCCAAAGGGAATCTAAAAAGAATTAGTCTTAACCAAGGCTATTCTCATAAAATCAGTTGCCTGTACACTGATGTCTAATACTAGGAAATACCTAAACAGACCAACTGATGAACAGAACAGTCCACTGCCCCAGAGCTCTGCACCCTGACCTTTGCCTGTGGTATTTCAGCAGGCAGTTCCTCAAATTTCATCCTCCAAACAACTCTGGAGACTATATTCTCTTTTATTTAGATAAGATTTCTGATGTCTTGTAGTTTCCATGATTCCCTGTGGGTGACACATCCCACTTAACTTACAAAACATACTCTATTTCTGAATTTCTAATTTACATAGAAGAAATTAATTTCATTTAAGACCAGGCATTTCTGTTTGCTGCAAACTCTGATATCCAAGAGATATCACACCTGTGATCACATTGCCAAGACATGTTCTTGTTCTCTTTGCTGTGCAATGAACAAAACATGTTAGGGCTGGTATTTCTGAAGTCTCGCTTGCTCTGGCTGATCTGATGCCTCCCTTCTTGGCATAAACAAATACTGAATGAATCAGTGTCCATGTGATAAAGTTCTGGTCACAAATAACAGAAACTATAATAACCAGAGAACAATACACAATACACATACAGACCATATGGAGGAAGCATGATTTTGAAGTAGGTGCACTGCCCAGGAGGAGCAGCAGTAAATCCAGCTCAATAACCTGATCAGATGGTACAGCTTCCCAAAATCTCTACTCCTGTGTGGCTCTGTACTAACCTCTGTGCTAACTACAGCAACAAAATCACTGAGCACAGCCAAAAAATACCCCCAAAATGATCCAGTCCAATAGGCTGTTGGTTTTTTAGGGCATGGGGGTTTGGTACTGTGCTTTTAAGACAAAGATTCTGCATCAGATGATTTTTCAAAGTCTGGAATCTGTTCACGTAATTTCCCTTTTTTGCCCTGGATTTTTTCAAGAACTTGGTTAGACAGAAGTCTCTTACAGAGAACACAGCAGATAAAATGTGGTCTTTGTCTCAAACCTGCTTTTCAGTGCTGCAGTGGTAGGCAAACTGTTTGATCCACTGCCGTTTGATCATGTGAGACACAACTGTCTTTGCAAAACTAAAGAGGTAAAATGCAAAATGCCTCAGGCAGAGATAGCAACAAGGACTACTATTTCTTGAGAAGCAAATGAATTGTTACAGTGCATAACTACTACCATATTTAACTCCAGGCCAGGAGGAGGAAGAAAAAAATCAAGCAACTCTTCTGAAACAAGATTAAAGGAAGAACCTTCCCACCCCCATCTTTTTTATAGACCACCAGGCACAGAATCCGTGTAATTAATCATTCTTTAATTAGTCTCTCTCTTTTTCTGTAATGGAAAAGCAGTGCCACATTGTTTAAAATTCCTGCCATACTGTTGTGCTGATTCACAGACTCTATTGGTGTAAATTCTCTTTGTTTCCAGACACAGAAAGCAATCAAAACCCTTACTGAAGAAAGGCTGTCACAACCCTCTGCAACATGACTGCTGGTATGTGGCCTTCAGGAGAGTTAAGTGAGTTCTGACTTGGAAACAGGCACAGCTGCCATATGAACATCAACATTTTAGATGCCACTTCTTTGAACTCTGTCCTGTCTCTTTGGACAAGATCTTTGGGATAGAAATGACTATGTATGTGCATGCAAAGGATCTAACATGATGGGAACAGTGACCTCTGCTTGCTGGGAATGCTCTAATGAGGAGAATCAGTAACGAAAGCAAGAGACAAAGACTCCCATAATTTGCTTAAGTATCCAAAAGGCTCATGCTTGAAGCTCTGTTGTGCAACTAATAGCAGTGCTTGCAAAATACACTTTTATCTTTCCCTATCATATTATCTTTATTTTGTCTGGTGTTAATTCCAAGTACAAGAGATACCTTACTGAAGCCCTGAGGGGTGGTGTAATATCACATCTATAACTGAGAAAAAGACTTGGGCCCAAAAATAGGCAGGAGGTTTCAAAGTACCTGTGGACCATCACTGCTGCAATGGTCAGCAGAGACAGTCTGATGTCTAGCAAGGTCCAGGGAAACACACAGGCTGCAGTAAAACACAGGAATGCCAAGGACTGTAGGCCATGTAAAAGGTATCTCTTCCTGCTTCAGCCTTTCCCTGCAATCCATTAGAGGTAAATTCACAGTGGTATTTCAACCAGGGTGAGGAAATATGTCTGGACACTAGAATGTGAGAATGTGTACTGTTCAAATGCTACAAGAACCACTGGCACAGCTTTGGTCTGGGACAGATTAGCCCTCCTCCAAAAAACTCCCTGGCAGAACTCAGACCTGGCGCAGGCCAGGAACCATTCCCAGGAGGCAGCTGCATCCACTCACCTTGTTCTGCAGCTGGACAGAGTCCCAGCAGCATGGACACAGTCCATGGTGCTGCCTGGCCAAGAGCCAAAGAATAGGCTCATTAGCACAGGTAAGCCCTACACGCATATGCCCACAAGCCCTCTGAGGAAAACAGCCTGCTGGTTACATCACTCACCTGGGAAATGAGACAAGTCAATTTTTCCAGTCTGTAGAAGTTTAAAAGTTCCCTAATCATCAGGCAAAGGCACAGCTGGGGCAGGGGAAAGCAGGCAGCTTTTGCCCCCTGAACCGACAATGTCTGTCAAAAATACAACCAACCTGAGCCAAGATGGTTGAAATCTGGTGAGCCTCAAGCCCAGCAAAAGCATCTCTTGCTTCACTAGCAGAGGCCAGGACTCCAGGTCACCTCACTGCACTATTTTAGACAACCCATACATGTTCCTAAGTGTGGGGCAAGGATTAATGCTTCCTGTCTGGCAAAAACCTTTTTACCCTTTATAGCTGCTCCAGCGTTTGTAAGTAGCATCCCTATATATTACATGAAGAATTAAATGAAGAAAATAAATGCTTGAAAACCATCACAGAAGAATTTATTTGTTTAATGTAAACTATTGCATCCAAATCAAAGACCTTTTCCCAGTTAGGTCACAGCAACCAAGAGAAACTGCCCTGGAGCGGTCAGGACATTTCTGGCTTAGCAACTGCAACCCCCTCCACCATATTTTGGGTTATTGCCCAAATAACCCCCTGCCCAAAGGATGCAGATTTAAACCTAGAGTTTCTCAAGGCTCTTTTCCCAACTGTGGTGCTGTTCTCATACCCCCAAGACAACGAGAAAGCACTGATGCTGCAGATGGTGCCCCGCATGGCTTCTGGCTAGTCTGGAGACTAAATGTTATTCTCTGACTTCAGCATCTGCTAATGCCTGCTGAAAGAAGATCACACAGACTTTTTCTGCCTCAGGGGTAGCAACGGTTCCATGGCAAACCTGAAGCTGACAAACCTCTATTCACAGACTCACAGAATCTTCTGAGTTGGAAGAGACCCACAAGGATCATCAAGTCCAACTCTTCAGTGAATGGCCCATATGATGATCAAACCCACAACCCTGGCATTATTAACACCACACTTTAACCAGCTGAGCTAATCTCAGGGTCTGTATGGACTGAATGTGTTTAGGAATGGGCAGTGTTTAGATGTGGCTTCACAATCAGCTTCAGCCTCTAACACTATAATGCTTCTGAAAGGGTCATCAGTGTAATCCTCGGAAAGAACACACCAGCTCTGCCATCACAGGGCAGCAGAACTGGGATCCTGCTGCTGACGCTTTTCTCAGCACTGGAAAAAGACAAATGCTGTGCTGACAGCTGCTTCCTTCCATCTCAGCTCCCTATTCATTATCAAAGGTGAAGCTAATTAAATCTCTCCTAAAAAGCTGCTCAGACAACTGCGATAATTATTTCAGGCTAGGATGTGTGATAATTTATGTAATTCTGTGGGCCCACAAAGCTGCTGCAACATTCACAGAATCAATTCTAGCATTGGTTTTTCACAAAAACCTGATCCATCACACCAGACAGGCAGGATTTAGATTAATGAGGTAGAAGATGCATGCCTGCAGGGCTATGATCTCACTGGCATAAGGGAGACATGGTGGGATGGCTCCTATGACTGGAGTGTTGGCTCTTTAGGAACAACATGCAGGGGAGGTGAAGAGGGACTGTCACCCTCTATGTCAATGGAGCTCAGCCTGGGGAGGAATGAAGAGCCATCCAGGAAATTATGGATCAGAACTGAAGGGAGGGCAGGGACAGGTGACATTATAGTGGGGGTCTGTTGCAGGCCACCTGGCCAGGAAGACTAAGTGGATAAGGTCCTCTATAGACTCAGCAGCCTCATGTTCATAAACCTTGGTTCTCAGCAGGCCAAACGCAATCCAGGAAGTTCCTGAAATGTGTTGAGGCCAACTTCCTTCTCCAAGTGACAGAGAAGCCAATGAGGAGAGGTGCTATGGCAGACTTTATTCTCACCAACAAGGAGGGGCTGGTGGGGAGTGTGAAGCCCAAGGGCAGCCCTCGCTGCAGTGACCATTAAATGGTGAAGTTTGAGTCTCTCAGGGCAGTGAAGAGTGTGCACAGCAAGCTCATTCCCCTGGATTTCAGTAGAGCAGTGTTCAGGGATCTGCTTGGTAGAGTACCATGGGATAAAGCCCTGGAGGGAAAAGGTTTCCAGGAAATATGGTTAATATTCAAGAATAAGCTCCACCAAACTCAGGAGCATGCATTCCAACAAAGAAAAGTCAGCCATAACGGCCTGGTTACCTATCCCTCTCTTTCTCAAAGCACATCCCATGAAGGAAGAGTATGGCATGCTCCTGTTTTCCTGAAGGCAACACAATGGGACTTGACCTTGCTGCTTCCTACCACAGCAATTATCTCTTTTCCACAGGTTCTGGAAGGACATGAAGTACACATTCTTGTATTAAGGTAGACCTAGGGGTAGGAAACAGTGCCTGCATCTACAGCGCCAGTGGTTAGGGTTGAGGTAACTCACCAAGATTTCCCCATCACCATCACTTAATATCTATCAGTAGGCCAAGAAATTAGTAAGCAGTAAAAGGCTGGCCAATGGACAGGAAGAGGGAAGATATTTGTTTGAATGGACATGGGTATTTTGCCATAAAAAGAAATCCTCCATTACATTTACAAATAAGTTGGTTCTCCTCAATGCTTGTTAATGTAAAGTAGGTGATTCTATTTAAAGCAGTAATTCTCATTTCATATGAGCAGGTATTCACAGAGAGCACAGTCCTCAGTTTGCAATGAGAACATTTATCATATTCTCTTCTCCCTCACGTTGTGACAAGCACAGCCCACGCACATTTTGCAGACTCGTTTGTCTCCCTAACAGTCTCTGCCTTGAGAGTTACAGTCCCTGCTGAGGATTCACTGCTGCACTGACAGTGCTGTGCTGCTGCTGCTGCAACCACTCTGGTACCATAAAGATCACAGGTTGCTCCTGTGTTCTGCTCTGAACAGTATCTTTTCCCCATCTCCCCTTTAGAGGAAGAAGGCTCTGTCTCCCTCTGCCTTAAGCAGTGCTCTCCCATCTCTGCCCATGATTCACAGTAAGTCAGACACGTCTCAGATGTGTCACATGAATGTGAGCAGACCCTGTAGTACATGTGGATGTTCACTGCACGAGTGAAGAGCTCCCACATCTGCATTATTCAGCTAATCCATCAGTGTACAGCGAACATGTCCAGGTTACCGACCTACCACAGACCTGCTGGAGCAACATAGCTCAGGATAGTCTTAGATCTTAACAAAATGTGTCCAGGCAAATTTTCTGTGTGGTATAACCGAGTATGTCAAACAGACTCAGATGTTTTTTTTTTAACTCTAGCAGCTTATACAGCTCCAGTCCACTAAAGGAATGGGCTGCCACAGATCCGAATTTGATCTGCAGGCTGGAGAGAGATTTCTTCAGTCTGCTTTGGGAAAGGAGAGCACTTATCAACACCTTCAGGGCAAAGGTAACACTTATTCTTAGGCCTTGAAATATGCTTTAGCCCCCATGCCAGGGAGATTGCAGGGTTCAGCTCAAGTTGAACATTTCCTCTTATCACAAAGGGTGACTGCCTGGAAAAGAGACTGTGGCACTGCCCTGAAAGAACATGTAACACCAGTCTGGTGGTAAGGAAAGGTGAGAGATGATTCAAATGCTGCCTCTAAATTTATGAGATCTGACAGTTCTGCTGAGGCTGAACAGAGAAAAAATTCCATTGGGCACAACCACTTGAGAAGTTTAGCTGTGGGATTTCAGGTGACTGCAAAGAATTTACACAGAAGTGAGGAGGAGTGTTGGTTAGGTTAGGTTAGGTTAGATTAGGTTAGGTTAAAAGAGCACTGCTGCTCCTCCCCCTGCTTTGCCAGCAGTTTCTCCTTTACTCCCAACTGCTTTGCCTTCAGTCCACCAGCTCTCTATGATGTGCAGATAACACCATGAACTGGGTTTACCAGGGGAATTTCAGAGGGTGTTAGGCACCTGAATAGGTCAACAGATCCTGACCTATCTGACTATATCTCTTGCACAGCCAGGAGTTGCCTCTGGATTCCCATAGCAACTTTCCCATCGGACCACTGTCATGATTTTCTGCTTCATTACGTGCATTCATTTCCTATTGGATCTTGATGACTTGTCAGCTATTGAAAGCACTGGGACAAATCAAGGATAAATGAAAACTACTGGAATTTAAAAAGAAATTGAATCTTTTCCCAGGAGTTTCCGTAACCATCTGGGTGTGCTGCAGTCACTGATGACCCAAAATGATCTAAAAGCATGGTTTATTGGTCTCAGAGCAGACTTCAGAGACCCTTCTCTGTCACAAAGGAAGAGAACATATATAATCCAAAACACATTAACATGACAGATGGAAAGGCTCTCTCTAGTGGATGAAAATGCAACGACTGCATTGGAACAGGCACTTCTAGCCATATGAACCCTCTGGATCAAGTGCTATGTGCTGAGATCCCCAGCAGAGGAGAAAGCAAACATGAAAGTATAGCAAGCACACATGTGTTTGCTCCCAATATAACAATGCACTAAATCAGGTCATGTCCTGCCCCATCAGCTTCTATAAACATCAGGTGGGCTGTCAGGATGTAATGCAAGATGGCACCCAACCCAATTTAACCTTTGTTTAAAGTGAGCCAGGTATTACTGTTGAGGTAGCCAGCACTCCTACATACACAGAAAGCAATAGCTGCAAAATTACCTGCTGCAGGAGAGATTTGAAACCACACACATCTTCTCTCTCCTGGGTTTAGTACCTGCTGTGGAAATCATATATCCTAACAGGAGCTGGCTGGCATGAATTAGCAGTGGAAGCAGGCTGGCCTCATCATTCAGATGCCAGCCTAAGATCCATAAGGCATGAATTTGACTCATTACTGCAGCAGAGATTCCCTGGTGATGCTGGTTGCTCTGAGCATTGGCTCCCTGCATGATCTCTTGAGGATTATCAGTGCAGGCAAACTAGTCTTGTGAGAGAGATGTCAGGGATAAAACACATTATGTGCTGGTATATTCCACTGCTGCACTATCAAGGGGGAAGCAATACATTATTCCCTCCTGTAACTCTGAGCTCCAGTCCTCCTTTCCACTAGATTAAAAATTAAATGCAGGGTGATAAAGGTTTTAATGAGAGTTCTTTACTGCTGTGGAGGTATGCACAGGACTCCTCCTGGAAGCATGCACAGAGGTCTGTGAGCCACCAGCAGAAAATCATTTCTCCTGTGGTAAGAGCCCTTGATTTCACCTCCCTGAAGCTGAACTGCTCTGAGTCTGGGCTTCGTTCCTCACTTTTCAAAATGGAGGTCAGGTTTCCTGTGGATCATTTGCAGAAAGCAGAAGTGTCATGTTAGAAAACAAGAACTAGGTGGCATGCCTGGGGCCTTCAAGCCACTTCTTTTGGAGTCACAGGATAATCCTTCGGACCTTATCTTTCTCAAAGGGTCTTCCTACTTTCCTTTTAAGTGTTCTTGATTTCCAGTTCCATGACACACATATCACGTTTTAGTTGTCAGTACAAGTATTGGTTCACAGTTTGCATTCAAAGTATTTGAGCTTTTCCCTCAGATTTCCCAACAGATTTAAGATGAGTACCTCAGCAGCTCCTCGGTGTCCTCCTCAGGACCCCTGCTCAGCACAGACTTGCTGTTGTCACAGGCAGCTGGGAGCAGCAGTGAGTCACCCAGTCTCACCACACCACCAAGGTCTGGATCTTCAAATAATTTCAGATCTAGAAAGGGGTACCACAAAATGCTTCAGTGAGATCATGCTATGTAACACAATACCTGCACTAACACTAGCTAGCACATCTGGCAACTGGGCTAAAAAAAACATCATGTAGAGACTTATTTTTTTAACACAATCCACAAAATGCAGTGATATTATGCACTGTCAGGACTTGGTAAGTCTGCTTTCCCTTGCACTCAAGATCACATTACTCTTGTTAGTGTGGCATGAGTGACTGTGGGACAGCCAGCTCATACAGACCTTAATATGCCAGTTCAAAATGTTTACAGTGAACAGCTATGGGAGCTGTATAGGTCTTGTTCCTTTTGAATGATTCTAGATGATTCTGCTTTGCTGAAGATTTACCTTAACATTCCCAAGTAATTATTTAGCTTGTGTATTCTGTATCACCATAATTTGAAAGCTCTGTTATACACATACTTTAGATAAAACAATCCGTGTATAGACAAATATAGAACAGATTTACTCTCTTTCATCTTCTTCCTGGGACCAGGTGATGAGAAATCTGTTTCTGGGCCAAAGAGTCCTTCATCTGGATCCACTTCCTCTTCAAAAAGGGTTAATTTGGGCTTCTCTTCCTTGATTGAAGAAGCAGGTGCCTTTTTTGTCTTTTTAGTTCTAAAACATAAGAGAAAAGAAAGTGAGTTGCAATTCATCATTTAACAAGGAAGATTTATGGCTAGAAGGTCTCATCAGCTGAAAATAGATGTTGGGAGGCTCGGAAAGGTCTAGAGAGAGGTGCATAGACATCTGTTAGTCACTGGCAGGAATGGGATACTGAGCTGGAGGGTCTGTTGGCCTGATGTACTGTACTTGCACACATGCTGTATATACTTAAGAACTGTCAAGGAGCCCAGTGGGCATGGGAAGAGCAGGGCTAACAATGCTGTACTGTGAAACTGCAACTCAAACCCATTTGTCTTTAGGAGCTTTACTCCTCCCACATAGAAAGCTTAAAATAAGAAAAAAGGCCAGTGGGCAGAAGTGGATGGCTTGCAAAACGAAGTGCAGGTTGGTCCATTGCACTGATTCCTCTGCTCAGGATTTTAAAAATCTCTTTGGCTCCATTTCCTTTTAAGTTCCTGCTGCTGTTTATGATTGCTACATATTTCTTTCATAAAGGTGTTAGACACTCCCCTCATGCCCAGAGGAGACATGCTATGGGACTACAGCACCTTTAAGGTGAAGCAATCAGGAACTGGAAGAGACTTGGTGGACAGGCTGTTATTTGCAGAATTTACAAATGTCACTCAGTACTTCCTTGAACCAAGGACGGGATTAACTTCCTCTATATTTAGTCTTCTAAAAATCTGACAGTGAGACAAAGTTAATTTTTAGGCTTCTTCTCTACTCTTCATAAGGCAATGACACACTTCATAGGGCAATGAATCCCATTTATTTTGAACACTGATATTTGGATGCAATAAATCTCTGACAATCTTCTCATCTCCCCACTGTCTGGAGAAGGAAGCTAAAAACTAGTTTGGATTAGAGGGCTCCTTTGCACGTGGCTTAAACAAGAAGAGTTGAATTGCCTTGCAAGAGCAGAGTGAAAAGCATGTGCTGCTTAAGTCTCACATCCAGGACTCATGTTTCACTGGCTGAAGCCACAAGGCAGTTCTCACAATAAGGCAGCCTGAGCTATGAGGCAAAGCAGAGGGTGTAAAAGAGAAAATTTTTAGAGAATGGGGCAAAACCTTTGGGTGAAAAGTACAATTCAAACTAAGCTGAAAGAGAAGGATTCCGTAGGACATCATGTCCTTCCTAAGTAATTGCCATATTTCAGAGATCTTCAGATCCTTACTCTCAGCAGTCTTGGCCTTGCAATTTCTAAGGTAGCCCCTTTGAGGCCTCTTACAATCGAAGATCTGATCTTTTCCTTTGTGGAGCGCAGGTCAGGTTTCAGTCTAGAGCAAACCCAATTATCAGCACTTTACGTGCCACAGTCATCAAAAACTAAGAAAAAGGTCAAAAGATTACACATACATTCCAACTACACTAAATCTTGTAAAATCCTCTTCCAAATACAGCTGCACACAAAAGAGTGGAGTCCAGTTACTTCCAGTTATTTTCACAAGTTTATTATCAACAAAATAGAACTCATGGATGACATACCTTGCTACCAGTACTTTGTCTCAGCAATGGGAAATGCAGCACTTTGGAGGCCTAAGAACAAGCTCCATGCAGAACTTAAATATGGTTTTAGTTGGAAATGAACAAGCCCCATGGAGAACTTCAATACAGTTTTAGTTGGAAATATACCTTATTTGATACAGTAAAGATATCTGCAGTTGTCAACAACTACTTTACTGAACTATCTATAACATAAACCTTCATTTTAAAGCAGGAGAAACTTCCATTAATTTCTTTTTCTTTTTTTTTTTTTGTATTCATATTCATTATGGATATATGCCTTCAATGACTTCTGAATTTGAGCCACTTTTGAAAGCTCAGCTTCAAGGAACTGCTTCAGACTGAGTGTTTGTAAAAGACCCTTCTTCCAAAACCTGACAAAATCAAAAGTTATAATGTGTACAAATCAGACAGCTTTCACCAAGGATTTCTACACAAACTTAAATTCATTGCTTTATTAACTGTGGTAAGGAACCTACCACTCAAATGAACCTCAGTATTAAAGGTAAAAAAGGAGAACCATTTCATGTAACCACAAACACAGAACAGTAAGACCGAGTCTTTCAGAGCCGATTAAAAATGGAATCAGTAGACACAAATAAATCCAACCTACTACGGAAGAAACAACCTTTATGAGCATAATTCATGCCTTGTAAAGTGTTCTTTGAGAGGTGAATGACCGTATAAATGCAGAACTGCCAACCTACAGAATGCCAAAAGATCCCTTGTCCATTCAGAGAGTTACAACAGCTCTCCCGATGCATAAAAACCTGTTATGCCACAGATACTTATATACACGAGCCAGGACATTTCCAAGCAACAGGTCTCCACCCTAGAGAAGTTAAGAAGGAGTTCACTAACAGTGAGCTGAAGTATTTGCAGGAAAGTTTACCAGTATGGTGGAAAATATCGAAGAAAAGGAAGAGAATCATAAAGAGTGTCATAAAGAACATCACATAAAACAAAAATACTAGAACTGAAAGGTCCTGGCAACAACCCTCTGTTTAGCCTAGCCACCAAACCAGCCCACTGACATGGGGTCACTTTGTGTTTTGCCAGAGACTCCACGGGCAATAACAGAGCATGGGGCCAAACCCGGGGCTTGACCTGCTACCAGCAGGAACACGAGGAAGTTGTTTTCCTGACTTCAAGTTGTTTCCCCTCGCCACCCTTCTAAGGAAGCCACAGTTGGACTGCCAAGTAATTCCAACAACGCCATAGAGGGACTCTGCTGAGGTCAGTCTCTAGCGGGGAAACAGGATTCCCACGGTTCTGTATTTAGCTGTGCCAGTCCAGACTGCACTGCTGAGCAGGGGTCAGTGGATGAGAACGGGTGTGTGAGAAGTTTCAGAGCCTGTCTGAGTTCTGGTTTCAGAATCAGCTGCAGGTGGCCTGAGTGTGCATCTGCCTGCACTCCCATCCCCTCTCTATATATTCCTGCTACCTCCCCACAAGCAGAGACTTAGCTGGAACTGAGCTGATCGTGAAGCCACAAGCTGGTAGCCCTTCAAAGAAGAACTTGCAAGGATATTTAATTCGATGATCATGATGTACCAGGGTGAAGTAAACTCATGCAGCAATGCAGAGCCTTTTGGGAAGAAAGAAATGAACTAAGATTTGGCCTTTCAAACTATCACTGTACTCAAACTCTGCACTTCATTAGCATCTTTTTCATACACCACGCTTACAACCCTGGCATCTGACATTTTGAAACTACCAGCATCCAGCTGGTGGAAGATGACCCGTGTCATTGCTATTTCTGTGCTGCTGAAACAAGTGAACCTTTGGAACATCACTCTAGCGAATTTTAAGAATCTCAACAGAAACCAAACCATCCCTAAGGAAGATGTATCCTTTGTTCAGTGAGACTATTTACCCACCTGAGCCCACTGAGTTCTACACATAAAGAACGGCGAGAGTGACTCAAATAACACTGCCCTCTCCTGCTCTGACTCCATCCAAAACTGGATAATCAAAAATTAGAGTATATGAATCCACCTAGTAAGGCTGCTGGCACACTTGAAAGTCCAGCTAAGACTCCTGGCTTCCAAATGATTCTCAAATCACCCCAAAAAATGTCAGCAAAACCCTGTATGCAAAGACACTTTCAAACCTAATCCATTTTGTGAGCACAATTCTCCTGTTACTGTTAACCAAACACAACGTAGGTCACTCATTTGGCAGCCTCCAGGTCTCACTGGCACTGCAATAATGCAAATATGCTCTCTGGTGAGCTGTAGAAAACAGCAGTGAGGATGACTAAGACACTCCAAAGTCACGCAATTCCCAGACCTGTGAGTGTGATAGCTGTATGATGAAACACTGGATCTCTGGATCTAACTCTTGGTAACATGTGGCTTAAATCACAGTGTCTGTTGTGCTCTCTACACAGGAGTCCCTAACGCATGATCACTGCTGGGTTAAAACAGTGAGTGTTGTTACTGACAATAAATTATGGAACGCTATTCTGAAAATATGACCATCTCTTTTTTATAGAAATAAAATTATGCTTCCGGAAAGGAATGTTACAGTAATATTTAAAAAAAAAAAGGAAAGACCTTTTCAGGATATACATACTCCTATCTTAGGTATCCATGGGATTTTACAAGGGAAGAGCTCTCTAATATAAATGGACAACCCAAGTCCTACAAATCTACATTCAGACTTGAACAAAAGAACTCCAGCTAAAATAGCAGCAATATTAGCACATTTTCATGAAAACCATTTCTGAAAAACAAGGAACCTACACACTGGTTTGTGCAGAAAACCAAATGTCATCTGCTGCCTTCTTTCCATTCAGCAGTACTTGTTTCCCAAAGCTGCCTGATAATACAGAGAGGACAAAAGGCGTCATTCTCACCCACTTTGGGCACGGGATGCCGAATAGAAATTCTAAGCCCATCAGCTCAGCACAGCCTGACTGCTAAGCATTAAAGTGTTGGCCACAGGGATACTTTACCTCACACTGTAATCCTTCTCTTGTGGACATCACAGTAACACACAGTATTTTAAATGGCTCTGGCATGTCCCCAAGTAAGATAATGCATAATAGATGGAATGAATCTATTAGAAACCATTTGGAAGAGAAGCATTCAGTTGCAGGCAAGTTTCTCTGCTGCAGCCCCAAGTCAGTCTTAGGCTATTGTTCCAGCAGAGCAACAGATGAAAAGAAAGCCTGAAGGAACAGATTTTCAAGAGTTCAGGTCTCATCTAGGGACCTGCTTTTCTGGGGAGGTTTTTCTGAAGGGCTCAGCACTGAAGAGTACCTGCTCTTCCTCAACAAAGCCAAGCTGGTTTTGCAATCTGTCCTTCAGCTTTCTGATTATATTATTTTTCAATATAATTTGAAAACAGATGAGAAAACTACAGACGGACAACTTTTGTTTAGTACACAGCTCATTAGCAACAATCATAATACAGAAACATTTCCTAAAATGTTTTTAACTGAATAACTAATAAAGCACACAGGCACTCAGATGCCTGGCAAGGGAACTAGGGTTACAGAGTAGATTGCAAAGAAAGAAAATTAACAGAAAGGAAATTTATCATTATCCTGTGATTTTCTATACTAAACCAGAACATGAGACTTGCTGAAATAAGGACAACAAAAGATAAGTTTCAAAACACAATCATGACTAAATGAAACCACAGTGGTACAGAACAAGACAGGCATAATAAAGTTGCCAATAATGATGTGAAAGAGCCAAAAATACTCACTAGGATTTTGGGTTTCATCTGCAAAGCAGCAGAATGGTACCTTAAGGGTTTCTGACAACAGTGAATTTTTCCTTATCCTAATACTCATGTTAATGATGCACATTTTCAAATACGCAATACCAGGTAACACATGCTAAGGTGTTTTGGAGAAAATTGGCCAGGTGTCTTTGAGCACCCTGGATATAACTACTCAACATATTTTAGAGCTCCAGGAAGGTTACAGAGGGCAAAAAATAAAGCTATTTTAGAAATCAGAAAAGTCTGAAAAGTACAACACAAAGAAGCATGGGCTGCTGAGCATTGCCTTAATGCTTTGCAAAATCATCGAAAGGCTGATAATCAGATGTAATCAGTAAGTAATTAAAAGAGCATTCATTACTAAAATCTGGCTGGAATCATGCTGCTATTTTCATTTCATGAGCCTACAGGCTTGGTTAATAATGGTATCTTATCCAAGGACTGGCACAGCAATCACAAAATTCCCACTGTTTTCTTCCAAAGCAGAAGCAGGACAATGGAAGCTCCTGCCCTCCAGGTCCCACGGACAGGAATATCACTGCAGCACTGCAGGGATCTGCTTCTCTATAGAGAGATCTTGAGCTATCTCTGCATTAACTTGGGCACACAGATGCCTCAAGCCAGAAGGGATGAAACCAGAACACTCTTTGGTTCTTCTTCATGTCTTTGGGAGGACAAAGAGGAGAGAATATTGCCTTTCTGTTCAGTTCAGCTAAAAGGCAAGCATGATCATGGCAGTGGTCAGGGCTTGGTGTATACCAGATTTTATTACGCCCTAAATTCTCTTTCTCTGTTTGTATGTTTGGTAGATTGATTTCAAATTGATAATAGGAGAGAAACACTGGTATTTGTTCTGCTTCCCTCTCCTGGAGCACTTTTTATTTTTCTTATACCTAGTCCTTACAGTTTCTTCCCAATTCCACCCTATTTCCCTTTTTCATCCATCCTCAATCATTTTTCCAAATTTCTGGCTGGTATCAGATATTTTCTTGCTCTATCTCCAGAATCTGCAGTGCTGCCTTATCCTGTAGGCTGCTAATTGGGCCTCTTTGTCATCTTCAGCTCTCTTCTTCACATTATGCACCTCTCATCCTCCAGACCTCTGTTCAGGACTCTTCTTTTTATGCTCCAACCCTGAAGATTACTATCATTGGTCAAACTATGCTTTTGAAAAAGACCACAGGTAGCATCAAAAGGACAAATGGGAAACAGGAAAGTGGGAAAATGGGTAAGTTAAAAAAAAAAAGGATAAAATTAAGCAATGGTAAGAGTAGGCAAGTTAGGAAATTTGGAGAAAGGGAAGAGGCTGAAGCTGACAACAAATGATAACCAACTACAACTGCTGACCACTGAAAATAAACATTTACCAGTCAGCATTCAAAAAAAGACAAAATACATGTCAAATCTTAAATAAATGTAAAATCTTTCTGAAGAATGGAAGCTTCAGCAGCAATAAAATTAGGGTGAACAGTTTGAACTTAACAAATTCTGCTAGACATTATTCCTTAATTTATTTCCTTTAAGGTCACTATTCATGCTAATGGAGCTGTTTTCAGGAAGAAGATTTATTTTTGAACCCTGTAAAATTACACTCTAAGAAAAAAATCCATTCTCTTACACCAATTAATAATTGTTACAGGTCTGTAGCTCCAAAACCAACAAATTCTTGAACGAGTACTCCGTTTCATGCCTGTAAAGTGACGTCTACCTGCAGTAAACTCAGCAATAAAATGTGCCAGGTGACAAGAATTTAAATATAAGAACTGTAATGAAATCAACCTGTCAACATAGTCCTTTATGAAACATTCTTCACAAAACATCCTGACCAGCTTCACAACCCAAGTCAACCAAGCTGAAACAAACAGGGTGTGAAAAAAACTTGCTAGTGAGCACATTAACTGTCACATGCTCAGCAGATTCAGGAGCAAACTCTAAGAAAGAAGGACTCACAAAGAGGGAATGGAAGGTACAGAAAGCATCCAATCTTGTGGTAAGAATTCTTGTAACTAACAAGTGAAAGTGACAAATAGCAAGCACTTTGGAGAACTAACTTGTTTCTTCAACACTGAAATCACACACATTAACATACCACCATACCCTTCTTGTTAGATGTACTTGAGTATTTTCTGAAAAAGCATCGAACATGTGAATACTTGATGTCTCATTTTCAGAAGTGTTGGGCACTCACACCTCTGAATGATAGAACTGTAGAGTCACAAAATGTTTTGGGTTGAAAGCAACCTTAAAGATCACCCTCTGCCATGGGTAGGGATGTCTTCCACTAGACTCAGTTGCTCAGAGCCCCATCCAATCTGACCTTGAACTCATCCAGGGATGGGGCATCCATAACTTCTCCAGGAAACCTGTGCCAGTGTCTCACCACCCTTATTGTATTCATATCTCACCTAAACACACCCTCTTTCATTCTAAAACTGAAAGTTTTAAAATTGTCCTCTAACTACAGGCTTTGGTAAAGTCAAATCAGCAGAACCTGCAAGTGTTTGGTGCCCCCTCCCAAGGACAGGCGGCCTGACTGTTCCTCATCTACTTTATAAAGTTTTAACTTTGTGTTACCTAATCTTCACCTCCTCACAACAGAATGAGGTCATGTGCAGCAGCATCTCCTGCCACCTATGTTTGACAGCCCCCTGCTCTCACATGGTGCTCCTCAGGAGGAGACCATCTCCCTTGCACTGCTGCCTCCCCTGAATTCCCCCCTCACTGCATCCTACAGCAGAATGGGAACAGGAGCCCAGACTGCAGGCACAGCTCTAATATTTGTCTGTCTGTGAACAGAAAAGCCTCAAAGAGATAACATAACAAGAAGAGATGCTTGCATCAAAAAACATCTGGCCTCTCTAATGCCAGATACCCGTGTAAAACTCAGTCTGACGGGTGCCTTTCCTATTTTTTTTGCCTGGTATCTGCACAGACCAACCCCCAACCTACAGAAAATCTCTAGCAACCTGCACATGACGTTCCAGCCTAAAATTCTGCCTGACATACCTGTCACACCACATCTAGAGAGCTTATAAAAAGCCCGAGCAGGGCTGGTTACAAGGGCAGTGGTAACCAGCAGCAGCCAAGCAGGATTTGGAAAGAGGGGCAGATTGCTTCCAAAGTGCAGGGTCTCAACTGCTTCATGGCACAGCCCGAGGAGGGATGATGGGGCTGAGCCTGGTTCCCTCACTCATATTTTGCTGCTCACAGAGGTCACTTTTTCCTCGTGGCTGTGCCATGGGTAAAACAAACCTCTCACCACAATTCAGAGATGGCTCCACAGGAACTACAGTAGAGAAGGAGACAGTGAGACATTGTCAGAGCTAAATGACACTGCTGTTGCAGACATAGCACCATGTACTGGCTGCTGCCTCTCCTGCTGATTATGAGGATCTCGCCCATAAAAGAGAACACAGCTCTCCTGCCTAGAGGCTTCACTAGTTGATTTTTCTTTTAAACAGAAGTAAGATAAAATTGCTCTGGGTGAAACATTGCCCAGTCCATGGATATACCTATTGCACGAAGCAACTCCACTTGTGATGTTGCAGACACTGCTGGAGGTCAGACTGTAGGAACAGGCACACCAGGGAGCACCATAGACAACAAACTCTCCCTCCTAAGACAGTCACTGAGGCTCTGCAGTGGCAGCTTTTCTGCTGCAAGCAGAAAAACAGATGACATAATTCTGCATTTTTTAAATTGGATTCCTATTTATGCTTTTATCGCTAGCTGGCCTGACTTCACAGCACAGAAGCTTTTGCAATATAAGTAATTTCAGGGCTGGGCACTGAGCTCAGTGTGCCCAACAACTGGTTGCCAGGCTGTAGGGAGTGTCCTGCTGGGGAAGCACCAGGAGCCCTTTGTGGAGCACAGTGGGGCTGGGCACTGAACTGCAGAAACCTGCTAAATGCAAGCAAGGCACAACATGTGACTAAAAGAAGAAGAAATAAGTAGTCTTCACAAGTGTTCTGCCCCGTGCATGAGGTCCAACTCAGTGCTGGTGTTACTTGGCAGACATGGTAATATTCTAAAATCATAACCAAAATCATTCCCGTCCTATTGTCAAAAAAATCCCTCAGAGCTCAGCCCAGCCAGAACAACACTTGCTATTCCCACGGCACTCTAAGGAGACAGCAGATGGATGATCTCAGCAAGGCCTCCAACAACCAGCTCATATCCCTGGAGAATCATGACTAGACACAAGCCTGTAGATCCACACAGCTGACTCACTGCAGACCCTGCTCCTCACTCCTGCTCAGCCACCTGCTGATCTGCCACTGCCCCCTGAACCCTTGGGGATGGCTCCATTAGAAACACTGACAACTCCTGTGCTGCAAGGAATGCTGCAATGAAAATGGATCAGGGAACACAGACTGTGGGTAAAAGTGTTGGTAAACATCTCAGCCTTTCATAGCCCAGACAACCTGAGACCTCAGGCTTGTGTAGGGACAAAAAGCAGGAAGCCTGTAGTGCTCTTTGAGCCCAAGGAGGGCTCTCTCCAGGTTTAGCTGCTGTTGACTTACAGTGCAAGCCTGGGACCACAATTTGATCCTTTGGGTCAGTCTGCTGACTCACAAATCCTAGATGCACTCACAGAACATTAGTTATGTCATTTTACATCAGTGAAAAATCTTGTGCCATCTAGTAAGTTGGAGGCACATGAGAAATTACCTGAGGTTTGGTAAGGGGGATCTTTGGTTGAATACACAGGAGGGGGAACAGAAATTGTATTGCTGATCTGTGCAAATAGAGGGACTAGTGGAAAAGTACTGAAATGATGACAGCAGGGGAGTAACAATTACAAATAACTGCACAATGTTTTAAGCTTTTACTCCCTGGTGTTACAGTGGATACGGCAGTGTTGGGGGAAAAATGATGATTTCAGATAGAAAACACAGACCCAGGGCATTTCAGGATTTGGATCCATACGGAGGAATGCTGCAGCAGACCTTTTGCATGCCACATTGCTAGGACAGAGAACCAACACCACAGTCAGTGTGATCATAAACATGTAGTGCATCAGACATGGCCAAAATGCCAGGTGCTGATTCACAGGGCTGTCTTGTCCTTGTCACCAAGCCCCATCATGCTGCCTACCCAGCTTCTCCATGTTGCCCTATCTGCAGCTCATGGCCTCACTCCTGTCTCTGTTCATCTTCCTCTGCACTCCCAAGAGAAGACACTGCTGTACTGGGCTTGCATGGCAAGGTTTTGATAGCAGACAGGGGCTGGAGGAGTGACTTCTGCAAGAAGTCGCTGGAAGCTCCCTCATGTCCATCAGAGCCAATACTAAACAGCTCCAAGATGGACCTGCTGCTGTCCAAGGCTGAGCCCATCAGCCACGGTGATAGAACCTCTGGGACAGCAGAGTTAAGAAGGGGGAAAAACTCTTCTGCAACTGCAGCCAGGAGAGAGAGGAATGAGAACATGTGAGACACACAGCCCTGCAGACACCCAGGTTGGTGAAAGAGGTGGAGGAGGAGGTGCTCCAGGTGCCAGAGCAGAGATTCCCCAGCAGCCTGTGGTGCAGACCAGGGTGAGGCAGCTGTGCCACTGCAGCCTGTTCCTGAAGGACTGCATCCCATGGGAGGGATCCCCAGTGGGGCAGAGGAAGAGCATGAGGACTCCTCCCCTGAGGAGGAAGGAACTGTAGAGATAATGTGTGATGAACTGACCACAGCCCCCATTTCCCCATCCCCCTGTGCTGCTCTGGGGGAGGAGACAGAGAGTATCAGGCTTGAAGTTGAGCCTGGGAAGAAGGGAGGGTGGGGGGAAGGTGTTTTATAATTCANAAGGACTGCATCCCATGGGAGGGATCCCCAGTGGGGCAGAGGAAGAGCATGAGGACTCCTCCCCTGAGGAGGAAGGAACTGTAGAGATAATGTGTGATGAACTGACCACAGCCCCCATTTCCCCATCCCCCTGTGCTGCTCTGGGGGAGGAGACAGAGAGTATCAGGCTTGAAGTTGAGCCTGGGAAGAAGGGAGGGTGGGGGGAAGGTGTTTTATAATTCAATTTATTTCTCATTATCCTACTCTGATTTGATTGGTAATAAATTCAATTCATTTCCCCAAGTAGAGTCTGTTTTGCCTGTGACAGTCACTGGTGAGTGATCTCTCCTTGCCTTTATCTCAAACCATGAATCTTTCATTATAATTTCTCTTCCCTGCCCAGCTGAGGAGGGCAGCGATAGAGTGGCTTTGGTGGGCAGCTGGTGTCCAGTCAGGGTTAACCCACCACACCTGCCTGTGGTCTCTCCAAGGAAGGGAAGGGTTTTGAGGCTGTCCACCTTCCCACGACTGGCAGAATTCCACAGCGGAGGTGCCATGAGCATACAAGGCAACACAGGCACCTACCCTGCTGAAGAAGAGGGTTGGGGCAGGAATGTATCTGTACTATAAAACACTTGGCCTTGGTCTTCCCTTGCTCTGTGTGATGTTCTGGAATTATTATTTATTCTACCTGATTTTCAGTTTAAGTGCTTGCAATTACATGATGGTTGTGTTAGAGCTCTGCAAACTCACAGTCTAAAACATCGCTTGTGACACGCTTTGGGCATGGAACAAAGGCACGTGGGGGTGTTTGAAGGAACAAAGGTTGGTGAGATACTGCCAGAGGACTGTATATGGAGGGAAGCTTGATGCAATCTTCTCCATGTCACCTCCTGGAAATGGTCCTTGAGGGGGGCCCCTCCAAGAAGAACTGATAAGGAAAGAGCAGAAAAGAGACTGTCCTTTGCCATGCTGTCCATTTGGCTGTAGGGTTAAAGGGTATCATAATATCCATCAGTAGCACAGAACAGCACCATGATGGCATCCCTCCTGTAAGCAATGGTGCTATGCTGCCAACACCTGAAAAAAACAACTGGCAGACCAGTTCCTCCATGAAAATAAGGGATACAACATGCTGGGTAACATCTCCCAAGGGCAACTAAAGCAATGCTTACTGCCAACAAACCACTGTGTTTGCCAACAAACCCCAAACACCTCACAATCTTTCAGAATTCACTCTGCACCTCCGCATGTCAGGGCATACCAGCACTGTTCTTTTACAGATCAGGAATGAAATGTGGTCCTGAAAACCAGAACTGTGCTACCTGCAGCCTAAAGAGGATGTCTTTGCAATGAAGAATTGAAAACTAATTCTCCTGAGACCTTGGTCAGCAGTTCTGGACCACATGCTTCTCCTTTCCATTTCAGCATCCCACCCTGTGTGGCACTGCCCTTGTCTCTTGGCAGCACCCCTGAACAAATGAAAACTCCAGTGAGGTCAGGGTTTGCTGTAATAGCCCCTGAGGGAGGAAGTGAGGGTTAGCCCTCAGGAGTCTCTTGAGAATGCATTTGCTTTTTTTCTTATTGAAGGACAGTAGGGGCCAAGGTTCTGTCACTCACAGCCAAGACAAGTAAGATGGATGACTCAGGAACAAGTTTCCAGGACAAGAGTGTTATACACAACAGCCTATGCTGGCAGATAAGCCATCACACAGATGAAAAATGAGATGTCTGTTGCAAATGGGTCTAGATAATGTTATGAGGTGGTTTTGAGAGCATGACACCATGTTTTGTGTTTAATGATGCCTTCAAGTACGCCTCAGATACTATCACAGACAAAAGGCAACAAAGGAAGAGGGATGCTTGGAAGTCTTCCATCCAAGGCACTCCAACCTGTTTGTCTATCGTGCCAAACAAGCAGCAGTTATTACACAAAATCATGGTTCAGAAAGCAGACCTCAGAAAGCAGCCTATACTAGTGAAAGTTCAAGACCTTTTCCAAGCCACCTGACATGCCACAGCTCACACCCACCTGGCTGAACTGCTACAGTCCAAGAGGCAAGCTACACCCATTCAGTCCTGGGTGAGCTCCTGAGCTGTGCCATCATCCAGAAGAGTGCCAGCTGAGAGGACCCACAGCAGCAAGCTCCATGCTTGCTGCAAAATGGCCTTGGTGGTTTATGATCACAGAGCATCCTCAAGTGCCAGGCATACACACTCAGCACTGCCTGCACCAAGAAAAGCCTCATTACAGGACTCCAATGGCTCCAATCCTGACTCCTAAACATGCACCTTTTTCAGGCTGCCCTGTTGGCAACAAAAAGCCAACACCTATACCAGCAAATAAATGTGGTCAGAGCTTGGGCTGAGATAAGTGCACACAGTAACTGCTCTGTGAGTTTTTAGCATATTTCCTGGCATGAATTTGGCCTAGGCTGATTATTGCTTTCCCAAATGATGCCTGCACATAGTCTAGCAATCATTACAAGCTGAGGGTTCTTCCTGTTTTGAACATGGCCAACTTCCTCTGAGGAGCAGTAAGATTTATCTGTTGGACAGAAGCTACTTTATTTTATTTGGCAAAAGTAACACTACTGTTTCTGTCTGCTTTAATTTACTGGTTTCGTCACAGTCAAATCACCTAGACCAGTTGTGTATTTTACTATGATGATAAATCGCACTCTTCCTTATGATCTGGACATGACCGGGCATCTCAGACAATATGGAAAGGAATGTTTTGAGTCTTTACAAAATTTATAGAAGATAATGAAAAACAGTTGTTTCATTTCAATTACAATGGTCATTAGCAATTATCTGAATGCCACATTTCTGTGCAAAGAAACAAAGAATTTCTTCTCCCCAGGCAGATCTACAGAGTTAGTTTTATTCATGTACCAAAGGGATAATGGAGAGATCTAACCTTTTAGTACTGTGATATGACCCAAGAAATTGAAGTGCAGAATGAAGAGCTGCTCAGTCCCAGATGTGTGCCTGTCCTTAGGGACATTCCTCCTTTAACTGGCACTTCAGATGATTCCAACCATGGCCAACTGCTGCAAGGGCAGCAGCAAGAAATGTGATCCCCAGGTGTGTTAATTAGTACTAGTCTATAGTTACAATGGCTAATTCATGCTTTTTTGGCAAAGTTTTACAAATTACTTCCAAAAATGGTTTTCCAAAAGCTGATTCTTTGATCCTTTGAAACAAAGACAGAAATGTCTGCAGCAGATCCATGGGGAAAAGGGAACAATGGTTTTATTAAGTCTGCTGAATTAGGGACCTGACAGCATCAGATGAAAGGAAAAGCAAGTCTCCCATCTCGATTTAAACTGAGCATACATTCACACACAGACAGCTTCTTCTATGGCAAACAATTCTGTTATACTCAGTGAACAGAAAAGCAATAGGGCAGCCCTGAATCCATCCCTCATTAGCAGTCTGTCTCATCTATGAGCAGTTCCCTGCATCTGTCGATTAAAGATTTCCCGTGCCTTGGTGAAAGGAGCAGGCTCATCGATGAGGTAATGCTTTTTTATTCTAATTAAGGACTTGAATCATCCTATTATTGTTAAGTCCATGAAATAAAACATGTTTAAATCTGCCCAGTTACATCATGTTCAACCCTCTCCCAAAGCAGAAGTAAAAAAAAGATACTTCTGATTCTATGTAGTCATAAATTTATCCTATGGCCCCTCTAAAGGATCTCCCGCCTCCTACGAACCCATCTCAGTTAAGTAAGGACTTGCTGAAAAAGGCTGCAGACCAGCTCACAGCAGCTCCTGCATGCCTTCAGTGCTGCTTAGTTCTGCTACAAATGCGTCGCTGTCAAACAGGATGGGGAAACCAAAAGCTGAGAGTTCACTCAGAGGACTATGGGAATTATTTGAAAGCTGGTGCCAGCTAGTGGCAATGGCATTTCATTCCAGTTCCCTGATATTACTTGGCTATACAGTTCTATATACAAAAAAGGTGTGTGGTAAATTTTATTCCTTTAGTACATTGTAAACAATGAACCAGGTCTGTTAAAAATCCTGTGAAATCTGCCCTAAAAGCAGGCTATCTACTTTAACAATCTGGTCAAACTCCAAACTGGGTATTTACATTCCCTCTGCATTTCCAGTGGAATTAAGTGTTCTTCACTTATAGTCTGATGCTGCTATGAAGTGCTGCACTAGGCTATTCAGTCCTTGCTGCATTTTACCCCAGGTGTAGTTACATTTGTGTTCTGCTTGAAAACACCACCGGATGGTACACACAGCTGTAACACTACACAGACTAGAGAGCTATTTTCAGCCCTCTGGGTTTAGGATGATGGCATAAACACAAATTAACTATTTATAAAACCCATTAAAGTATATTCAGTGTTCTAATCAGAACGAAAATGAAGCACATTAAAATAATTACTTAAACTTCTTCCCAAAGGATCCTCATGTTCCAGCTGTGTATGTACTGGAATCACTCAAGCCAGTCACGACAGAAACCTACCACTGAAGTTTAAGCCAAGCAATTGCTTCAAAACCTGGGGAAATAATGACTGCATAATCTCATGGGACGAAAAATCCAACACTAGACAGGGAAATATAAAAGCGGATAAGGACAATGCTGGCACAGGGAAGGACTCTCACAAGTTTTCCTTAGGTCAGGGAAATGACTATTTCCAAAATAAACCACAAAGCAGACAACTTTAGATCTTTACATTATATATCCACTCCTCTCCAAACCTCTCCGAGTCCTCCAGCTCTGATCTCAAGGTACAGTCCTTTCTGATTGCCAGAAGCAGACACAATAGCAATCACCTGTCCAATATGCTCTCCTGAAGGAGTACTTATGGATACAACATATGGCAACTACAAGCCCAGGAGTAGCAGAACACCTCAGTTTTCCTGAGTGCACTTCCATTTGCAGTTGGCTCTCCCAAAGAACAGCAATAAGAGAAGAGGGCCAAGTCCTTCACACATCAAACTTGACTCCCATGGCTGGGAATTACAGCTAGGAAAGGTTCAGAGTTCCACCACTTGCAGCTACACAGGCCTTGGTAGTGTTCTCCCAAGAGAACAGGTTTCTTCTACTCAGAAAACAACACAGAATAAATATGGATGATTCTGTGAGATCCAGCAGCTAAACATGGTTTAACTTGCCATTCTTTTCTTTCAATCAACCTCAGCCTCCCATCTGTGACATGACAGAAAGGTTTGCAATAAACAAACACGCTGGAAGATGGGACTGGAGCAGAGGAGAAAGGAAAGCCCACTGCATTGGAAAACCACTCACAAAGCACCTATAAACACAAAAAAGTTCAGGAGAGACAAACTGGAGGGACTGAATTCCTGCAAGGAGAGCATCCCTGCCATCCTACCACTCTGCTAAAACACCTCCAAAGAGAGGCTACAAGGTTGCCTCTAAAAAAGGCTGAGAGAACACAATTTTTTAAAATTATGCAAGGCTTATCTTTTATCTGGGTAATACAGACTTTTTGGATGCCTTTTCTTCTTTCCCCTCACTTTAACAGGGAAGAACATCACACCAGACTACGTCCTTGGTTTTCAGCAAAATTTCAGCTGTCAGTAGAAGACCAGGGTGCTTGTTTACTGGGATTCTGCGAGTTGCCAATCTGACAGCAGCTGGACTGGAATTGCGACAAATACTTGTGTCACTTGGCAAAGTGATGGTTGAGCATGCCTCGCAACCTAAGCTTGTGACTCAACAACCAACAGAAAATAAAGATCTGCCTGTTTAAATCTCTGAAAGCTTCACAGCTGTGAGCACAGATACACACACTGCTAGAAAAACAAAGCTCTTTATTTTCTCGTTCATTGTTTTAACAATCTGAATTTTACTGAAGAAAAAATAACCTGTATCTTTTCTCTTCAATGTTTTGACACCTTCACACTCTCTCAGCTGATCTGGACTAAGAGAGTGGCGTTTCTACTGCTCTGTATGAATCCTACTGGATATAGAGGGGAAGTTAGATACACACCTGGATAGACCAAAAGGCAGCTGTGAATTTGTGAGTGGCCCAGGAGTAGGAGGATGCCCGAGGAGTGGCAGGAATACAACCCTGCCAGCCAAGGACCAGAAGGCAAAGCAGCTGAACACAGTTTTACAAGTTTGCTCCAGACCATCTGTCCAGCAGGCAGCAGCTGTGCCACAACACCACTCCAGCCTGCAGAAATTCTCCTCCTTGGAGGTGACAATCCACCAGTAAGCACACTGCCCTCACCTATTACCATCTGGAAAGATGTTAAATGCAGGATAATTTCTACCTCTTCTTCAGCCCCTCTCAGCAGCCCAAGGTTTCTGGTAGAGGAAGCATGATCAAATGCAGCCACTCATTTCTTCCCCAAAGACAAAAGGCTGAGGCCATTCTTGGCTCTTTTGCCACAACAGGAAAGGAAAGGGAAGGGAGTACTGGGATGAACAGTCAGTCTCCAGCCTGGATGCCATTAAGGGCTGGGAAACACAAAGGTGCAGGATGCAATCCAGAAACAACTGATGGCTTGTGTGCCAACCTACCTCCTGCAGCCTGCCTGGCTCCGCAGGGCTCTGGCAAGGCCAGGGCTGGCTCCTGGATGCTCATTCCCTGCCAATCTGCTGCTCAAAGTCATCACCCATTTCATCTGTGGCCAGAAAAGGCCATGAGTCCTTTAATAATCTCTGTACCAACTAAACCCAGCAGTGGCAAACCTCTGGCACTGGGGGTGCTTGAGCTTGACCCCAGTGACAATCAGCTATAAGGCTTTTAAAAACCTTTGGCAGAAAGTTCCCAAAAGGTCAGCCCTCACCAGCCCCATCCCTTCCTAACTATTGTCAGGACTTAGCTGTATCTGCATTTAAACAGAGCAGATGCAAAGCTTCCACCCACCCACATGTCTGTCTGTATTCCACAGGAAAGGCACAAATCTGGATGGGGAGAAGCCATGGGGGGAAATCCTCTGAACAATAGCAAAGGCAGAGAGTCGAGACAGAAACACTCCAGGACCCACGAGGAGACAGAACTCTTGCCTGGGGAATACCCACCTCTGGATCCTGTGCAGTTTGCCAGGAAAAGCCTAAGGCTGAGAAAATACACACTGTCACTGAGGGATTTAGGGAGGCAAAGGAAAAAAGGACGGAAGGGAGGAACCACGTGTGGATGAGAGGGTCCTGAGAGGGCTGTGGAGAACTGATGAAGATAGGAAAGAAAAGCACAGGAAAACGTGGGTTTTCCCAAAATGCTGAGTAAATATTACCTCAGAAGTCAACTGCAGCTGAAGAAATGCATGCACTGGAAGGACTGCTGCTTCTTTTAATCCATTAGGCAGTCATCACCCTTTTGCAGAACTGTTGTTGCTGCTTTGTCCACAGGAGCTGGTTCTCAGTCATTTTAATCAGTTGCTGTCTGAGGTTTATTGGAGTAAACTCAATACAAGTACTAAGTTGAGTTGTTTTAACTACAGAGTGAGAGGAAAGAGATGCTAAAGCTTTTGGCTTCAACCTACAAACAATAAAATCAAGCATTTCTTCCACAGAAGAAAAAGACAAAACCCAATTAATTTGCTGTGTTTTTTAAACTGCCTTAAGATTCAGACCTACAAATGCAAACTCAATCCTGCTTGGATCAAGTAAAAAAACCCACAACTGGATGCCTGAATTCCCTACATAAAGCAAAATGTTAGTGACCCTCGAGGGCAGAGTGGAGCAAACATGGCAGAAAACTCTGTGGGCAGAGGAACTCAGGGCCACACTGTCTTTTTCAGTAATTCCTTCACACCCTGGGCCTGAGCACAGAACTCAGCTCAACAGTTCAGCTGAGACAACCAGTCCTCTCCTAAACCATCCTGACCACAGCCCAGGAGGCAATGTAGGCTAGCAGCCATCTCCAGAGAGGCATTCTGGGTGCAGCAATCCACTTCTGCAGGACAGGAGAATGTAATGGTATAGACAGAGCCAGGCACTGCTCAGTCAGCCCCAGCCAGGGCACCCTGGCACAGCTGAGCTGGCTCAGCACTGGTGCTGCTCCAGAATCCTGCCTCACACAGCAATCCTCACTCTGTGACAATCTCTCCTCAAACCACTGGCAAATTATAACTTTTTCCACTGCAGAATTTTCAGCAGTACCAAGACCTGCAGGTGAACAGCTCATCCAGCTTGTGACTGTTTCTCATGCCTTGCCCTTCAGAGGATTAGCCCCTTTCAGATCTAGAGCTGTTGCTTCATTCATTCCTAAAGGCATCCCAGTTGGAGAACCCCCTGAAATTGTGACTAGCCACACAGTACTACTTTGCAATTTATGAGGAAAATCTTTAAAAAACCATTAGTGTTAAAAGAGAATGCACCTCTAAAAACCCAGATCTATTGCCAAAGCACCATGGTAACCTACCAAGGACTTAAAAGTACCTATCTGCAGATGTTGAGATAGAAGGATTTAAAGAAGAGTGATGACAAAGATAAGTCAATATACCTAACACTGTCCCTAAAATGCTGAGTTAAATATATACGTGATTTCCTGCTTATAAAGGGAATTAGAATATTTTAACAAAGGAATATTATGTTTGTGGCTTACCAGAAAATAAATGGGAAAAAAACCCCCAACTAACTTAAAAAAGTTTCCTATGAGAGCTGAAAATATTTCTAAAAATCTCCAGGAAAACTTGCAGAATAACTGGTGACAATACATTGAAATAATAATACTCCAAAATATCACAAAAGACAGAGGATGAAGAAGAGAAAACATATTTCAAATGAACTTCAACACTGCACCCCACAAATGCAACATAATTTTGAGCAACTTTTACTTCAGGAAGAACCAGGCCTGTACTGAAAAAATATTAAGGAGAAAGGGTTTTAAAAGCTGAAAACTTAACTACAAATACCTATTATGGTTTTTGATATGTTCCTGATTTGGACAAGAAAAAAACCCAGTCTTTCTGTTGTTAAGAATCCCAAGATCACCCTGCTAACACAGAAAGAAAGTTTTGAGGCGTGAGAATCATACAGCAGAGAAACACGAAGTTTGTAGATCATTGTTAATACCCACAAAAGCTGAAGAGCTGAATTGGCAAGTGAGTTGCCCACCTGACATCAAAGAGCAACTCACAGAGCCTTGAATTCAAGGCAGAGAATCAGCACAACTGGGATGTCTCCTCCTGGCAAAAGGAACCAGGCCATTATGAGCTTCCACCTGGATGATCACCAGCAATACAAAAGCAAAAATGAAGGCCTTAGTTTAGCATTTTACCCCTAAGGCCAGTATATGTAACTGGATATCAGGTGGTTCAGCAGTGCAGCAGCAGCGCTGGGCTAAATCCAAGTCACAGCCTTCTGGCCCAGGAGGAGAAGTTGTTACCAAATGAAGCGTGCTGACAACATATGGAGGCCTGTGCTACTGGAGCAGTTTCATCCTCATCCAGAAAGCAAAAAACCTCTAAGATTATGCCAAACACATGATTCGATTTACATTGAAGCTCTGCTGCTCAAAGCACTCTGGCCACCAGTACTGTATGGGATGGACTGGCTTGTTTCAATGCTGACTTTACCTTTTTATAAAGGTTTTTCAGAGAGGAAAGGCTCCTGGATTTTTTCTTTTTCCTTTTTAGGCTGAATTTACTAGGCATTAGGGTGCAGTTTACAACTAAACACATTCATCTGTATCACTTTCCCTTTTATTCATTTCCATCCCAAAGTAACTTTAAGCATATCTGAAGCACTAAAGCGATGAGCCCGCAGCTCTGTCCTAAAAGCCTGTAAGCACATTTTAACAGGCATAGAACACAGCCTACAGTGGTCCCCAAGAACTGCCCACCCACTGACAACTAAGCTCCTGCCTTTGGCCTCTTACTTAAGACACTTCCTAGATGACACAGAGCTGCGACACAGTGCTTATGTCCAACCTGACCTCCACTGATGTCAACTAAAAAGAACTTCCATGGGAGCAAGGGGAGCTACAGCGGAACAGAGAAACTGTAAAATCAGATTCAAGACTCTTGTTTCCACTTTCATGTTTCCGCCTCAATACTGTACATGTGAGATTCACAAAAATAATTATAAATACAGACGGAGATTTCTTTTATAGATAGCCAACCACTGGTTTAGAGTGAAACTCATCTGACTGCATAACATGTCACACTGCAGCTCTGTCGCAGTGAAGATCATACTTCTTACATAAATGAAGCTATTTTCATTCACTAAGAATTCTGTTCTCTAAAGGAATGGAAGCAATAAACTAAATGAGGATTAAATACCAGAGATCTCTTCCTTCAATGCATTAAAAGACCAAAATAATCAAGATTTTCAAATGCCATGTCAAACTGTGCAGAGCAGAAAAGCAAACTTCTTGCTTGTTTTGGCATAGCATGGTCTTTATAGCTTCTACTTGTTTTAAGTTGGAAAATATAACATTGCATTTGCTAACCCAATAGATCATTTTCCTATCCAAAAAAGGGCAGCTTCTTTTGTATACTTAGCAACTAAGGTCCATTTTGTGGGAAGTACTGCCTTATCTAACTTCTCCCTATGAATAGTTATTTACATTTTTAAACTCTTCAACAAAAGAATGATTTTGATGTTCAGTAATTAAGCATGTTTTGTCAAAATGGTAATACTCAAAGTTTTCTGGTGCTATGTAAAGAATTAAATATTCAAGTACAAGGATGATATCTGGAGATCCACTATTACCTATGATGATGACAGCAGGAGCAAAGTCCAAACAGTGCTTCTAGTATTAATCACTGTATTTGATCAACCTTGGTGTGGGAGACTCTAGAGTGAATGGTCTCCTGGAAATGATTCAATATCATTGGGAAATACCAAGAGAGGGCTCTGGCTTCTTATTACCAGTTACTGCCTATTGCTATGAAGAAGCATTTTGAAAGCACTGTCTGGATCCAAGACAACGTTCAGTAGTGGTTGCTGGGTAAACAATTCAGTTGAGTCAGTCAGTGCTTACTGAAGATCAAGTACAGCTAAGCCTTCTCTACTTGGACATTTAAAGCCTGAGACACCCTAAAAAAGTCATCAGTACTCACGATTCCCGCCACTGATAAACTAAATTTGCTTCCAGGCTTCAGTAGTTTGAAAGGGTTTTGTAATTCAGTGAGAAATTCCATCTTGAAGTGAAGAAAATAACTGTCTGAAAATTACTGGACAGGTAAACAAATCCAGATACTAGTATCAGGAAGATTTGATTCACTTACTGTTTCTCAAGCTGCTATTGCATATGCTTTAGTGGCATTTATGCATGTAACACCTTCAGACAAGGGAAGAAAGAAAGAAATGCCTATTTGTAAATATTATGACTGAAATGTTGGCTCTCTTTGGGTCTTTAGGCTGCTCTAACTTTACCTTCTTGTAGACACAAGTGAGCTCAAAAGCAGCTCCAGACACTGCAAGCACCAGTGTAGTCCAGAGGAGCACATCCAGTGGATGCTGGTGCCTTGATGCTTTGTGGCAGAACCCTGCAGTGCCCAGGAAAGTGCCTCCTGTAGCTGGGACTGTAATCAAGGCATTCATAATGTCCCTGTCACTTGGCTTTCCTGAAGAATGCACTGAAGAGCAATTACAAAGTCTCTTCCCTCTACCAAGGCACTTCCTTTGTGAACTGCAGAGGATTCTCCTCCTCTGTGAAATTCTGCTGAAAGTGGTCAATGGAATAAAATTTTGCAATGAGGGGACAATGACATGAAACAGCCTTACTTAGAAAACTAGGCTAAAATCTAAACAACAAAGGCACTAGCAGCCATACCTGATTATACCAAGAGGGTCTAGAATTTCTTCCTCTTCCTCCTCTTCCTCTTCTTTCTCCTCTTTTTTGACATTCTGCACGGATAAAAGCTGTGAGATTAAGTCAGGTGTCTTCTCCTCTTTGAAAAAATCCAACGCCTCATTTTCTTCATCTTCTTTCTCCCTGTCATCAGGCATGTTTTTACCCTTGAAGTCAATGGCACTAGAAGATTTTGTTCCTGCAAAACACAATAACAGATGCAAAACTGAGTACACAGGATAACAACTACAGTTTTTTTAATACCTTGCACCTGGTTTTGTTTAAGGAATGAAGGACATGATTGGCTTTTGTGAAACTCTTTTAACATTCCCACTGTCCCCTTTACCCACTATGTGTCATTATGTTTCTATCTGTTTACTGATTTAAAGTAGTGAAGTAAAGAAAGGCAGAGGAAACGAACCTTTATCTGAGACACAGCAGCACATGTCAAATCTGCTTATTTATGTTCCTTCTGTGTCTAACAGAAACAATAGATTTTCCATGTGGTGATTCATCCCATCTAAATAAAGTCGTATGAGAAGTTTCTCTCTGAAGTGCTTATTTCTCTTCCCTGGCTACATAGGGGCTGTAAATATTCTGCTTAGATGTAGGTAGCCAACTTCTACATAGCTAGCTGCGATAAAGTTCACTTTCTGATACTTATTTAACTCATTTGGGCTAAAATTAGAGCATTGGACAGCATGAAAAAGTTTCCACAGCAGCTCTTCAATTTACACTCAACAATGAAGCCTGAAGTTCTAACACCCCTCAGAATGCAAGATCCATCCAACTGAGCAAATTCAGCCAACTGAAACATGAAACTAAGTTTTCTTGCCATACTTGTTATATGCAGAGCCCAGGAGAATGAGGAGAAAACTGTTCCTTGCTGTCATGTCTCTGGATGTCCAGGGAAGCAATTTAAAATAACAAGACTAGGTAAAAATAAGCCTAGTGAAAACCATGATGGGCAAAATTCATGGTTTCATCCTTTTGACTGTTGAACTAACATGGCATGGGAAACTCATCTCACCCAGCTTTTCATAACTGTATCTGCCAAATGACCCAGGGCAGATTTCACTGACTAAATGTGGCTGTCCACACCCATCATGGGATCTTACGCTCCCCTTATGGGCAAGTGAGTGCTGGTCAGGGTAGGCAGTGAATGTTAGAATGCTGTTTATCTTATCCCAAGTTACCTTGTTTTACCATGTTGATATCCCTGACTATATCAACCATGTCTCCATCTTAGGGAAAGCATACACAAGTAGCTTGAGGATGTGCAGTGCATGTACTGAATTCCACCTGCTTTGGTAGGGTGAGAGTTACACTATTCTAAGGCAGACTTTGATGAACTGGTCACATTATCTGCACCCAATCTGTGCGCAGTATAAAGTCAGTCCAGCCTAGTTTAGCTGTAGACTTGTATACCAGGGTAAGGTTAATCAGCATGCAAAGTAAGACAACATGAATTCTGAATTCTCTGTGCAAGGGATCTGATTTCAAAAGAACACTGCCGGAGGAAAAAACAAACTAAAACCCAAACGAAAATCACTCCAAAACTTAATTAGCAAAAGGATTTTCCCAAGTACTATGCAGCTTTGCCTCCCCTTGACTTCAGGAAGCTGCCAGTTTCACAGAACTTCTAATGTGGCCACACCTGACACTTCTTCAAAATGGGCTGTTCACACTTGTTAGCACCTTGCAACTTCACTTCCTCAGAACTAACGCTCCACTAAGAATCCTGCACAGCACCAGGATGGAGTATTCCCTGCTCAGCAGCTCTCAGCTGAATTAAAAGCAGAGAGCCCGTATGTTCCATTCATTCAGTGACACCCTTCTATGCCCAAGGGACATAAGAAAGGAACTGTACAAATTACTAGAAAGGGTAACAAGAGCAAAAAAAAGAGGGCCAGAGAATGCATTTAACTAATAAAGAACCTGCTTTTTATTTAAATCTTTCTCAGAGTCAATAATTTGCGTAAAAAACAGAAGAAACGTGGAAGAGTTGCTCACTAAGGGAGATCCTGTCCCTTCAGGATCCATCTCAGGATCCTCCTCTATCCATCCACTGACAATATATGATTATTTAGTCTTCTAGAGTTACATGGTCTGATTCAAAACAGGAAATCAAAGACAGGACAGCACAATGCTTGCTTTGGAGGTATCTATCAAGACCCCTGAATGAGGCATGTGTCCACGGAGAGGAAGGGAAAACACTAGCAAAGAGAACTATGCAGCACTGTAAATGTACATGAGGAGATTTTTAGTGACAGCCTTTATTCTGGCCTTCTCTAGTTTTTTACTACCTGAGTCAAATGCTTTCATCAAACACATCTTTTAGTTACCTAAAAATTCCAGTAACTCAGGACTTGTTGCGAGATCCTCATCTTTGGAGATGGATTTCATGATATCATTGAACATAGCTCTTCGTTCACAGATGTCAGATTCCCCCACAAAGAGAACTTTTCTAGGCAAGAGTGGAAGAGAAGCCTGTGGATACCGTGCTGTCAGTCTGTGGTAGAGCTCCTCTATCTCGCTGTACTTCTTGGAAACCTGCAATGAAATATGCTGCCTGGGTACGTGCCTTTACAGGGGAGGAGACAGGAGCAGCAAAGCAGCAGTTTCAGTGCTGTGAAACATTAACTGTGGAAACTGAAGTGGAAAAAAATGTATTAGCAAGGACATACAGGACCCATACAGCCTAGTAAAAACCTCTTATGTACCCAGTGAATCCTCCAGCATTGTTGCTGGTCTTCTGTTTCTGTTATTAAAACCTACTGACTAATGGAATGAGAGTTTATTGCCAGATACACAGCATCCATTTGTCTGACTCATCAACTAATGAAACCCTGGGAAGGTCATTGCTCCAGATACTTTTCTGACAGCAGAAATCATTGTCCACTAGAAGTGATGCCCAGTCCTGAGAGAAAGGAGGAAAAGCCCTGCCAGGTTGGTGATGTGATAGAGAAAGCTACCTGAACCTTTTCACCATTGAGCCAGATATTCCATTTCTCATTCCTTGTGCCTGCAGTGCCCTTTGGCTGTTTAGGCCTAAAAAACTGGCACATTTGCTGCCCTGCAGAGCACGTAACAGAGAAACCTTAGGGCAAAGATCTCAGCTGACCCCTGACTATTGAGTTTATCCATGAGAAAATAAAAACCAACAACTTGGCCATGGCCTACAGGTTCTCATACAAGGAGAAGATGCCAACAGTGAGTGGAGTCATTCCTTCTGCACACAAAGACAGGAAGCCTGAGGAGAAATAAGGCTCAAGATATTACCAGGAAAGTAACAGCCATGGGAATGTTGGGTTAGAAAAGGTGTGGCTTCTATGCTACATTAAGTTTTGAATTCAGTACCTTAAAAAAAACAATACACAAAACCCACACACGAAAAAAACACTAAGTGATGTTACAGATACAATGGAGAGTAATTGCCATGCTATGTGATATCATACAGATAATATATTCATCAAGACCTTCCATGCTCCCATGATCTATGAATGTGTTGTAATGAATACAGAGATGAAAAACAAACAATCCAAAAAGCCAGTGCTAGTGAAGTGCATATGGTACAGATCCTCTACTAGAGACCAGCTCTTACCCTCCTTAACACCTATGTTGGTGAACTCTAGAAAAGTGAATCCTCATTAATACTGCAACGTGTGCAGTATTGCACATACAGAGGTGGATAAGAATATAGATATTCAAGCACCACATCTCTGGATGAAAGAAGGCAGAGTTCCTCCACAAGCACACTGATAAAATAAAGTCAACCTAACAAAAAGCATGAAAGTAGAAAAGAAATTAGTTATAGGTTGGTGCAGAATTCCTAAGCTGCATCTATACCGGCAAACCAAATAGTATCAGGTGTATTCTCAGGCACTGGAACATGAGAGTGTCTACTAGAAACCTGATCAGTGTGGACTGGAACACCACAATTCCTGGCATAGTTTTGGCTCTGGGAAGTTAGCCCTCACCCAGATAACTTTTCAGCCCAAGGTTTGGCCTGGTGCAGGGACCCCATAGGAGCCAGTTTGGGTACCAACACCCACTGCAGACAGCAGGAGTTTCATGCCATGGATGAGCCAGACTCTGCAAGCTGAGAACAGGCCCTGGCATTAACAGACACACCTCAACTAGTTTACTAAATCAGATTTAGGCATATAAAGCAATAACCACCGTAGCTTTCACACTTCCCTGCCTTTTGCAATAATGATGAACCAAACTGGCTGATCTGAAAAGCATTCATGTTTCAGCTGTACAATGTTCACTATGCATTCAGTGTCCAGTCACCAAAGGCAAGCAGCTCCATAATAAAGATCCGAAGCACAAAACCCAACCTGAGCCAACAGGGGAATGAAAAGCAAATATTTTAGATTTGTCTCCTGAAAGCAATGAAGGTAAGTTCCAGTAACACCCTTCTCCACATGCAGGATCTGAAATGCAATTCACCAGCCAAGCACTGAAGTGAGGGCAATGGAGGTTGTTCCAGAATATAAAAATCCTCCCTCTGAAAGATACCCCAAAAAGAGAGAGGAAAGCAATTGCGGAATTCTCAATTGCTGTACATTTCTAGTTTGCTAGGTCCCACTGGCACTGAACAGTGTGATACTCGAGTCTCTCCCAACAATACTATGTAAGCACAAATGTAATGGGCAGTGAGGAATTCACTAGTACTTTTTCAGAAGAGTAAACATTATTACCCTCCCCCCAGGAAAAAAAAAATCAAGCCTGACTTGTGGAAATCATTTAACATCTAATTAATTTCAATAATAAATACCAAATTAATGTCTGAAATTATTACAAGACAGCAGCCAATCAAGATTATGCCAAAACAGTTTTGAAATACTCTTAACATTGAGCTGAGCTTCACAGACTTATTTCTTTCCCTACTTAATTTTCATTCCTCCTCTATCAAACTCTGTAAATTATTCATAAATCTCAATTTATGTCTAATTACACCACTGAACCTAAAGCAAATGCACACCCTAATTGAGCCTTTGTGGATCTGCGTGGGCTTTGAACAACACCACCAACCGTACAGGCGACACAGCATACCAAGTGTGACAGCACTACACCCAAAGCATACTAATGTGCTTCCCCAAAGCCAGCAGCACACCATGCAGGCCAGTATCCAGCAGTGCCGGGATGCCCTCTGCTGGAATAACCCACTGCACCGCTGAGATGTCAAGCCTCCAGCCAAAACCATTCCCCACTTACCTAAGCCCAGTGCTGGCCCCTGTGCCTCAAACCCTGGCAGCCACTGGCTCCTCAATACCTTTGCTCAACACTGCTGCCAGCTTTTCCCTGGGTTTGGTGCTGGAATTGCAGCAGTAAGGCTGGCTGAGCCCAAGAGCCTCACACTGATGCATTTAGAATCACAGACCAGCTTGGGTTGGAAGGGACCTTAAAGATCACCTGTTTCCATCAGTCCCATCCAACCTGGCCTTTAACATTTCCAGGGATGGAACATCCCTGAGCAACTTGTTCCAGTGCCTAACCACCCTCACAGTAAGGAATTGTTTCCTTATATCTAATCTAAACCTTCCCTTTTACAGTTTAAGTTCATTCCCCCTTGTCCTATCACTCCAAGCCCTTGTAAAAGTCCCTTTCAAGTTCTCTTGTAGCCCCTTTAGGTACTGGAAGGTGCTGTAAGGTCTCCCCAGGCTGAACAGCCCTAGCTCTCTCAGTCTGTGTTCACAGAGAGTTGTCCCAGATCTGTGACCACTTTTGTACCCATCCTCTGGACCCGCTCCAGCAGATCCATGTTTCAATGTCCAGCAGCACAGAGGCAACACAGGGGCCTTACAAAGTGCCAGCCAGGTTCCATGGGGTGTATTTTCTCAGGTCAAGTCCCATGGATCACTCAGAGCATCCTCACACCTTTCCAATCAGGAAGCACTGCTATGCCATGACAATTTGGTACCCTTCGGATTTTGTATCATCCTCTGTCCATTTTCTGAGAGAAAGGCATATCAGCATGTTAACAGAATCAAATCTTGCTTTTCCTGATTAATACAACCCTTTGAAAACACTGATGGACCATATGGCACAAAATGTCAGGATAAAATATTAAATGCTGCTTTAGACCCCATTTTTTCAATTTAATTAAGTAAGCAAAGCCACATTTGATTAATAGTCACATATTTTTCTTCTGTTTCCTGTAAATCCTCCAGGTTTTGGTCCTCTCCCCCACCATGCCTCCAAGTGAACTCTGAACACTGTGAGCTAAACCCCCACCACCTGTAAGTCAGCCTGAGTGCACACACTTCAAGGAGTTCTGTCAAGTCACAGTATCAAAGGCTCAATCTATTTCACTTCAAAAGAGTTAATCATGCAAATACAGCAAAGCATGTGCATATTTGCCAGGTCAAGACCCTATCTGCCTGTAACAATTAGCATCCAACCTAGACCTTAAAGAGAGACAGGGATGGGTTGAATATTTTTTTTTTTCCACCGGGAACAAATAAAGTTGAATGTGATCAAATATAGCTAGAAGGTTAAGAAAACCACCGGGAAGTTCAAAGTGAAAGCTTGAAGTTTGCTGCTAATCCCTCAAATCTCATGCATGTGCCTTGCCCCCTTCTTCACAAGAACCTCACGCATGAAAGTACATACACCAGAATGCCTGTAGGATACGAGCCCACGACTCTCAGCTGTGTGTAGAATTTGATCCCATTCAGTATTAACAGGATTTAATGCACCCTTTCCCTTCAAAGCTCCTTTTAATGCCCCATTTCTGACCTCAAGCTTGTCTTCATATGCTTTGTATCTACTGCAAAAGTTTCAACAAAATGGAGATTTCAGAGCTAACTCAAGCCTTTTGCAAGCCAATGCACGCCAGCAAAGAGCACTTTAGATTGCACAGTATTTCATGAAAAACATGGCTACTGTGACATTCTTCTTACAAAGCCTACTTCTTAGCACTGTCAGAAAACAGAGATCCAGCAGCAGTATCCTTTAAAACAACCACTAGCTTTGGGTACAAGAATCAAAAGCATCCCTTCTCCCAGACAGCACAACCCAAGCTTTCACTTGGACGCTCCCAATTCAAGCCATACCAGAATTAATGTTGCTTGGTGACCCCATGGGTATGCATTACGGTAGATTTTAATTATATGACCACATGCTGTTCTCTCCATCTGTTTTGCCCAGCAGAAGAGCAAGCAATCAAATATTTCTTTTTAATCAACAAGAATTCTTAGTGGCTCCCAAATCCATTGCTACAGTGAGCACGGATTTTTTTTTCCAACCCCTCTCACATCACAGAGGTTATAAGGTGAAGGAATTTATCTTCACAACACACCTGCAGGGTCAGGAAATAGCAACTCCAATGCACAGATTTCAAGGCCCACAAAGAGAAGGCCAACATATGCAAACAGGCAATAATGAAAACATAAATGAATACACACCCACGTACTTATACTCCCTCATTTTATGAGAGGAAGACAGTTCTATAGTAAATGTCTTCCTAAATTATGTTGTGCCTGTCAAACACCAGTAGGTATTTGTTCAGCTTTGAAAAAGAAAGAACCTGACTAACAAATGCAACTTGCAAAAAACAATCAATTAAACTGGATGCAGATAAAAAGAGAAGGCACTAAAGGCTAGGTAGATTTTTAATAAGGCTGGGAAGAGAGAAGTTAATTACTAAAAATGGTAAGGTGTAGCTAGAAGAAATGCATCTTCTCACAGAAAATGGCAGATCTACGCGCAATAATTAAATATCACCGTGGCAGTAGTACCAAAGAGAAAACCAATTTCCTGCTTTTGACAGGGCAAGAGTATTCTGACCTTTGAAAGATACACAGCTGACTTTTCCTTCAATTACCAATTATAATCTCACAGTTAAGCAGTTCTACAACACACTTGCCCTATTTTACAATTAGCATTTTTTAAAATCAAAAAATCCCTCTAGTTGCTAAGCATTTAGATTATAAAGTCATCACAAAAGTTCATTTCTTCTTCTGTTAATGTTTCACAAACATTTCATTTAGAAATGCTATGATACTGATTTTGTATAGTCACATGAAGGGTGGGGAATGGGGAACTCTGGATTGTTTAGACCCACAGTAAAGGCTCCACAGGTTAAATCTGGAACATGTATTTGATGAAGTTCATTGGATTTTGGTCATAGGCCCTTAACATATCTCAGTCTTGACTGAACGAGAGGACACAGCTTCAAGCTGCACCAAGGAAGCTTCAGGTTGGACATAAGAAGGAATTTCTTTATGAAAAGGGTTTTTAAACACCAGAATGGACTGGTCCAGGGAGATGGTGGAATCACCATCCCCAGGGGTGTTCAGGAAATGACTGAGACAAGGGACTTAGTGACAAGGTGGTGATCAGTCAAAGGCTGAACTTAGAGGTATTTTCCAACTAAATGGTTCTGTGATTCGATCCAGTATGGCCCAAACCACATCCCAGAGATCAGAGCTAGCTTGGAAGGCACTCCTGCCTTGCTCACCATCATTTTCCAGGGAAAAGAGGCTTGGCTGGAGCAGCAAGCACTGCTTGGCCACTCGCTGCTGCCACCTGGCGCTGGGCTGGGAAAACCCACTCACCTGGTGGTCCAGGGCAGGAGAGGGGATGGAGCAGCTCTGAGAACACAGACCCGGCTCCCAAGGTGGCCAAAACCGGATAAATGCATGCACAGTCCCTGAAAATCCTACCACACCTGCCTGTCTTCTCCAAGCTACCTGTCACCTCAGCACTGTGAGGCCCCTTCCTCAAATCTGGCAGTTTCAACAAATGCAAACCCCCCCCCCCAAAACTCTCCTCTCCCACCCTGCTCCAGACCATTCACAAAAGTAATTTCTTCCTTCTCCTTCAGATGTCTCTGCTTTGTGATACAAATTTGATGCTTTAGATCTGCAGCCTAATGCAACATCTCCCATTTCCCAACCACCTGGTTCTCACTTCATCTGTAACTCTCTGGGGAAGGGTGGTGGTTCTTGTTTGTGCTGGTGCAGCATCCACTGTACAGACACTACGGGTGCCACTCACCTCACCTGGCAGCCACAGGTCAGGTCTTGTCCCCAGGTTAAGCCAATTGCCTACATGAAGGAGGGGCCTTTGCTCTTCTGACAGTCACATATAGTCACTATATTTTGGCAATATGTCACTGAAACTCAACTCACCTGAACACAGGCAGATAGTGGTACCTTGGATGATGCCCTTTATCTCATCTCACTCTGTTCCAGGCAGTGCCAACGACTTTATGTCCCCTGTCACACCTGCCGGCCCTGGACACACTTCAGATAATTTAGGGCTTTTCAAATGGTACCAGCCATGCACTGATTGGGATGGGAGTTTAGAAATCCACCAAATGCAGACACTTAATCACAGAGAGTAGACTGTTCTGCCTAGAGACAGGCAACCCATGGCATCTGAGGTGCTCTAGGCTATCCAAAGGGTCTGCGTGGAGACAAGACCTATGGGAGATCAGACACTCCTGAAGGCCAGGTGGAAAATCCCAGGGCACCTTTGAGCGCACAGTGACTTGTGTGCAACCCTACTGACCCTTAAGCATTTTAGCCTGGAGCTGAAGCCCCCTGCTGCAGCTGTCTAAAATGTACACACTTTCCCGTTAGGGTCAAACACGACAGACATTTCTAGAGGATGAGTCATCTCATTCCCCTTCTCCCCACTGACCATAAAAGCAGGGACAGACTCAGATTAAAATATCCAAATCACAGAGAGATAAATTAGGACAGGTGAATGCCGCTGTTCCTTCCAGGAATACATACAGACAAGACTTATTGGAATGAATGCAAAGTATCCATCCTCCAACGTCCCAGCTCAGGGTTTTAAATTACTCTCACACAACAAACTATATAATATATCAGATGTAGTCAGCTGAAAAAAATGTTATTCCCACCAGGCTCCACCAGTTTTCTTCTTCATGAAGAATAAAATGTCAGGAGGCCTAACCAGAGGAGAAATCAGGAAGGTTCATTTCAGTTGAGAAGAGCACCTGAGTGCTAAAAATCCTCCCAGAGAGAGCAGACATGGGAACAGACAATGCCAGCAAGCATGGGGGCCACAGGAGGAAGTTTGTTTATCCTCTTTATTGACAAGCTGATTTTATGAACTAATCCTTAAGCAAAATAAAGTTAGGTAACAATAGCCCAGTTTAACACCTCAGGTTTAGTCAGATTCTTGCTTGCACAGAGCTACATGGTAATATTATGTAATATAAACAGGCATTGCTGCATAAAAAAAAGCAACTGCACATCCCCTTCTCCTATCTGCTCATTTCTGGCCCTTTTCCTGTCCTAAACCAAACTCTAGTGGGGCGGTGCAACTCACAGGCTCAAGAAACAGGTGTAAATCAGTACAAAATAACAGTCCTCCAAATACCCATTTTTAGCCAGGACCAGTTCCTCAGCTGGAATTATGGAATAGCCACATGACACTGACACACAAAAGGAAACGCTTCAGGACCAAGAACAAGCAGTCAGGACGAGGAGGGAGAACAGAACAGACTCTCATGCCAGCATTGCTACTCGCATCATAAAGTTATAGAGAGCATAAGGTGTGGAATCTGTCAATGAGACCTCCTCATCGTGCATCTCTTTACAACACTGACAGATAGTTTACCTGCAAATCAGACAGTAAATAACCATTTATCAGCTATCTTCTATGCTGTCTGAGTTACACTACAGGTGATGGTCTACCAGGTAACCACACACTCACATCACTGTGACATTAGAGTTACTGCCAAAACTTCTGAAAAGAGCACATGTTCACTGCATGCAGCAGGATGTGTCCCTTTATAGACAATGGACAGAGAAATGCACTTCTTGGGAGTGGTCCAGCAGGCAGCTAAAAAAGATCAAAAGAAATGTACCTTAAATGTACCTTTTTCCATCAACTCAACAGACCGTCCCAGGTGAAACAGCTTATGTGGGTGTGCACATGCTACAGATGAGATTAATTTCACCTGTTTTAAGTCATATGCTATGTTTTCAAACCTTTGTAGGTGTAATGAAAAAGACAATCCAACTCAATAATGTTTCATACGGACACCCTCTTGTAAAACTCTCTGACTAAGGATTTTAAAAGCTATGCCAAAGCTAATAGATCCATTCAAGTAAGCTATTATATAGTTATTTCATGTTTATGTACCAAGTCCAAGTGCTTGGGAGAAGTCGATTTTGTAGCAGACTTACCTAATGCTTAACTGGTTTCTATTTATTGACCCAAAATGCAAAACGCCTTAAAGGTAACAACAGTCATTGTTGCCTTGAGCTCCTGGAATAAAAAGTTCAGTTGATATATGTAGAATACTCCTACTGCAGAAATGGTACAGTGTTGTCATACCAAGGACCCTGGCCCAGAGAGGTTGTGACTGATGACAAAGTATCTGCTACATCAGGACTGAAATAATCAAAGCTGATTTAAAAAGTGATCACGAACACAGCTCTGACTAAATACTTACCATAAACTGAACCACATCATCAGGCTTGTGCTTTGCTGATTTGAAGGCAGCCAGTCGGGTGACAACGATGATGTGATACTCCACGTGGCCAGACATCATTTTCCCATGGATTTCCTGGTATTCTGGCACTGACAAATCCAGCCCTGTGTGCGTATTCTGAATTTGCCTGGGGAAGAAAAAACATACAGAGTTCAAGCACTGGCACAAAGACTTTTAACTGACCATCTCCAAGGATCCAGTTCAAAGCCGAGAAAGTCCGTGCAAAGTCCTGTTTTAAGAGGACATCAGACAGACCCAGCCCCAGCACTGCTCCTTTGGACATGGCTTGCTTCCTACATTCCATCCCAAAGCACCTGCCACTGGCCACTGCAGGTAAAATGCCAGGAGCACAGCATTTCTGTGAAGAGAAGATGTGAGTTCCTTCAGAACAGGACTCCACACACAAGAGCTGAAAGTGCTCTTACCCAGCAGGGCAGGTGAGAAGATCCCATGAGCTCTCATCATGGTTTGTTTTGAGGCAAAGGTCTGTTCACTACAACTCATGCCAAGCCTTATCCAACTCTCCTTTGTCTAAGGACATTCCCAGGAATGGCAGACACAATAAACTACAGGCACTACAAAAGGAAGAAGGAGCTTCCTGGAGCACAGGGACCACCTGAGGTTTGTGAAGAGGGAACTAGTTTAAAGCCTGAAATACAAAGGAAGCTGCTGGAGCAGACTGATGGGCAAACCACAGATTCCATCTGTGAAGGTCCTTGAGGAAAATTACATAAACACCTATCAGGACTGAGCAAGTTATTGACGGACATGATCCCTTGGAGCTGCCTTCTGCTTCTGACTGCCTGATATACAGTCTTGTTACCAAACAGCCTAAAAGTGTACTAGCTACAATATTTAGCTTTCCCACAGAAAATCATACTGGAAACAAAACTACCTGTCCTTTCATACCCAGTTAAATAGACAATCACAGCATTAACCTCTGAGAGTTTCCAAGAGTCAGAAACACCCATGGCTCCTCTTGGAGAATAATGCAACAGGGGAGCTGCTGCAGCACTTTACTCAATGCATCTTCTTCTCCTGCCAGCTTCAGATCCATGGAACTGTGATGTCATCTTTCCCTGCATTCCCACCCAAGGAATTATTTATTAGATTTTTGCAAGAGGAATGCCAGAATTGTATTATATTGCTCACTCATCAAGAGTAAGACCAAGCAGCTGCTGTTGGGGCACAAACCAGTACTTTTAAGGAAATAAATGGTCTGTTTCAACAGACTGGAAACCAAAACTGATCAGCAATTCCTTCCCCAAAGTTAGCCAATGCCAACCCACACTTGTTACTGTTGTCACTGGAATCAAACACTCTGCCAGAATCAGAAAAAAGTTTCTCATCCAGAGGACTGAATATTCTCTGATCACATCTCTGAGTGCATCCTTTCCATGTGTGAGCAAATGTTTTTTATCAGTAGGGATTTTTAAAAAAACCAAAAATTATTAAACAGTTTTTCTGCCTTTTCAACCCTAAGCATAAGGGGAACATGAATTCCCATCTTCCCTGGATTTCTTGTGGATTGCAGAGGTGACTTGTGGAATTCTTAACTCTTTCTTTAGGAAGTTTATATTAATTAACAGAGGTGCCCTTTCATCTTAGGATACATGAGGCACAGACTTTAAAATATATTTTCAAGAGGTTTAAACAACCTAGTTTCAAAGTTTCAAAAGGGTCCTCATATCATGTCAAAACTTGACCAATTCTTTTGAAACCCGAGCATTCACCAGGAAGGCAACTTCTGAATCTCCAAAGGAAAACTTGAATAAAAAGCTTTTTAAAGAAAGTATCTTGAGAGTTCTTGATAAATAGAACAAGGGCCTACCACCTTTTGTATTTTATAGTAGGTACCTAAATGCTACTCTGTCTGCTCTGATTCTGTTCTCATTTTCTGCCAAAATGCTGACTTAAAGGGCACCTTCCAGTAAAATCAGCTGGATTGGGAGTTTTTTAGAATAGACCTGGAACAGAGGAAACACTCTCCAGATGTGCAGTCACTCAGAAGTTGTGGCTACAGCTTAGGCAGCAAAAAGGTTTGTCAGATGGTACTGAGGAATGACTTACTAACCCAGGGAAGCATTTGAGTCACCAGTCCTGGAGATATTTAAAGCACTTGTAGATGTGGCACCTGGGTACACGGTTTAGTGGTGGACGTGGCAGTACTGGGTTAATGGTTGGACTCAATGATATTAAAAGTCTTTTCCAAACTAAATTAGTCTATGATTCTATTTCTGTTACCACAGAGTATAAATGACAAATTAGTCTGCCTTTCACCTCTAATGTAAATAAAAGAAACAACCAGTAGTGAACCATCCTCCGTGAGTAGCCTTGCTTAGCTGAAAACACCAACCACATACAGATGTTCTGAGATGACGCAACAACTTCACTTTACAAGCTGCTGCCTCAGAGTCCTGAAAGTGTCATGAAGTTAATAAATACCTTAGCTATACCCAGGGGTTTTCTTTTAAAGTTGTTAAAAGTCTGAGCTAAAGTGACTGTAATGGAATGAAATAGAGGGAGGGACAATAGCTATATTTTTGTTTCTTTGTTTGTCTGCTTTAGGCCCTGTGATCACTTTCATTACCATTTCTTACAGGAAACCCACCCCTATGATCTCTTCCATAGCAACAGTGTTTTTTTGTAAATATAAAATTTATTCTAAACAAACAGAAATCATCAGGGAGTCCGTGACAGAGCCTAAAGTGCTCACTGGTTCTTGTAATGCCTTCATGTCAAAATAAGCAGCCTCAGTGTTTTAATTCATTAAATACTATTGTTGTTATTCAAATAGAAGCAGCACCTGCAAATCCCAAGACAGAATACAGTTTCATTGCATTTTACACATCAAACACATTTATTTTTACATTTGTTGTTTTAAGAAAAACAGCAGAAGGAGAAAGCTGGTTGTTTAAATTGGACACAGGTTTACTTCTTCTACTCCTTATTTAAATCGTTTGTTTATCTCCAAATTACACTTTTGTCTACACTAACAATGGTTCAGGGGAGACCTGGGCACATGATTAACCTTCCTAACAGGAATCACTTCACCTGAATACAACTAGACCATTCCTACCAGTAACACTGTGCTTGCACAATCAGATCATGTGGCACTGGCATGGGACAGAGGAAGTGGAGGCTGTATAAAGGTCAGCTGAACAGAGTAGCTTCCACAGTTCAGAAGAGACACAGTTTTTAATTCCTGTCTTTTGATTTGCTTGTAGTAATTAAACTGTACTTTAATTAACCTCCTTTCTGTGCAGAAAGGCTAAGACGGGGAGTGAGGAATAGCCACTGTGACCAAAAAAGCAAAGTAAGAGAATCAAGTTCTATGGCCAGAGAAACTTTATTCCAGCTTTTGTGTGCCCAGCAGAGCAGACTCTGTGCTTCCTGCCTCGATAAAGTCAGCCCTGCCAGCAGCACCCAGCTCCAACAACTTCTGCCCAAACGGGACCAAAACGTGGCATGCCAGGTCACATTAAAAGGAGAAAAAACTTGTACAGCTAATTTACTCATTTAGTGAAGGCAAAATACCTGACACAAATTATCCACCAAATGTTTTTATTTCTCTGTACAGTCTAACTACAAGCACACAGATTACAGTCTCCCCAGCGAAGTGGTCACAGCATCAAGTCTGTCTGAGTTCAAGAAGTGTTTGGGCAATGTTTTCAGGCACATGGTGTGATTCCTTGAGTGTCCTGCACAGGGCCAGGAGTTGGACTCAAGGATCCTCATGGGTCCCTTCCAACTCAGCAACTAGGAATCCCATTTCCAAACCAAGTATATGTATAAAGAGTGGAAAAGGTCACAACATCACAGCTATTTTACCCCACAAGCCAGAAAATAAGTTTATTTGCTAAAGTCTTAACTCCCACAATATATATCTGATTTTATCCCTGAAAGTATTCCAGTATTAATGGGACAATTTGCAAGCGGGTCTCTTACAGTCTGTAGACTAAAACAAATCTGGGTGTTCAGATTTCCATCTCCAAGGCTAAAATCTAATATAAAGTCAGTCCTACAAAATACCTATTAGACAAGTCAGATAGATTTGAAGTTTCAAGGCCACTGCTCCAAAGGAAGCCGAATGTTTGAGGATCAGTAAAAAGGCTTTGAAGTTAATGTGATTGAAATATCTGTTATTTATGTCCTAGGAGATAAGGACCTTGCTGAATCAACACTTCTTCTCATGACTCATCTGATAGAAAATTGCTTTCATGTGGTCTCAAATATCTCATGGGGATGAAGATAAAAAGAGATCTCTCTATCATTTTTCTATAAAGACTGCCACAAGCATTTTCTTCTTGAGGCATTTCTCGTGAGGGTTCCTTTACCACAGCCAGAAAACACACAGGTTTTAAAAATTTAATGCAAACAGCATGTCTGCACCCACCTAGGGCAGGTTTTCAGGAAGGTGGGAAAAGAGGGGAAAACCCCCTCATTCCGCCGATCCCTGAGCTCGCAGCCAGAGGGGCTCCCGGCGGGATGTGGGGCATGAGGAGCGGGATGTGGGGGATAAAAGTGGGATGTGGGGCATAAAAGTGGGATGCGGGGCACGGGGACCGAGATGGACAGGCACCAGGAGCGGGATGCGGGGGACGAGGAACAGGTTGCGGGGCACGAGGAATGGAATGCTGGGCACGGGGAGTGGGATGTGGGGCATGAGGAACGGGATGCGGGGCACAAGGAACGGGATCCAGGGCACGGGGAGCGGGATGGGCAGGCGCCAGGAGTGGGATGCGCGGCACAAGGAGCAGGATGTGGGTCATGAGGAATCGGATGCGGGGCACGTGGAGTGGGATGGAGGGCATGAGCAGGGGGATGTGGGGCACGAGGAGCAGGATGGGGGGCACCTGGAGTGGAATGGGCAGGCACCAGGAGCGGGATGCGGGGCACCTGGAGTGGGATGTGGGGCAAGAAGAAAGGGATGCGGAGCACGAAGAGCGGTATGTGGGGCACCGGGGGGGCATGCGGGGCTGGGCCCCGGGAATGGGCCCCGGCCACAGCACTGGTGACACGGCGAGAGGCGCTTCGGGACAAGCCCTAGCTCCTCCCGATCCGCCCCGGCACAACGACACGGGAAAGGCGCTCCCGGAGGGCGGAAGGGAAACCACCCGAGTTAACCACGGGAGGAAAAGGGGCTGGGATCTCTGCCGCCTGCGAAACGCCAGGAAACTCAGCGATCCGCACGCATCCCAAATGTCCCGGGGGAAACCCGCGGGTGCTGAGCTCCGACACCCCTTTCCCTTCCCTCGTTTCCTCCCTCCGTGCCCCGGGACGGCGCCCGAGCTGCGGGGCAGATGCGGGGCAGATGTTGCGGCAGATGTGGGACCGACCCGGTGCCCGCGGCGGGGGTACCTGGTGGTGCTGAGCGCCGGTGCCTCGTGCTCCATGGCCGCGGGATGCGGCAGATCCCGCCCCCGGCCCGGCCCGGGGCCGGATATGGGGCGGCGGAGCGAAGGGAGAGGGCAGGGCAGGAAAAGCGTCCGGAGTGCGGAACGGGAGGGGAAAAGGGAAAAAGAGGAAAAGGAGCGCCGGGCCCGTAGTCGGCAGGATTCGAACCTGCGCGGGGAGACCCCAATGGATTTCTAGTCCATCGCCTTAACCACTCGGCCACGACTACACCGACGGGCGGGAAGGATTCCACGGGAGCCCCACTAAGTTACTCCCCGAAATTCCACTTCCCCCACGGGGCAGCACATCCCGAGCCTCGGTGCATCCCTCTTCTTCCCCGTCCTCCTGCCCCGCGCTGGGAACAGCTGGCACACATCTGCTCCCTTCCAGCGGTGGGCACGGCCCGACCCGGCCCGACCCCGGGGGGCGCAGGGCACGGCTCCTGGTGTGGCTGGAAAACACCTCTGAGATCATCGAATCCAAACACTCACCCCGCCGCCGTGCTCAACAATAAACCAAGTGCCACGTCCGCGTGTTTTTGTACACTCACAGGGACAGCAATTCCACGACTTCCCCGGTACCCTGTTCCAGTGCCTGACCACCCTTTCAGTGAAGAGATTTTTCTTAATACTCAATCCAAACCTCCCTTAGTTCAGCTCGAGGCCATTCCCTTTCCTTTCACTTGTTACTTGGGAGAAGAGACTGACCCCCAAATGTCTACAGCCTCCTTTCAGGCCCCCCCTGAGTCTCTTCCAGGCTAAACATCCTCAGCTACTCTTCACCACACTGTGCTCCAGACCCCTCACCAGCTCCATTGCCTTCTCTGGACAGACAGATTCCCACTAATATGCCGGGGAATATTAGAAAAGCAATAGAAACCAGACTCTGACACTGCATCACTGCAGCCAAACAGGCTCTGCATCCCGGTGGGTGTGCAGTGGGGTCTCACGCTGTCCCCAGAGGGGAGCAGCCTCTGAAAGAACTAGTGAGCGGATTAGGACTTTTCACTCCCAAAAGCAATAGCTGGAGTTTGGGATGTGATAGAAATCTGCGAAAATCAAGGGAGGTCCAAAGTGGCAGACACAGAACAACCTTTTGATGCTTGTGGTGAAACAAGAAATCTGGAGCATGAAACTCATGACTCAAAACAGAATGGGGAGACTTCGTAGGTGGGGTTCCTTCCTAAATCCCAATTGTTTTCTCTCCCTGCCACTAAAACCCCTTTGTTAAACAGAGTGTAAACACCACCGCCCAGCTGCAGTTTTTCTGGCACAGAGGTCCTGGTTGCCAGAAGTGCTGCAAGCCACCAGAAAGGGCTTTTGGAACATGAATTGTTCTCAAGTAGCCTCTGAAGGGTTAAACAGCTCTGGCTTGGAATTTCTGAAAGCACCAGTATGTCATGGATAGTTTTATGTCTAAATGAATCGCTTCTCTAATGGCATTTTTATCTGCATTTGGCTTCCTGGATAATCCAATTTATTCAGATAGTAACAAGGAGTAAGCAGCTGGCAGCCTGAGACTGCAAAAATAGAGCAGGACCTGAGCCACGAGTTCCCTCTGAGGCTTGTTGTGCTTGCTGAGTGGTGTCCTTCCAAATATTGCCAAGTGCCTGTGAAGATGCAGCAAAAACTGAGGCTTTTCTCCCCAGACTGAACTGTCTGCTTGGCCCCAGTATGCTGCCCCTCTCTGTCCTGGAGAGGTTGTGTGTGCTATGTCAGTATGTTCATGAAGAAGTCCAAGGGCTGCCTGTTTATCTGATTTCCTAACAAGTCTTATCATAGATGGCATTTTTATAACTCCAAGCCTGTATCATTATAACAAATGGATAAAACAAATGCCTCAGTGGTGCTAACCTCTGAGGTTGGGGAAATAATCAGCTGACTTTCCTGTGAGGTTAGGGCAGGGTCTTTCTCAGATGGTGACTGTGAAGAATGAATCTCAGTATAAAAGGTGCACATAAATCAAACTTGACAGGAGAAAACTGTAGATAGAGGTGCCTGCTGGAACTGAGCAACAATCTCTCCTTTTTCAGAAGCAATGTCCCAGAATACTTGGAGTTTGATTCTCATGTTGCTTTGGATGCCACAGAGAAAATTTCTGCCTCTGAACCCTTTTTTTTTATTCTTGCAGAAATGAGCACATTGACGAGCATTGGCCAGACCCTGCACCTGGGCCATCAGTCACAGTACACTGGGACTTATTTACTATAGCTAAACTTCAACTAGTGTAGCTCAGCTTCAACTGGAAACCTGCAGGGGAAGGCTTATGGGAGAATGTGTGGTGAATCTGAGAAGCAATACCACTAAAAGTCACCACTAATAGAGTTATGATTTCCTGCTGATCCTTGGGGTATCCTCAGCTGCTCCTCTCACCTTCCTGGGTCTTCCTTGCCTCAGTTTAGTTGTGTACAAGTGAAGGAAAGAGGAGTAAAGTCTTGGAAGTGTCAGGGCTATTTTCTTTGGGGTTTCTGGCCTCTTTTCTGCCTCTTAACTTTCAGCACTGACTGGTTTAGTAGGTTGCTTGATTTACTTTTATCCATTTTTTTATCCCACTCCCCTTTTTTTCTGGACCTTCAACAAACTGAATTAACACATTCATGCAGCAGAACTTATGCATAGCTGCAGTATCTCTGTAACAAACCTGGTAATGGATTTGCATAGCTGCCCACATACAAACCCATGTTCTTTTACTGCAGGTATGTGTGGTACTGTGGTAGAGCCTCAGTGGTCTCTGACTAGATGAGTCAAGGTCAAAGATGACTACTCTATGTGGAAAAAGATGCTCAAAAAAAAAGGAGGCAGTCTGATTTCAGTCAAAGACCTCTAGAAAGTGAAGGGAAAGAATGAAGGGGAGACAAGTAATTAAGCTCAATAGAAGGCTGAAGGAGTTTTATTTGTGTTCAAGATGTCTGAGCATTGGGAAGTGTCCATATAAGAGGAGCTCTTGATGAAAGACCGCATCATCCTAGAAAGCTGAGGTAAGAGCCCCCACAACAGAGGTAATAGAGAAGTGAGGCTTTAAAGGGTTAAGGGGGAACTAATATAACCTCTATAGCTAGTGCAATTGTTTCATGAGACAAGTGGCTGTTTCTGGTTTTAATATCACCCTCATAAAAAATCTTTTAGCTGTCACTTCACAGAAATAAAAGGAAAATGTGATGAGCTATTCTCAGAACTCAAAACTGATATAAGTAAATCGCAACTGTAATACAGTATCTTTATAAATCTCATGATTTTGGGACACCTTTTGAATGTTTGGGCTCAGTAATATGGTTCTGCTCATCTGGGAGCACTCAGTACTGACTACTATATGGCCTGTGTCCTGAGCTGACTTCCATAATAGCCTTCTTGTCACACTGGAGTAGTGTAAGTTCCTGCTATATCCTGTGGGTTATCACTTTGTGCTGTAAAACAAGAACTATTTTCCCTCAGAATGTTTATGTCCAGCACTGACTGGGCTCTCAGAGCAGAGGGCTCCTGAAGGCTCATCAGTGGCTGGTAAATGAGTTGATGTAATTTTGCCCCACTTCCTTATAAAATGCCTTCCATGACCAATGTTTCTGCTCTCCTTCTACAGTACCTCTCTGCTCTTGTACCCACTTACTGCCCATGCAGGAGCAGGTCCTTCAGATGTTTCCTTCAACACAAGAAGAGGCATGGAAAAGTCATGTAAATGGGAAGGGGTTGTGATGTTACCCATGCTCTGTGTGCGAGCATTTCTCCAATGAGATGTGCATCCCCTGTCACCCTGCACCACTACCTCATCAAACCTCTGCCCTGCAGCCTCACAGACCAGGAAGACCCATCTTTGAACCCACCATCCGAAACCCTGCTCCCAGACACTCAGCACTGGACCATGGTATTTGGAAATTACAGACCCAATGCCTCAGACACCCTGGTGAGAGTGACTTAGACACAGAAAGAGCATCATCAACTGTGTTCACCTCTGAACTGGTTTTTCTGTCCACTAGAGAGCACTCAAACACAACCTATAGACCCAGGATGGACCATTGGTGCTGACTGCAGCCCCCAGCTGTGCTCGCTGTGCTGGTTTTGGCAGCGTTAATTTTCCTGATAGTAGCTAGAAAACCACGACACTCATCCTGTGGGAGTCAATGCCCAGCTCCTGTCTGACACCGTTCACTTGCACATGCAATCCCAGCAACTCCAGTCTAACCCTCAGCTCATGCTCAAAACCTGACTCTGGGACTAGTTACTCTGGGTTTTTCTACAGAGCTGAAGTTAGTCAGTGATGTGACCACATTTGCAGTTAGGACTGATGTTTGTCTTTACTTTTGATAAACAGTTTTACTCCCAATAGCTAAACTTTCACTGGCACATAGCCCAGAGTTTTCTCAGTATGGGTTGCAGGGGACCAAGTGGCAGTGGGATGAAAAAGGGGGAGAAGAAAGAAATTCTAAAGATTGGAAATCAGCAGCCTATAGCTCCTGTTCTTTGTGACCTCTCCCAGCATTAGCACAGCACTTTTCTGCCAGGGAATAGATAATTCTCCATCCACCAGCCTCTGGCAGGCAGGACAGACAAGGAAACAGAGGTAGAATTGAGGGAGAAGCAGCAACCACCCCCTCCCCAGTGCTCAGAAAAGGGCACAAACACATTTGCTCTCCTTTACCAGATATGGCTCAGAAGCTCTCCCCTTGGCCCTCCTTGGGGCAACCTAAAAAACATGTGAAAGAATTTTGCAAGGTCTGGGGCAAGCCCTGATGTCTTGGGGCCTGGTAGGTGACTGCAAAGCTTGTGATCTGACACCTGTTGGGTAACCAGATCCTCTGCAGGGCTTATGGTCTGCAGACCAGGTCCTGGCCTCCTTGGGGAACATCTTGCTGCCAAACTGGGGAACTGTTTGGTGAACAGCCAGTGGGAAACAGTGTCTGTGAGGAGTGTGTTGGAGGGCAGCTGTAGTGGAGACTCCACTACTAGTGGAGACCTGAGAGGTGAAGGGGATGGTCCTCCCTGTCCTTCAGCCCTGGCTGGGACATGGCTAAAGCAGGTTTACACCAGGTAGCCTTTCGCCACTTGTGCTGGAGGATTGCTCACTATCCATCTTCTGCAGGCACTGAGGTCCCACAAAGGGTTAAAGCAAGGAAGAAAAACTTCTCAAAGCCTGTTAAAATATTGAGTGATTTGTGGCTGGGGTCTGTTCATTCTGTTCCATGCAAACGGACTGCAGCCGTACAGTTTAATCCCTCTCTGTTCCTCACAGGAGCACAGGGGGATGAGGGGTCTCCATCAGGGTCAAGGTGTGACCCCATGAACTCATCCCAGGGTCATGTCTGTCTCCTGTACACTGAGCAGGGACCAGCTCTTACAGCACTGCATCCCTGCCTGGGTGTGATTCTTGGCAGCTCATGGATTTGCTTTTCATCTCCCTCAAAGCAGCAGGAGAACAACAGTGCATATATAAGCCCAGAGGGAATTGTCCACCAATTTTTGAATCCCTGGCAGAGGATTCTGCCTGTAATCACAGCAGGCTGAGGGGAAACCAGAGCCCTGCTTAGGGTATAGTAAATAAAGTATGGCGGGGGGGGGGGGGGGGGGGAAGGGAGGCAAGGACATAGAAACATATTTAAAAATGAAATAAATCAGCTATGGAAACACAGTTTAAAAGCTGAACATGAAACTTTCTTCAGCCTTGATTCATATGGGGAGAAATACAATATCATTTCATTACTGAAAAAGGCTGCACTAGGATTCCAGTGAGATGACCACTCACTTATCACTCCTAATACTATTTCTTTTCAGATGACAATTACAAAACCCAGATGTGAACCACTAGGAGATTTTATATTAGGACTGGGCTTCTCAGTGAGTTTCAAAGGTAGCCAAAATGGTAGATCTAAAGTTCACTCTTGTTATATGATGTGGTAAGTTTGTTGATAGCCTGTCAGGGCAGTCTTTTAATCTACACACCTCCTAAACTCAGTATAGATTTATTCTGGGGAGAAGGGAGGAGAGTTATATAGCTGTTATTCATTATGCCTTGTGCTTTCTTCCTCCCTTTAAACATTTAACCTGTAATATGATGAGCCACATGTCAGGAATAATCTAGTAGAAACTGTAGATAATCCCTGCTGAAAGATAAACCTGGCTCTTGACCTGCTGCAGCCCTGGAATTAAAATTCCACCTCTCTTAAGTTTGGGGATCCTAGGTAAATCATAGATAAATCTCATGGTAGCCAGTGAGGAAGAAAAGATGAGAATTTCTGCTTTGCCCCAGTTTAATAAAACCAAGCCTTGAAGTACAGAAAATTGTCTCTACTGTTCAAAAATCACATCTACAGTAGATAGCTAGATAGAGTAGAACTTTTTTTTCCCCAGAAGCCATAGTTTTTGGGTAGTTGACTCTTTACATAAGTCCAATGAAAAGTGTTTCCCCAGATCCAGAAAGGGTGAAGAAACAGTCAATAACTGCACAAATTTCCAAGTAGATTCCCGAATATGCTGCCAAGTTTTTCAAGTCCATCTTCACCATACCTTACCAAAGCTGTTGCCCAAGTACTTTCCCTCACTCCCACTAAATAAGCCCTGGAGGTGTTTATGTCCATGCTAAGTTTTTCGTGGAAGATGAGCAAGAGCCCAAGGCCTGCTTGGCTTTGGTGCTGCCTCCTGGTTGCTCATCACCTGCATGAAGTGTGGAGGTGATTCCCTTTATGAAGATTTCTGCCTGAAGGAGTAAAGGCTGAAATTCATGGAGACCCAGACTTCTCTGCTGAGCTACCCAACACAGCACAGTGTGAGCCATTCAGGTTAGAGCTGGCCAGGTTTTGTTCCTGAATTTCATTACAAAACTAGGAAACCTTTCTGGGACATTGTTGGAACAATTCCTCCATTTTTATGAGTGATCACTTTTATGATTCTGGACCTGACTGAAATTCTCCCACATGGAAAAATTTCAACTTTCTAAATTAGCAAGAAAAAGACAAGGGTCTCACATGAGGTTAGATGGTGTTTTTCTTCATCATCTCTTCTTAAAAAGAAGGTGAATGCAATTGCTCTGTCTGTTGTCCATGGATCTGCCAGTCTAGGTGTCTGCTCCCCACTTAAAAGCATTGCAATAACCCAATGACCAATGTTAACCAAATACAACAGAAGAGGAGATGGCTGGACAACTTTCAGGTCCTCCAACTATTGTAAAAACCTGGCAGCTCAATAGGTGAGAGGCCAGGATTTGTGTCCCTCTAAGGGAAGGGCTGAGGCAGACTCAGCAGATACCTGTTTGATTTGGCTCACCAGTAAGCCAGTCACTTCTGGTGTACCTCCAGTGTGTGATGGAAATAAAAGGGAAGTACAATGCAGGTTTTTTTGTAAACTGAGTTGCATTAGTTCTGCTGCCCTCTTTTCAGTTTAAGATAACTGATTTGGAGGATGCCATGAGAGTGATTGCAATCACCCAACCATTTCTTGGTGACAGCAAGCCAGGATAGTTGCCCAGTTGCGCAAGGAGATCTGTAAGTGTGCCTTTGTCTCATAACACAACCAGTACAACCCATCTCGTCAACCAGTCATTCATATATAGCTGTAGTAGGAAGGTGAGTATCTCTCCAGATCAATGTTGTTTCTTCCAGGAGCTGAGTTTTGCTCCCAGATGTTTTATGACAAGAATTTTAAGTCAGATGCTCTGACTTTTACTTGGAAAGTGTCTGACAGTCAGACTCTGGGTTTCACCACGCCATGGACATGGGTTTATACATCCATGTTTTTAATGAAGATATTAGTATTTCAGTTGTAAAGGTGTTACAAAGCAGTAAAAATTTGCCTATCCAGTTTCACATAGAGAGATTATTCTTGCTTAAAACTAGATTTTAACCTGCTCAGCATCTTGCTTTGTGATGCCCTGGTAGACTGACTTTGCAGTCAATGGGGAAAAGGAAAATTTCTGGGAGCACTGAGGTCTGTTTCAGGTGCTCACTTCAAGATTTATGCCTTAAAAGTGCCCCCTTTTCTCCAGTGGCTCTAGGGGGAATAAAACAACAAGCTTAGGTACTCAGGTCTCAATTCAACTGTTCAGCTGGGGTTTAGTGTCCTTGAAGAGACCTTGGTGTATCTCACATGGCCTCCAGCTGCTGCCCTAGAGGGCTTCAGGTCTTGTACTGGTTTTGTGGTATGTCTGTGTGTCCAGACAGATGTCTTGCATCTCTGGTACATCCCAATTTGCTGTGGTACGTCCCAAAGTGTCTGTGTGTAGGCAACAGAATGAGGCCTAAATGGTTGAAATTCATGACCTTAAAAGCAGGTGTTGGTGCCATCATGTACATTAAATATATATGTATGTATCATAGTAGTAGAAAATCAATTCAGTACAGCCTTTGGAGCCCAAAGAGTGGCACAGCTGATGCCACTCACATTCTAGATCAAGTGAAATGAATCCACCCTAAACGCTTCCTTATCACATGCCTCCAAAACAGTAACTACTAAAATGACACTATAAGGGTGTTGGAGATTTTATAGGAATGGGTGATTGTTGTTCAGAAAGACAGAGGAAAGTACATCCCTAGAGACAGATGTATCTATTTATTTTACAATGGCGTAGCAACACTGGATATTTTTCTCATGACTGAAGTTTTCAGCTTTCTGTAATGCAAGAAGAAGCAACCACCACCTGGTGAGAGAAACAATCAGCCTGAGGAGAATGCAAATGAAGTCTCCTTGGGAGACCACATTTTTCTGGCTGGTCCTGAGACCAGCTGTATCCATTCCCACTTCATATGACTGGAGCCTCTGCTGAAATCAGTTAATCAGGCATTAAAAGCTACAATTACAAAATGAGAATGGTAATTGCTGCCCCAACATTACACAGTCAGGGGAATTGGTCTGGGATGTGCTGAGCTGGGGAGGGGAAAGGGAAATGCAGGTCTTGTGAAAGAACTGGTTGCATGAAAGGTGCCCACCAGCCTGAGCACTACAGCATGGATAGTGTAGCAATGATCTGGGGAGGGGGATTGGCATCTTCCCCCCTTGTGCTGTGGGGCTTGGCAGCATCCTTAGGTGAAAAGATGAGCCTAAAGCCCTTCCATATCCTGTTTGTTGTCCAGTGTGTCCCCTTGGTCTTCTTCCTCCTATATTTGATGATGGTGGGAAACAGGTCATGGGTACCCAGCAAGCCAGCAGCGATGTGAAAGGAAGGGAAAGAGCTGGAAATGAAGGAAGAGGAACAAGGAGAAACAAGGAGTAGCTGCTTTTATCAAAGCTGGTCTTGGTTCTGTGGGAAACCAGTGTCCTGAGCACAGCTCTGGCCTGAGGGAGGGGAGGACAGAGAGGATCACTCAGGGGCTGGCTGGGCTCAGGACCCCGCTGGGACAAAGCCGCCCGATCGCTCTGCTACATTTTCCCCAAAATTTAAACTGTTCATCTACCACAGCTGTTGAACTACCAGCAGAAGCCATACTTCTGCTCCTGCGATCATGACTTTTCATGAAAAAGACAGAAACACTGCAAAACTTGGGATAGTGGAGGAATAAATACCTAAACTCAGGGACTATGATACAAGGTGACCAAAATTATGGTCATTATTAGGAGTTGGACTCAATGACACATGTGGATCCCTTCTAACTCTGAGTATTCTATGGTTATTCAATCACTAAGTGTTTACATTCACAACCTGTTGTTTAAATATTGTATCCACAAGCCATCACTTTACAAAAAACTATGGAGGGAAAAACTATGGAGGAGATTGAGAACTGGGTTCACTTGCAATTTCCACATTGCTAAATCTTCGAGGTCCAGGACAACTTTTAACTGTCCTTATGCTTTTGGTTTTTATTAAAACTGTCAGCCCAGACAGGACAACCTACACTGCAGGATGAGGCCCTGCACAAACGCAGAATTTAATATTTTCTTGTTCCAAGTGCAAAATGCTTATTAGCAAACCAGCAGCTGACCACTGGATTATAATTTTGTTTCATACAGGAGCCAGTCATATTAAGTCATTTTCAGCTCCGCTTTTCTTCTGGACACAGAACAAGGAGCCCAGAATGGCCTATTTTGTCTTACTAATGTGGTGAAATCAATGTGTGAACCACAGAAATAGGCAGAACTGCTGAAGTGACCCACACACATTGCTGTGCTCTTGAAGAATTTCTGCAGTATCAGAAAGTCCCATCCTATTTACTTTTTTCCTACTAAATTCTGATAATCTTCTCATAAGAGCATGTGATCATCTAGTTCCAAGCTGCCATGGGCAGGGATGCCACCCACTAGATCTGGTTGTTCAGGGCCCCATCCTGTACACTTGAACACTTCCAGGGATGGGGCATCTACAACTTCTCTGGGCAACCTGCTCCAGTGCCTCAGCACCTTCACAGCAAAGAATTTGTTCTTCACATCTGGCCTCAGTCTCTCCTCTTTTAGTTTAAAATTGTTCCACCTCATCCTATCACTATCTGCACATGTAAAAGAATTGCTTTGCTTCTTTTTAAGTACTGCAGGTCTGCAATGAGGTCTTCCTGAAGCCTTCTCTTTTCCAGGCTGAACAACCTCAACTGCCTATCTCCACAGGAGAGGTGCTCCAACCTTGTGGTGATCCTTGAAGCATCCTCTGGATAGCAGGCCTGTGTCTTTATTGTTGAGGCAGAAATGGATGTTACCTAAATGCTGATGTCAGCACAGCCCACACCAACTTGCAGTGTCTGCAAAGAGCTGAGCTGAGATGGGAAGTTGTGAAGACACGCCACTATAATGCATTAGGAAATCAAGGTCATTGCTAATAGGGCATTTGACATCCCACCCAGTGACGTGTGTCAGTGTCTCTGTCCATGCAGCTGTCACTGCCCAGAGGCATGGCTTTAACTTCAGAGAGAGTACTAAATGAATGTACAGGGACTGCAAGATTTAGTACATTGCATTTATCTCCTTTAAATACCTCTACAAAGGAAAATATATGTGGGCAGAAAGCTTGTTCTGACTTATATAGTAAAATTATGCAAAAGAACCTTAAGTGAGATGTGATTTGCTCTCTGTATTAACTCGAGGGCTCTTTGAAACAGAGAAATGCAAAATAAGATAGAGCTTCACCTGATACACCCATAGTAAAAACTCTAACAGCTGATCCTGCAACTCAAAGAAAAAGGGATGTGCCCACATAACATATTCCTGTTTTCCATCTCCCTCTCTGGTATACAGGACACACTTTTACTGGGTTGCTTTACATGTGCTTCACAGACTGAGGGGAGAAAAACAAGAATGAGTGCCGACGAAACTGCTAGTACCTTCCACATTTCCTCTGTGCAGAGGGAAACACCTTACATGGAGGCTCACTGCTATAAATCCCTTCTCCGGCAGATGGTGCTCCTGCCCTGGGAGAGATCCTTGCCTGCACGCTTCCAGATGATGCTCTGGCTCCCGCAGCCACCGGGCCTCTCTGCTGAGCTGGGATGCGATGGTTCTTATCCACTAAGCTGCTCAGCAGCTGAAGGAGAAAGAGATCCAGGGCGTGGAATGTTTACCAATAAAATCTAGAAAAGGCGAGATGGAAAAAGAAGGCAAAAATTGTTGGGTTAAAATGCAGAACTGGACAGCAGACCAGAAAGTACCAGTGGTAAGAAGTAGTTTATGAGATGCTCAGTTTGCCTTGTGATCTGTGCTGGTTTCTGTGGGGTCTTTTGTGTGAGAAGCATCTCTCACGAGTGCCTGGCCCAAACCACCCACATCTGTCATGGGAGGACATGCTGCCCTGGCAGGAAGGTCAGACAGAATCTTTAACAGAAGTGATCCAGATCACGCAGAAGTGCAATCAAACAGGACTTTGGATGCATCCTTTCCCCCACCCAGACATATGGCTTTCTTCATTCCTCCTCCTCCTCCTCACAGCCCAGCACAGCAGCTGGCACAGAGGAGTGAAGGGAGGAGGACTGGGCTGGAGTTGAGGGATGGCAGGTGTGCTCTGGCCCTCTGCATGCTGACCCCCATGGCGTGTTGGTATCCCCAGAGTAACTGTCTAATCTTACGTTGTCAGCTGGTCTTTGGTAGGATCCAACCCCCGCTGATTCCTGATCAAGGTGTTGTCCCCAAAAAGGAGGGAAATCAGTTTTTGGGGAAAGGCCATTCTTTGCCAGATTGCTGTCAATGTGGAGCTGGGCTGACCTTACGGACTTCAGAGTTTAGTTCCATTTGTCTGGTCTATGGTGGAAAAGAAAAACATGGGATTAGAACATTGAAGTGAATGAGAAAGAAGAGAATATCTGTCTGCAAGGAATAAAGAATACCAAAGGATGGGAAGATAACTTCAAGGGGAAAAAAACCCACACCTTCCTTCTGTGTTCACAGTGGTGAACACCTGCATGCAGAAAATTATGAGTGAGACAGAACTGGAGTTACTGGTAAGACTTTGCATTGGGAGAGAAGGCGAAGGATTTGGTACAGAGGAATTCTGTCTCAAGTGGCAAAGAAGTGAGCCTGACACAACAGTCATGAGCAGCACTGGCAGGGGAGAGGTGGGGAGAGGGCAAAGGAGGAATCTTCTAGGAATAGTTTGGAGCTGGAAAGGTCAGGGTGAGGTGTTGTGAGTAGTGTTCCTTTTCTGGTGCTCCCTTGGGTGTCTGCTGGCAAACACTCTCCCAGCCGAGTGTCCCCTTCAGGTCCTGTTACACCCAAATCTGAGGAGCCTTCGCAAAGGGGCTGGGAACTGGAGGACAAGAAGCTGGGGAGAAACACAATAATGTGGGAAGCAGATGAGAGAAAAAAGGACTGAGAGGAGATCAAAGGATTAAAAATGTAAAATAAAGAATCATGGAGCAGAGCTTGAGGAGAGCTGTAGGACATGGATAGCTGGGGTGGGGAGGAGGCAGCTGAGGGTTTTCTGCACCTCTGTAACAGCTGTCTCAGCTGGGCTCTGTGTTAACGCTGTAGGAACTGCTTTCTGGAGGCACAGCTCACCCTACAGTAACTAGTAGTGGGAGGAAGGTGATTAGTGAGACTGAGAAAGAAGCCAGAATGAAGTAAAGTGAATCCTACCCCTTCCAACCAGATGCTAGCCTAGACTACCACCATAAGGACACTTGGGTGAGTCATCACCATGATCCAGCATCTGGGCTTGGTCCATTGACAAATTGCCTGCTGACTCTGCACTTTCAGAAAAGCAAAGGGTCTTTTTTTTTTTTTGAGCATAACTGAGTGCTCAACTGTTTTGACTCGCTATTTTCAGGTGGCTTATGCCAGATTCTGTCAACCAGATGCTGAGTAGGACAATTTTCCCCGAGGGGATTGGAAAGCCTGTTTCAAGAAGCTTTTATGTTTCCAGAAGGATTGAATTCTCAGCAAAGCATTTCCATAAGTCTCCTGTCCCCTAGCTAGAGCACAGTGTTCAAATAGAAAGTGATGTGAGACAAGCACAGCTTTAGGCATCCAGGCTGTGGTGACGTCAGGTCTCTGGGCCTGAAGCAAAGCAGTCCACGGGGTCCTTGAATCCATCTGATGTTTCATGCATGGAGTTTGTACCTTGATTTGTCTTATCTTCCTCGGGCTATCCCCATGCAGACAACCAGAAAGAATTCAGCTTGGCTTCAGTTTCAGTAAATTTTGGACGGAGTTGCTGGAAGATTTGGAAAGAAAATGATGCTGTTGCTTTGTTACTTACTAAGCTGGCCTTGCTGTCATTTGTAGCCATCGCATGAGAAGACATTTGCTAAGTGACGCCCCAAGAGGCTTCCTGTGTGGTCACTACATGAAAATGCACTCTTCCAAATAGCCACTGGCATCAATATTTTGATCGCTCTGAACTTGCTTAAGACTTGAAAAGTTGGTGGAGCCCCACTGGCTTAGCTAACAGAAACAGCCACAAACACCTCCAGTTTTGAAGTGTGGGGGGGTTCTGTCACTGCAGTTTATTTTTATTCCATCAAAAAGGGCTGATGATGGGGAAGGTGAAGTGGAGGTGCAAAGCTGTGGGAATGTGGCTGTGAAATGAGGTACATGATTATTCCTTGAGGATTTCCTTTCTGGCTCAGTTTCCTCCTTTGAGAAGTGGTCTTCTGTGTCTGGTGGGCTCTGGTTAAATCGAATACCCCCTTCCTTGATGTGATGAAAAGCATCTGTAAGGCAGCCCCTCTGCCAGGCTGGGACCTTGCCCACTGTTGCCCAAGAGGGTGCAGCCATGGTAGGGAAGCTAACCCCACCCAGGACTCAACCCCACACATAGAAAGGAATAATTCCTTCCTGATCTTGAAGCAATCAGTATCCCAAAAATGTTCCCAGTAAGAGAACAGGCTTAGTGAGTTCACTGCCCCCTTCTTTCAAAAAACCTGTTGGTGAAGGGAGACCATAGTGGGAAATGGTGCAGGCTGTTAAGGGAGTCAGGATTCATCCTGGGCATACAGCCATTGCCTTCATGTTGTTTGGGACTAGTTCTCAGGGAAAAATTAGAGGCAAATGAGGCCCTTTATCTTCATCTTAGGGTCTGGCACACTTCTGATTTAATACTTGGTGAGCAGGATGACAGGACAGTCTCAGAACTGTGTTTTTCAGTCCATGATGGAGGTACCCACAGGATTTTTAAGTGTAAGAGCAAAGAGAGATGGAGCAAGTGAGGAGGGCTGGAGCCAGGATCAGCGTGTTGCTTGAGGGCCCCCATGGGCAGGAGCACATTGCTGTACCCACAGCAGTGGGGAGTGCCCTCAGGAGGAACAAGTCTATTTGCTGGTGAAACCGAATGGACATAAAATCTCCCTCAGTTATATGGGTGTTTTTTTCTGTATAAACTTGCTAATTGAGTTGTAAAATAAAACTGCAGTCCTTCCCCTCCAATTTCTGCTGCTGCAGCAGCGTGCTAATTTGGTTTTGGAGGAGGGCTGGTAGAGGGTGGCTCTTTGCCAGTGTGAAATTATGCGCAAAGGGTTTGTAGTGGGAGAGAAGGGAGCCCGTCCTCAGCACAGGGAAGGGCTGGAGGCAGGAGCTGCTGTGCCGCTGCACAGGGCTGGGGTGGCTTGGGAAGGTCCTGCAGCTGGACTGGGCTGATGGAAATTCAAGAAAGCCCGAAAGGGTTTAAATGAAGCTTCAATGGAGAACAGATGGTAAAGTTAGCACTTGTGCACCTCAGTAGATGCTGTGTGGTTGAGAGGATGAGCTGTGGGATTTCACATCTACCCTCCAGAATGGCCAGGCGGGGTTTGCTTCTTGGGTCTATGTACTCTTGTGTGTGTGTGTGTGTGTGTGCGCGTGTGTTTGCACCTTCTGGTGTGGGCATGTGTGCCTGGTATGCACACACGTGTGTTCATGTCACTTAGGGTTGTGTGGGTATGTGTATGTCTGTGTTTGGGTCTCCATACAAACTGTGAGAATAGGGATCTGTCCCTCATCACCCAGCAGCACAAGGCTCTATCATGGGGACAGCTGTGCACAGGGACAAGGATGGTGTGGTGCAAACTGATGTGGAGGAATCCATGGCTCAGCTCTGCTGACCTGCACAAGGCAGGGATTTGGCGCTGCTGCCCACACTGAGGGCTGAGAAGAGGACCAGTCTGTGGTTAAAAACACCTGGGGGGAAAAAAAAACAGAAGGCACAGCCTGGCTGCCTGTTGCATCCACGTAACTTTAATTTTTGAAAGACACACAAAAAAAATGCAGTGACAGTTCCAGTCCAAGGGAATTTGGTGAAGTCTGGAATTCCACATGCAGGGCAGGTACATGCACCCCAACATGCAGGAGGACGTAAAGACTTGGGGTGCCCAGGGCACGGCCCCACACTCACCATTTTTGTACCTGTCACTGTTTCCCATAGAACTGATTGTGTGAAATGATTCCAGGCAGGAGACTCCAGACACCATTGCATGAAGCCCAGAGGTTTATGGATAGACTTGCGTGCCTGTTTTCTAAAATTCAACAGCCTTTCCCATCCCATCATCATTGCATCCTGTTGATCCTTTTGATCCCTTCCCTGGGCAGCACTGGGAAGGGAGCACTGCCACACGCTCAAGTGGAAGCATCAGGAGCACAGTTTGTGACCCTGGGGATGCTGGTTGGGGTGGGATTGAGTGGGGCAGGAGGACTGGACAATGGTTTTCAGCCTTCCCATCCTTGGGAAGAGCTGCCATGAGCACTCAGCCTTGCTGCTGCCTGCTCTGGTTCTGTGAGGGCACCAGAGAGGGATCTCAGCACCCTGGCCAGGGGAAAGTGAGACCTCGGGCTGAAAGGTCTTCTCAGATGCTTTTTAAAAGTGACCTTCAGTGTCTGAACAGCACCAGGCTAGATTTAATAAGGGACTGACAAAAGAATAACAGTAATTGAAGCCTTCCTCTGCCAGCCTTTCCTCTGCCTCCTGCCCCAGCCGGGTTAGGGCTCCCAGTGGTCACTAACTGCTGGGTAGGTATGCTGGTGGCAGCGTTCAAAGCCTTGTGGTCTGTGCAGAGTGTGAAAATGCCATGCAATCCATGCAAACTCCACGTAAAGGCTGTGCAAGCCCTGTGCAAATGCTGTGCAAAGGCTCTGCAAACTGTGGAAGTGCTGTGCAAGGTATGCCAATGGCTTTGGGCCTGGTCATCCAGCGCTGCATGGGACAGGGATTTCTCGGGATGGGGATTTCTTGGGGTGGGGATTTCTTGGGGTGGTGTCATGGGAGCTGCATCCATGCCTCCACACAGTGTACGTGTACATACTAAGCAAATCCGCTGGTTGGCATTAGAAACCTGCTTGTGATACTGTGACAAAGCACCTGTAAAATTACAACAGAAAGAAATCCGAGAGGCTGCAGTGACAAATGCTCGTGAGAAGCGATTGTTTGGGGGGGAAAGGGAGAAAAAAAAAGCCGTGTTTGTTTTGGCGAAACACCTACATTCCTTCAAATAAATCATCGCAGTGCTTGTTTTTGTATTTGTGGAGAAATCGAAACAGACATAACCAGGGACTTAAGAGACTTGAAATAACATCCTAGTAAATACCCCACTTTGTTATTTTAATCGAGACCCAAGGAAACATCTGAATTTTACCAAGGAAACCCTCCGTGCGAGGGAAAACATCAGCCCGCAGCCCGGCCGGGGCTTTGTTTTGCTCCGGTGTCGGACTCCCGAGGCGGAATGAGCGGGGCCGGTGGAGGTGCGGGGCAGCCCGGGACAGCGGTGCGGAGGAGCCCGGCCCCGCAGAGGGTCGCTCCGGCTCCCCGCATTGTTCCCGGCCCGGCCCCGCCGCCAGCATCACTCCCCAGGGCCAGTCCGGGGAATGCGGAGTCCGCCCCAAATGTGAGGCGGAGGTTCTTCCGTCCGAAACAGAGCCTGGGCTGTCCCATGTCCAGTGTGGGACAGGGACACCCGCCCCACTACGGGATGGCGGTGACCTCCTCCAATACGGGGCGAAGTTTCCCTCTCCAATCCGGGGTTGGGGGGTCCCCGCTCCGCAAACAGAGGTGGTGGTGATGCCCCCTATCCCCTCCACCCTGGACCGGGGTCACCTTCCAAAGTACACGTCGGACACAACTCCCATCCCCAGCTCCCCTAATGAGGCTGGGGTGACGCCGCGGCACGGGGCTGCGGGACACAGCTCTCCTCGCCAAACGAGGGGCGCGGGTGCCCCCATGAGGGGTGCAGGTCCCTCCCAGCAGACGGGGCCGGAGCCTGGGGGGTCTCACCTGCAGGCGGAGGCGAAGCGGGGACGGGGGTTCTCTCACCTGCGGGGGGAGGCAGAGCATTGTCCCAGGGGATTCTCCGGAGGGGTGTTCCACCTGCCGGGGGAGCGGGGCGGGGTCCGAGGGTGTCCGGGAGTGTTCGGGGGGTGTCCCACCTGGTGGGGGAGGCGGGGCGAGTCTGGGGGATGTCTCACATGCAGGTAGAGGCGGGGCGGGGTTCAGGTGTGTC